>CANNZV010001270.1:185684-343017 GCA_947561585.1 Caprella mutica | reverse complement strand
GGAAAGAATGATTTTTTCTTAGGAGGTAATATCACACGAAATAAGGATTAATTCTTGTAATATTCCCTTAATATCCCAGGAATGAATACTTCTTGCCCGGTACTCAGGCCGTCTATTTCATATGAAGACATAAAAAATGCTCTACTGTGTCACATTCTGAGGACCTATATAGGGTATACGAGGTGTTTAAAGAGGTTGCACTTAACCGCTTCAGGGTCATAACGGATAAGGCGATACAACCCCAACCAACCCGACACAGAACCCTAAAAACTATCATCGAAAAACACCTGTTATCGAAAAACATGTGTTATCGAAAAACATGTGTTATCGAAAAACATGTGTTATCGAAAAACATGTGTTATCGAAAAACATGTGTTATCGAAAAACATGTGTTATCGAAAAACATGTGTTATCGAAAAACATGTGTTATCGAAAAACATGTGTTATCGAAAAACATGTGTTATCGAAAAACATGTGTTATCGAAAAACGTGTGTTATCGAAAAACATGTGTTATCGAAAAACGTGTGTTATCGAAAAACATGTGTCTTCGAAAAACATGTGTTATCGAAAAACATGTGTTATGGAAAAACATGTGTTATCGAAAAACATGTGTTATGGAAAAACATGTGTTATAGAAAAACATGTGTTATCGAAAAACATGTGTCTTCGAAAAACATGTGTTATCGAAAAACATGTGTTATGGAAAAACATGTGTCTTCGAAAAACATGTGTTATCGAAAAACATGTGTTATGGAAAAACATGTGTTGTCGAAAAACATGTGTTATCGGAAAACATGTGTTATGGAAAAACATGTGTTATCAAAAAATCGCATCAATATATTTCAATATATATCTAATATAAAAGAAACCTGCATATTCAATCACTGTTTTTCTCCGCAATGAATATATTTTAAACCTCATATTTTGATGATTTTTTTTTAATATCAACCTATTTCTATACTTTATTCGCATAGGATGATTGTAAATAATATTCACTATAATAGTATTAGTGTGTGATATATCTAGCCATTTATATCCTATAAAAACTTTCTAGGTTATAGGAGACAGAAGTCGTATAGTATACCATAACCTTGACCTTTAACAGTAAAATATAGGCATGATAGACTGGTTAATTGAGTATTTAAATTACCTGCTGTGGGTAGGTATATATTAAAGCTATTTTATTAATCTAAAAAAACTAGTATTTAATTTGGCCTCACTTTTGTAATTCAATAATAAATTTAAAAAAAAGAAAAAAAAATTCAAAGTATTAATAAATGAAAATTTATCAAGAAAAATAAATAAATACAAATAAATTTGAAGCTTCTTTCTTAAAAATCAATTGGGATAAAATTGTATGTTATATTAATATCGTAGTTATCCTAATAAATATTTACGTTCATGTTTCCGTCTGCAATAATACTGAAAAAAAGTAATGCAAATAAATGTAATACGGATTAAAGTATACAGTACATATTTAGACGGTAATTAGCGATTTAATGAGTGTTGTTGTTATTTATTATATGCTGTTATTTATCCCCATATTAGGGACTTCAATGCTCAAAGTAATGACCCTCGTGATCCGGTTACATGATTAATAATAAATATACTCTATACGGTATAACTCATCTATAGTGGACTCCTCTATAGTGAATTTAGAGTCATGAGTAAGAGAACTACCCCGTATAGTGAAAATTTTTTCTTTAGTCTGTCATAAAATGGCAATTAGTTTTCTATAACTGATGCTATTCATCTCAGACTGAAGAAAATTTGTTCACTATACGGGCTAATTCTCTTACTCACGACTCTACATTCACTATAGAGGAGTTCGAGTGCTTAGGGTGAATACTGAATTATCGGACGGTTCAACATTTTCGATCATATAAGAATAAAGTACGAAATAATTATAACATAACTTTTATCCTAATTGGTATCCATGATACCTGCACTCCTGCAGGTATCATGGATACCTTTTAAAATAAAAGTTAAATGATAATAATTAATTTATATGATCGAAACTGTGAAACTGTCCGATAACTCAGAAATTACCCCGCATTAGATTAAATTAATATATCTACATTAAAATATATTTATATTATATACCATTTGTATTATAATATAATTAATTAATATTATAATGCTATAAACCAATTAATAGAAAAAAATTCTATTAATTAGGATTTTATCAAAAAATGTATAAACTTAGAAAAAAAGTTAACTAATATAAAAAACCTAATGAATTATATATTATATTTAGTATCTATGTCAAACATATCACATAATATTTCGTAATGCTATTGTTTGCCAAATAGTAATGAAATACAATATAAAATGAAATACTGGTCATATGACATAAGTATAGTCTTTTGAATTGTAAGCTATATCGTGTATTAGAGTATATTATAATATATTATAATTTTTTGAATAATTTTATTTGAAAACGATATTTTTTTAATAAAAACAATAGATATTATAAGAATTATAAGTATTATAATGAAAAGTAGAATATTATAATTGTATTATAATGAATTTGTAGACCTAAATTTCTACTCAACAATTGGCCAATATAATTACCATGTCAATAGGGCCTATAGTTGCAAATATATTACTAATATATAATATAGTTATATTTTATGAAGAATATATCATGAAGATACTGTTCATTTTAATATCTTTTATTGAGTTTAACAGCCTTAATTATTACCAGTAAAATAACACATGAAATCTACAAAAGTTTTACGATCAAATTAGTCCACAACCACCTTTCACTGCTACTCATTTGACACTGAAGATCTGAACCACAGATACATTATAAAGCTAGATGGAACGTACGCTAAAATATGGAGCAATACAGACTTGAACACAATTACAAACAAATAAATAATATTACAAAGAGACAGTGGAAATCTCCTATAGTGAATGAGTTAGGATGTAGCCTGAATAGTGAATAGATTTTCTTTAGTCTGCCATAAAATAGCCATTATAGTTTTCTAAAACTGATAGAAATTCATTGGAGACTAAAGAAAATTTGTTCACTATTCAGGCTACACCCAAAATCATTCACTATAGAGGAGCTCTAATGTATTAGTAATAATCGAGATGTTTCGGTACGATATACAATTGAAGATTGTGAACGTACTATTAAATTACTGCCAGAGTATTTAAGCTGCGTGTATACAGTTATTCAAATTGCCAAATTCATGTAGTTTTCAATTTTAATGTGTTGCATTGATGACGTCACGTAATTAAAATATTTCGATTGTCAATACTGCGTTTATTACCATATCGCACAAGGAGACACTTAAGAACAAGAAGACACTTAGGAGCAAATGGATTCCTAGGATTATCTTATTAGAAGTTAAATTGTATGAGTTAAGAGAGGAATTATACTGATAGATTTAATTAATCACATACCTCTTACATTTATACTAGATTTAAAGAAGTAGATTTAGTTTTAGAACTTAGAAGGAGACAGCAATAACTATTTACATATCAAATTCACTGTTTTCTATAAGTATGAAAAATAATTTGTGAATTGTGAAATGAATAAATATATTCATAAACTTCATTGTTTCCCTGTTTGTTCGTGACGATGAATATTATTCATCTGCTAGCTCAATAACATGAAGTGATACATCAATATTTGTATCGAAATTAACCAACTTATTTCTATTCGAAATCTAGAAACCTGAAAGTACACTTTCAATATTGAATTTTTAATAAACCATCTTGATGAAATGGAAATTTTCTTGTGTTTAAATCTTTCCAATCAAATTGTGTTATTTCTAAACTCTATTGTCAAGAATAATAAATAATATCAGGTAATAATATAACCCAATTTTGGTATTTTCGATATGTAAAGTAATTCTTTGAGGGAACTACTAAATGGAGAATAAAAGTTGAAAGAAATTTAAAGATAATAGTTTTTAATAAGAAAAATAACCACACTCTCTTACATTATGTTGGGCGACATCAGTTGTTCTCAAATTAATTCCTAAATTTATACATGAACAAATTTGAAAAGTTAGTAGGCCTTTTAAATGCTAATCATTTTATACTGCAGTATATTAAAGTAAATGGAGTTAGTTAATTTAACGTTTTAAATAGAGGAAGCTTCCAACCGTTATATGGTTTACGGTGGAGCTTAAAAGCCAATTGCATTAGGTAGGAGGCTTGTAAATTCTGCTGTTTGGGTTTGCAGAGTAGTGCATCATCACTTTGCTCAGCCCTTGTTGTTTAGCATCCTGCATCGCCTTGTAAGGGACCGCAGAGCTTCCAGGGCGTAAATGGTGCGATGATGAAATCTCAATGGTGATGAAGTAAGGTGATGAATCCATGATGAAGTAAGGTGATGAATCCATGATGAAGTAAGGTGATGAATCCATGATGAAGTAAGGTGATGAAGTCTCAATGGCGGAGTATGAAATATAGAGAGCATTAGATTAGCAAAGGGTTAAGTGTACCCAATCTTTGCCAGAGGAGTGAAGGTTTACAAATTCCTAATGAGAGTGTGGCATAAATTTTCTTCACTCTCCCCGGCAAAAATATGGAATAAATGTTACAAAACATTATTTCAAACATACATACATTAATTTTAAATAGATAATTTTCAAATATTTTAATGCTAGCGAATTAATTAATTAATCAATTTAATAATGAAATTTAAATCGAACATGATAATTAAATAATAATAATAAATTGGAGTAATATTGTAATAGGATACCTCCAACTTCCTATTCCACCTACTAGTCGCCTCTTACGACACATCTAGGAATGAGAGCAGTATTCTTTGCATTCAACATAATGACGAAAAATATTAAACCAAATATGTTAATTGCACCCCCTACTCTAGAGGACTGGAAATGGTTAGTTCATAACAAATTTAAATGAACTAACGTTCAGACGGCATCAGACTGTATCCAGTCTGTCAGCTTCCGTCTGAATTTATTGGCAGCATCTCTAAGGGGTCTACGTCTAGACTCAATAGGAATAGAAGTACTAAGATTGGAAGACTGCTCATTTAAGCAATCTTCAGAATCTTTTGAATCATTTAGATAAGCATTAGAAGAGTCTATATTGTCATCAGGACAGAAAATTTCAGAATCAGAGTAGTCATTACTTTCATTATTTACAGGAAAATCTGAATCTAATTCTAATGGATATAGATTAGTAATAGAAGTAATAATCTCATTACCACCCTTCAAAACCTTAACAGATCTGATCAAATTATCAGAACTCTGTATATATTCCAAGATTTTAGCAAAAGACCAAAATGGTCTGGATTTAAGAGGAGTTTTCATGATAACAATAGATCCAGGTTTCAAAAATTTAGACTGTTTTAACTCATCAGGTGAATAAGAATTCTTGTTTTTATCTCTTAAATCAAGCAAATAATCTTGAAGAAATTTCTTTCGAAAACTTTCAAACGTGACATCTCTAAATTCCAAAGCATTAAGGATCGATTCTCTATTATCTTCATCTCCCAAATCCTTAGTTAAATTGCTTTCAGTCAAGACAAGTGAAGGGAAGGAATTTCCTACAAGCAATAAACTATTTGGTGTAATAATTTCCAATTCGTCACCCTTACTACTGTAGGTTAAAGGTCTAGAATTCATAACATGTTGAATGTCTGACAAAGTCGTTAACAAATTAAAATAGGGAACAATTCTTCTACCTATGACCTTGTACATACAGTTTTTCATAGTTCTAATAAGTCTTTCCCAAGTGGCTCCATACCAAGGAGAATAAACAGGAGTGAATTTGAACCTAATGTTATAAGACGAAAATTTTTCCTGAAAAACTTCCGAAGTAATTAGAGTCTTGAGTACTGATTCACCTGCCTGAAAGGTTTTAGCATTATCACAATAGAGAACATTAGGAAGAGAAAACCCATTATGAAATCTTACAAAAGCCAAGATAAATTGTTCAGTCGACATGTTATTTAATAATTCTAAATGGACCGCACGAGTATTTAGACAAGTAAAAATTAATATGTACATTTTAGTCTTAACATTATTAATATCAGTGACCCAAAAGGGGCCCGTATAATCAATACCTGTTGAACCAAAGGGCTTTATAAAGTTACTTTATCAAAAGGAAGACTAGGTGAAGGTGGAGCTTTGAATTTTAGTTTGTTATATCGATTACAAGTTATGCAAGATTTTATAACATTAGAAACTGCCTGTCTGGCTTTAATAATCCAAAACCCACCCTTTCTCAAATAGTTAAGAGTCGAATTTACCCCCATATGACAACAGTCACTATGGGCTTTTGCAATCAACAATTTGGTTAAATAATCATTTTTACTAAGAAGAACAGGATTAACAGCATTGTAATCCAGAGCAAGACTCTTATCAATCCTGCCTCGAGATCTTAAAACTCCGCCTTCATCTAAAAATAAATTACAGTCAGACACAAGTTTTGGTACATTTTTATAATCCACTGGAAGAGTATTTAAATATTTAATTTCACCAGGGAAACAATTCGCTTGAGCCAACTTGACCAAATAATTAAATGCCTCTGTTTTCAAATCATCTTGATTTATAGGTAGTTTCTTAAACAACTTAACAGCGCTTAAAACTTTAACAAGTACATTAATTAATTTACTGTAAGAACTAAAGCGAGTAATATCTATTAAAGGAACATCACCAGACTCAATTCCAGCTGCTACAAGTCTATTAGGTTCTAAACTACCATGCATAAGTTTAATAAACTTGGTAGGAATACAACCCAAAGAACCAGTAGGCCATTGATTTAGATTGTATGTCAACCAGTCAGGTCCCTCTAACCAATCCTTGTGCTCTTCAATGAAAGAAGTTATTTTGTTAGATCGAGTCAATAAATCAGCGACATTGTGCTGTGAAGGAATGTGAGAATAATTAATAGAAATGCCACTAGCTTTCAACTCTTCTGAAATTACAGACATTTCCTTTAATCTATTATTTACGAAAATATTTTTTCTATTTGCTTTTCCAGAAAGCAGCCACGAAAGAGCACATTGATTATCCAGTAAAATAGTAACAGAATTTACCTTAAATTGGAAATGAGGATTATCAAGGATTGATTTTAAGCATTTCAAACTTAAATAAGCAGAAAGCAATTCTAACGTGGGTAGAGTTTTTGTATTTAAAGGAGATACCTTAACCTTACTGTAAAGCAACGAGGCTTTACCATTTTGTATTGCGTAGAAAACACAGCCATAAGCATCCTTTGATGCATCAGCAAAAACTACTACGTCTACAGAAGAAGAAGTATCAAAGTAAATCTAGGAGCTACAAATTTGTCTATGTTACAATTGAAGGAAATACAAAGTTTATACCATTCAGATTGCAAATCGTCTCCCATACTATCATCCCAGTTAAAGTTATTTTTATATAACTTTTGCATAAATATTTTAAAGTTTATAACTATGGGCGTGATGAGCCCTAGAGGGTCAAAAAATTTAGCAATAGAAGATAAGACTTGTCGCTTGGTCGACGCCTTGCAATCCAAAGGTTCTGTTTTTAAAGAAATAGTATCATCATGGTTATCATACACATATCCTAAAACTTTAATTTTAGAAGAGTTACACTTTAGATCAGCAGGAATATGGTTTAAAAGAGCGGGTGCATTAGTGGACCATTCTCTAAGCTGAAAACCAGAATTACTCATTTCAATAGTTCCGAGTTCATATACTTTCTTAAGATCAGTATCGGAGTTAGAGGTAAAGATCAAATTATCATCATAGAACTTAGTAGATAGAACATTCTCAATTAGGGAATCCTCAGATTTTTCGGCTACATGTTTAATTATGTAATTTAAAATGAAGGGACTACTTATGAATCCAAATATAAGAGAATTATATCTATAGTATTTGAATTCACCATCATTGAAAACTACAAATGAAAATCTATTCTTATCTTTAAGAGACTTCAATTTAATCATGAGGAAGGCTTTAGCTATGTCACTTAAAAGACAGTTTTCATTCGTGCGAAAATAATGCAAAAGGTCAATTAAATTATTCATCAGGTCTACTCCTGGATACGCTGCCTCATTCAATGATGGACATCCTTTAACTTTAAGACTACAATTGAATACTGGTCTAACTTTAGTAGAACTAACTAATGGGTCATCTCTAATTACCGCTCGATGTGGTATAAATACATGATCATTAGCATTGAAATTGGTAGGAATTTCTTCCACAATGCCTAAGTCAATCTGATTTTGGAACACTTCCATGTAACTAGATTCTACACCTTGTTTTAAATTTTTATGGTGCACCTTTTTAGCTAGAACTTTAGCTAACTCAAAATTAGAAGGGACCTTATCAATAATATCATTTTTCCATGGAAGTTCAACATAATAGTGACCATCTTTTAGTTCTATAGAGCTTTTGAATTTCTCAATCTCATCGTGATCATAAGAGGAAATTTTATCGGACTCCCTCACACCAATAGATTCTAGAGAAAATAAATTTTCCAACCCATGCAGAACAAAAGAATCATCAAAAATTTGAGCAACTGGTGAGAAATAGTTTTCTTTTGCATTCAATGCAAAATTAATGCTAGATTGATATTCTTTACAAAATTTATGCTTAGAGTTATTTTTAATGCTATCTCGAGATTTACGTGAAACTTCTAATTTCTTGCAAGGGCCATAACAATCATTCAATACTCTAGTCTTAAGTTCATTTTCTTTGACAACATTGTTATCCAGTTCTTTAGAAAAAGAATTCCTACATGAACCTATGTTGACAATTAAATCTTTGATAGATCCTATAGGAATAAATCCATTAGATAGTCTAAGTAAATTGCATTTACCGACATTAGAATATTCAAATACAGAAAACATAGGAAGAATATCATTACCTATAATTCCTGCTACAGTGGTATAATCATTATCAAACTTAGGGACACATGGGCTCAATGGAATATCTAAATCTTTAAGCTTATTAATAGCGGAGTTAATTCCATCAACCCTCATTTCAAAATTAAGATTATCTATGGCAAAAAAATTAGTTTCTAAACTATCTGAATTTGGTAATCTTAATTTAATTTTAGTTAAATGGCCAGATTCATTTTCGACAATACCTAAACTAGCAATAGGTATTGAGATCTTGGTTCCATTCAACTTCAAAGATTTAATTAAATTACTATTGATTAAACTAAATTGTGCACCCGTGTCCAATAGGAACGGCAACTTTACAGACCCACTATCGGACGACACAATTAATTCAATGACCGGATTAGCAATATCAACACCGTGCTTCAATTTTAGTCAATCTTTTCTATTAGATTGCTTACCGGTAGACAATGAAAATACCATGTTAGGGCAAAGAGCAGTAATATGCTCCGGTTTTTTACAGATATTGCATGGATACTTCACACCACGGCATTGATCAACTTTATGATTAACACCCAGACATTTAGAACATAAGAACAGGTTATCAGCTCTCCTAACCCTGTCCTGATAGTTTTGATACTTTTTACAATAGATCGAAGAGTGATTAGTAAGAGAGCAAAATTTACAAGCTCTAACATTAGAAGAACTTGATTGGTTCCTATGACTAAAATTATCAATCTTAGGTTTAGAAGTATAAACAGAGGAAGATTTATTACATGAATTTTTATCCCGAGTGAACATTCTAGTTAATTCTGCGGAGTGTTCCATAAAATTATTAACAGATTGATAACTAGAGCCAGTTTTTCGGCATAATTCTTGCAAAAAGTAAGAGGGCAATTTAGATCTTACAACATTACTGATAAGAACATTACCCGCTGAATCAAAAGCTTCGAAATCGTAACCCAACTTACGCAAATTTAAGAGTCTCTATCTCAAAAAGGTAGAGAATTCAACAATCTTATTCAAACTGTCACACCTCGCAGAATCCAGAACTTCACTCAAAGTAGAATTCAAAAGGAAATGCCTATCATAGAACTCCCCCTCTAACAACGCCCATGCTTCTTCAAAAGCAGTATCATCTACAGATAAATGCTCAATTAAGGCCAAAGCTCGACAAACTAAAGCAGATTTAAGATACAAGAGTTTCTCAACTTCAGACAAATTAGGAAATGAAGACATGGCGTTGGTGAAGGAAGATCTAAATGAGTCAAATGCATACTTATCAGAAGAATTGTCACTGAAATTCAATATTTTAAGTTCAGGTAATTTGATGTTGCACATTGGTTTATTATTGTCTTCGGACTTGACAGTTCTATTTTCGAAAAATGAAGATAAACAAGTCCTACAATTAAAAACGTATCTTTCCAGTTCAGACTGTTTTAGCCATTCTTGTTTAGAAATCGACTCAATACCATCAGAATTATTATTTAGTAATGCAAGATATTCATCAACAGTTTCTGTGTAAGAGTCTAAGAATCCTTTAATTTGTGCATCAAAATCTTTGATAAGGTCAACACTAGTTTCGTCATTAACTAGTTCATTGATATTCTCTATTTTATTAATAGTTTTTTCAAATGTAACTTTGAGTTTAGTTTTAAGTGATCTGATTTCCTTCTCCATATTGGAATTTCAATGACAAAATTTTAACAAAAATAAGAAATATAATACAGTTAATAATGAATTATTAGTCTAATTAAAAAATCTTAAATTTAACGTGCAGAGGAGAGTGAAGATGAAAAAGAAAGTGAATAAGCAAGTTTAGTGTTCAGGAAAACAAATAAACATTGCTTGAAGAAAATTTAATTTGAGAAAATAAAGTAATTCTTTGAGGGAACTACTAAATGGAGAATAAAAGTTGAAAGAAATTTAAAGATAATAGTTTTTAATAAGAAAAATAACCACACTCTCTTACATTATGTTGGGCGACATCAGTTGTTCTCAAATTAATTCCTAAATTTATACATGAACAAATTTGAAAAGTTAGTAGGCCTTTTAAATGCTAATCATTTTATACTGCAGTATATTAAAGTAAATGGAGTTAGTTAATTTAACGTTTTAAATAGAGGAAGCTTCCAACCGTTATATGGTTTACGGTGGAGCTTAAAAGCCAATTGTATTAGGTAGGAGGCTTGTAAATTCTGCTGTTTGGGTTTGCAGAGTAGTGCATCATCACTTTGCTCAGCCCTTGTTGTTTAGCATCCTGCATCGCCTTGTAAGGGACCGCAGAGCTTCCAGGGCGTAAATGGTGCGATGATGAAATCTCAATGGTGATGAAGTAAGGTGATGAATCCATGATGAAGTAAGGTGATGAATCCATGATGAAGTAAGGTGATGAAGTCTCAATGGCGGAGTATGAAATATAGAGAGCATTAGATTAGCAAAGGGTTAAGTGTACCCAATCTTTGCCAGAGGAGTGAAGGTTTACAAATTCCTAATGAGAGTGTGGCATAAATTTTCTTCATATGTAATTGTTATTCATATATCCATTTTGGTGCTTGAGATCTCTATTTTAGAATTCAAGCTTTCTATATGTTAAAAATAATAGACCTTTATATTATTTATTTCATATATTATATATATTATTTACTTTTCATTTTATTCTAATTTATAATGTTTGCAATAGTTTTAGAAAAAGTCATCAGATGAAAGTGATAAGCAGTACCCAATGTTTCTTATCAATTTGCTGCAATGAGTATAAAATTTGGAAGCATTTTATTTAATTTCATATAATTTTGAAGATTTTAATAATTAAAACTCTACAATTGTGTAGCCTTTTTACTTCCGACTTGCTAATTTTCAGTTCAAAGAAAAAGAATGTACACCGTTTGTTTTGAATGTCAGCTAGGTAGGTATAATCAATCATATGAATTATTCGTGTGAAATGTAAAGATATAGAATAAGAGAAACATTAGAAACGTTAAATAAGTAGTTCAAGAAATAATTTACAGTTCAGAGTTTAAAAAGTAATTAGGTCGCGAACATGCAATATACCTAGCAACATTGTTTGTTTATAAAATTTAAATTCGAAATCTAAACTAAACTATCTTTTTTTTTAACGTACCCTATTGTTGTTTCCGCGCTGCTTCGTACAATTGTTTTAGGCCCCCTTCACACTTGCTTTTATCAACGCCGCCTTTAAAAAAATGCTCATTGCAAAAAGTTTAGCTGCAATTAATTTTAACGGAGTATTTCACACTTACGTTAGAAAAAATTCTGTTAAAAAACGCAAGTGTGAAGGACTCCGTTAAAATCAACTGCAGCTAAACTTTTTGCAAGGATCATTTTTTAAAGGCGGCATTGAGAAACACAAGTGTGAAGGGGGCGTCAAATTCAATATGAAAAACTTAAAAAGGATACAAAAAATATTTAGAAGTACATGTACTGGAACTGAATTTTATAATGTTTGCAGATTCTAGACCGTTCGTATATAGGCAATATTACATATAATAACCTAATTTTGTTCCCGGAGCCTGGAGACGACCTTTAAGAATTACACTTCGATAATTAATTCTTTCTATATACAGGGTGGCAGAAAAGAGTTCTTTGTGATAATCGTAAACAAGTTTCCGGCTTTTAGAAACAACAATTAGGATAGGATCAGAAAAATCCTCAAGTATACGGGGACCATCATCCATGGAAGTACTAGACGGGGACAAAGTGCGAACGCCACGTGAGACTCACAGGAGGTTTCTCCTGACTCCTGTGGTTCACATTTCTTTGAGTAAACAAAGTTGTAATTAACTTTTTGCAATTTTGTTTACATATTCGTGTTCACGAATATCATTTACTTCCTATTGGCTATTGCTCAATAAAAGTAATACATTACATTTAATGTATAAGCGAGCATATTAGTATTTTAGACTAGTTAATGTGAACCGTACGACGCGTACGTGGTCGCCACCTGTGGGTCACATTTATATTATTTGAGTGTGATTGGCATATTGACATATTCTAATAGCCAATAGGTAGTATT
The DNA here is from genome assembly GCA_947561585.1 of Caprella mutica. NCBI lineage: Eukaryota > Metazoa > Arthropoda > Malacostraca > Amphipoda > Caprellidae > Caprella > Caprella mutica. The sequence continues at coordinate 330,163 of CANNZV010001270.1, read as the reverse complement.
CTCATGGTATAATATTAGAATGCACACTTCAAGATACATAAATCAACACTTGATAATTATTCAAATCATCCCCCGATATACGTATTTGTGATGTTATGTTTGAAATAAACGGCAGGTGTACCTTTCCAAACCCCCAAACAAAACGGTCATAACCTAACCTATCGATAAATTAATAGTGCTATATCTCGAAAACGAAGAGTTTTCACAACAAATGGTATTCATGAAAAACGTCTTAAAATGGCTTTTTTAACCTATTGTTGATGTCAAATTACCGAAAATCCTAATAAAGATGGATATATTTTAAAAAACGTGACCCACAGGCCACAGGAGAAACCTCCTGTGAGTCTCACCTGGCGTTCGCATTTCCTTCCCGTATGTTACTTGAAAAATCAGTAGTCTAGAAGATTTCAGTCGTGAGGACTTCAGTAGGGTGAAGATGTGGAAGAGAACCTGGTAGTTGTGTCTGTCCCAGTACACTCTTCATCTTGCTGTCAGAAAAGGGGCCTTTACACGAGCACTGGTCAGTGCCACTATTCACTACACTTTTTTTACCACACTGCCCACCAAGTAGCTCAGCGCCTTTACACGAGCAGAATGTGCTTTGGTGGGCAGTGGGCACTGACACTTTAGTATCGTGGTTCGCATCTAATATGCTATTAAACACTAACGCTTTTAGTGTTTTATCTTTAAATTCTTTAGATTTTATTTTCCATATGCATGGGTGCTGAGGTGCTCTAGCTCTTCAGCTAACTAGGCCAATGAAAGGGGTTGTTGATTGTCTGGCAATTGCTACTGACAGACAGTGGCACTTTGTGGTGAGCGTTCGCTCTCAGAGCGATAGCTTGGTCACCACCAAGTTTTGCCAAAAAGGGTGGGGCAAGTAGCAAATTGGGCGTGGCTGCCGTGGCATAGAACAGTGTCACCACAAAGTGGCACTGAGCACGCCACTTACCGTGTAAAGGCCCCTTAAGGTGAAGATGTGGAAGAGAACCTGGTAGTTGTGTCCATCATAGTACACTCTTCATCTTGCTGACAGTAGGGTGAAGATTTGGAAGAGAACCTGGTAGGGTCACGCAGGTAAATTGCGCCTTGCCGCCGTTTAATTTTTAATTGCGGCCCTCTCAAGACAGTCTCTGAAACATTCTGAACTGAAATTACATTAAAATATTGCATAGCTATCATAATAAGCGCAGTGCATGCTATAATTTATTACTTTATGTTTTTAACGTGTGTTTTGAAGCTACGACGTTTCTGTTGTTTGAGGCCGCAGTTAGTTAATGGGCCGCAATTTACCTCTTGACCCTAGTTGTACTACTGGGTGTCCCAGTACACTCTTCATCTTGCTGTCAGTAAGGTGAAGATGTGGAAGAGAACCTGGTAGTTGTGTCTGTATATATTGTTAAAATATGTTCTCTTGTTTTGTTTTATTTAGACTTATATTTTTTGTTTCCTATATTATATTTTTGTTTCCTATATCAATCTTACCAAGTAAAATAGTATGTCTCATAAACTCGCCATTTCTCTCTCCAGCTCTCTCCAAAATTCAACAAATTCTCTCCAAAATGATCAAATTTTCATAAATTCTCTCCAAAATAACATTGTAGCATAGGAGAAAAATAGATAAAACTCGCCATTTGCAATTGAAGGCCTCAAAATAACTGTCACAAACTCGCCATTAAAATGGTGAGTTTGGATATGCTTTATTACTTGGCAATCTTACCACTTTTGATTGAATTCTGCATACCTTTTAATATTGTTTTAAACCTAGAACTTTAGAAGTTTCCAGGCAGAACGGAATAACCATCCTGGTTATCCAACAGCTTTAGGTGGTCTTTAGACTCTGGTTTAAAGCCACCAAAATTGTGAAGAAGAAGAAGTCGTGAGGAGTGAGGTGCATATTCATCCTCTGAATAGCTTAGAGCTACATCCTTTAAAAAAACAGAAGAAAGAAGAAGATTTCAGTCGACCTGCTCTGGAGAACTGCTTACCTTCAGGTGGCATCATCCATGATCCACCATTGATTAATGATTAAGAAGAAAAAGATCTAAAAAATCATTGGTGGATTTCTTCAGTTTTTTGAAAAAGTCAGAGGGATTTTGTGTACCAAATAGGCCTACGTACTGGCCAGCCAGTCTGCAAAATGTGTCTCTTCTCCCGCAGAGATTTTAATTTGAGAGAGAGTTATTCTCCGACTCTCAGCACAGTCAGCAGCAGATTCAGAATCTCCCGCAACTAAATTAGTGGTAACATAGGAATTAATTCAAAATCTCCCGCAGCTAAATTAATGGTAACATAGGAATTAATTCAAGATCTCCCGCAGAGATCTCCAATTTCTAAAATTCAATCAAAAACTCCCGCAGAGTCTTGGAAAAATGTTCCATATTCTGCACTGCCAGTCTGTATTTCTTGGTAAATTCCACCGACATGTCAGTGGAATTTTTTCCCCTTGAAAATAATATTCTGGCAAAGTCAGTGGATTTTTAGCTATAGCTATATTCCTATGTTACCATTAATTTTGTGTGGATAAATTGAGAAAATGTTGGTGGATCAGCCAAATTACTGGAAATTTATGGTCGATTTTTTTAGCTTTTTGAAAAAGTCAGTGGGATTCTGTGCACCAAATACAGACTGGCTGCCTACTGCTACTGGTATGGCTGGCCATGTTTCAAAGTATGGCATTTTTGCCAGTATATTGGCAACTTTTGAGGGGTACATAGAATCACTGAAACGGACAGAAACTGACTGAGAGGGGACCAAAACAAACCGATTGGGGACCAAAACGGACCAATTGTGGCTTGACTCAGAATCTTTGTGAAATTTTTGCTCAAAAATGGGCTTACAATTTTCCAGCCTCTGAAATCCAGTCTGCAGAATATAGGGCAACAGTCTGCAGAATATGAGACAACAATCACTAATTTCCTCCTATATTTTACATGTATTTTAGTGAGAACAGAAGCCAAAATAGAGGATTTCTTGGAGAATATTTTACTAGTTCCTGCAGTCTGGTCTGAAACATGGATCAACCTTAAAACAGTCCAAATAAGTTGACCCATATTTCAGAGGCTGGAAAGTTGAGGGCAAATTTTTCAGCCAAAACTTCAAAAAAATTCTGAGCCAAGCCAATTTCGCTCATTTTTTGAAGATTTCAAGCCAAAATTAACATGGGAATATCTGAATTAATTCAAAATTTTAAGCCAATTAGACATTGAGTTTTTAAGCCATATCTGAGTTTTGACCATTTGAAATCTAAGCCAATTAATTGGCTATAACTGGCATACTCTGTAACATTGTACAGAACCAGTCTGCAGAAGCAGCAGAATATGTCTCTTCTCCCGCAGAGATTTTAATTTGAGAGAGAGTTAATCTCTGACTCTCAGCAGCAGATTCAGAATCTCCCGTAGATAAATTAATGGACAATGGTAACATAGGAATTAATTCAAAATCTCCCGCAGCTAAATTAATGGTAACATAGGCATAAACTTGAAGCATAACCAGTCTTCAGAAATTTAGAATATGACTATAGGAGATATTTGGGATATTCTCTCCGAACAATTTTGAATTAATTACATTTACATTAATTTTGGAGATCTCTCGCAGAGATCTCCAATTTCTAAAATTCAATCAAGAACTCCTGCAGAGAATCTTGGAAAAATGTTCCATACTCTGCAGTCTGGCCAAGTAAAATAGTATGGCTTATAAACTCTCCATTTTTCTCTCCAGCTATCTCCAAAAATCACCAAATTTCTCTCCAAAATGATCAAATTATCATAAATTCTAAATTCTCTCCAAAATAACTTTAGGGTCAAGCAGGTAAATTGCGGCACACTATCTAACTGCGGCCTCTAACAACTGAAAAATCATAGCTTCAAAACACACATTAAAAACTTAAATCAATAAATTATAGCATGCACTGCGCTTCTTTTGATAGCTATGCAACATTTAAATGTAATTTCGGTTCAGAATGTATTAGACTCTCTTCAGAGGACCGCAATTAAAAATTAAAGGGCCACAATTTACCTGCGTGACCCTATAGCATACTAAGCATAGGAGAAAAATAGATATATCTCGCTATTTGCAATTGATGGGCTTGAAGTAAGTGTCACTTACTAGTCATTAAAATGGCGAGTTTAGACGTGCTTTGTTACCTGTCACTTCACCAGTTTCTGCAGACTGGAAACATAAGGATGTTTCCAGGACTTGGGCGCAGGATCAATCGGACCACGTTTAAGAAGCGGGAAATTTGTAAGCCAATTTTTGAGCAAAAATTTCACAAAAACTGTGAGCAAAGGCTGCACAGCCAATTTCTCTCATTTTTGAAAATTTCAAGCCAAAATTAACATGGGAACTGAGAACATAGGAATTAATTCAAAATTTATAGCCAATTAGACATATCTGAGTTTTGACCTTTTGAAATCTAAGCCAATTAATTGGCTCTAACTGACATATTCTGTAAGTCTGTAACATGGATTAATCCTCAAATCCTACTGTACTTTTCAGAATGGTTTGGTGGCAAATCCCGATGTCTGTAAAATATCCTGGGTCTGTCGTCTGACTCTCTGAGGAGACCTTCTTCTCAGACTGTGAGGGGACAGACTCTAAGGCTGAAGGGGTCTTTCGTATCTGGTTAGGGCTGAGCTCTGAGTAGCCGAGTTCATTGATTTCATTCTTTTATGTCTATTCTTATCTGTTTATTACCTGTCTATTCATTAATTCAGACTATTTTAATTTTCTAAGTAACTATCCTTTCTGACATCTGTATATTGACTTTATTCCCATTTCCCAGTCTTAGGCCTGTCTGCAAAGTGTGGCTAATCTTTCTCAAAGATTTTCATTTTGAGGACAATTTGTCTCCAAAGATTTTCAAATCTGTCTCCAAAATGATCAAATTTCTCTAAAATGTCTCCACATTTAACTATGATGTAAACATCAGAATTAAATAGAAAATTGTCTCAAAGATCTTGCAAAGATATTTTAAATTTTTTCCCTCAAAAAAATGTGACATGGGCGCGCTTTGCAGACTGGATCTTGGGCAGTCTACAGAGTCAGTCAGGGAGATACTTGGGATATTTTCTATCTACAAACAATTATGAATTAATTCTTATATTTACATAAATTTTGCTATGAACACTTATATAATCTAACCATAATCACTCATTATTTCTATTTCTTACTAGAAATGCTCAATCGATATTATTTCAGATTGTTCAGTTTTTCAAAATTTTCCTTCAAGATAATAATGCATGGCCTTCCACTCCATTTGCCTAGCGAGTTAGTAGTTAGCTACTTGGATCTAGTAACTCACTGTAACTGTAATTTTGAGCCCTACAATTGAACATGACAGGAAACATCTAACTTTATGTTTTCCAAATGCTTGATTCTGGAAATATTACAACTTCATTCCAAATTGCTTAATTTTTCCAATTTTTAAAATGGTGTTGGGATGACTGATAGTAATATGCATCTGCCCAAAGTGTATTAGAAAAACTTCAAATAATTAATTATTGATAACTATAATTGATGATAACTATAATTGATGATAACTATAATTGATGATAACTATAATTAATGATAACTAATTAATGATAACTAATTAACTATAATTAATGATAACTAATTAACTATAATTAATGATAACTAATTAACTATAATTAATGATAACTAATTAACTATAATTAATGATAACTAATTAACTATAATTAATGATAACTAATTAACTATAATTAATGATAACTAATTAACTATAATTAATGATAACTATATTTTAGGGATGGGACAAAGTATCGGTACTCGGTATTGGAGGTATCGGCAATTTTTCTGGTATCAGTACTCGGTATTTTTTTTATGGTATCGTTAGCTACTTGGTACCGGTAGCTACTTGGTATCGGTAGCTACTTGGTATCGGTAGCTACTTGGTATCGGTAGCTACTTGGTATCGTTAGCTACTTGGTATCGGTAGCTACTTGGTATCGTTAGCTACTTGGTATCGTTAGCTACTTGGTATCGGTAGCTACTTGGTATCGTTAGCTACTTGGTATCGTTAGCTACTTGGTATCGGTAGCTACTTGGTATCGGTAGCTACTTGGTATCAGTATAGGCAAAAAAGTGCTGATACCACTAGTATTTAAAAAAAGAAATTATTTTTCTATTACAATGAAATTTTTTAATTTAAAGTGATAACAATGAAAATTTTCAAATTTTGTAATCTCATTCCAATAGTCTAAGTATCGGCATCAGTATCGGTGAAAATCTAGATATCGGTATCGGCAGGGTATCGGTGAAAATCTGGATATCGGTATCGGCAGGGTATTGGTGAAAAACTGAGGTATTGGTATCGGTGAAAATTTTGGTATCATCCCGTTTCTACTATAATTAATGATAACTATAATTAATGATACTGTTTTTTAATGATAACTTGTGATGTACATCTTGCAGAGCTAAAGTTTTTTATATTTTGATATTTGAAATGGATCTTGCAGCAAGAAGATTGAACAAGGAACTTAAACTTCTTAAAAAGAAACCAACCAATGGTGACTTTGTTGTGACTCAGACAGACAGTACTAAAGTCTGGACAGCTGGTAATTTAATTAGCTACTGAACATAAACATTAACTAGTTTTTTAATCTGAATTTATATGTATTTGAGAGTATTGCCCATCAATAGTCTATAGTTAGTGAAGTTCACTAAAAAATTTGATTATCTCTGTTAGTTCGTATATTAAAAACAGTTTTATTAAATAGGTAATTACTAAATTCTCTTTATAATTTCAGTGATTTTTGGACCAGATGGCACACCATATGAAAATGGTTCATTTCACATCACTATTAATTTCCCAGACAAGTAGGTTTATTAATTCACTAAGTTTATTCTTTGATATAGCTAAACTCAATTGATATGCTGTCTAATATTTATTCCATTTTAATCATATTCCTAAGCATAAAAAACAACACTAGTACTGAAGGGAACATTTCTATTTAAAATCAGAACGTTTGATAGTCATGGCTATCATTTTCAACTAAAACATGAAATCTGTAAGCGAACTTAAAAAGTAGCTACTCTAGATTAATTGAACATTAAACATGTTTAATGTTCAATTTATCTTAGTGTATTTTTTATATTCCCTTATAGATTTTATGTTTTAGTTGAACATGGTAGTCATGACTCTCAAACGTTCTGATTTTAAATAGAAATGTACCCTTCAGTACTAGTGTTGCTTTTTTTCCTTAGAGTTTAGACTTTGAAGCAAGATTCTTGCTTAATTTTTAGACTAATTACATTCCTTTTTTTGCAGTTACCCCTTCATGCCACCATTGATTACATTCACCACCAAAATTTACCATCCCAATATTGACACGGAAGGAAGGATTTGTCTCGACTTGCTAAAATGTGAACCTTTTGGCAACTGGGCACCGGCCATATGCATCAGCAATGTCTTGGCAAGCATCAGAATGTTGCTTGCCAATCCTAATCCACACGATCCATTAATGCCTAATATTGTGAGTGGAGTTTATACTTAACGAGACTAATGCTAACCCGGTTCTATGTCCTTTTGCCGAAAACACTTTCGTCGCACTTTTCCAGCATGGTGTTATAAAACGCAAGTGTGAAGCAGGCCTAAACTACTGATTTTTACCCACTTATCTATCATGTGTAAATTTCACAACAGAAATATTTTCTGATTAAGATAAGCTTGAAACTAATAAAATAGTTTATAGCTAGCTACTTATTCTTGCAATATTATTAGCTAGCTACATGTTAGTTACAATATTTTGTGAATTTAAAACTTGTTCACTTAGTTGAAAATAATTGAACCTCATGTTCAGCTTTTCTTAATATATTATAGCTATGCATTATATTCTATTCCCATTTTCCAGGCTGAAGAATATATGTTCAAAAGAGAGAAGTACATACTGTCGGCTAAATCTTGGACACAGAATTATGCTGTATGTATATTTGTTCCTTGAATGCAAATTCATATGTAATTTATTTTTAATTTTTATAATAGCTAACAATTCCTAGCCACTACATGGTACAATGAAAAGATCCTTCTTAGCCACTACACGGTACACTGAAAAGATCCTTCCTAGCCACTACACGGTATACTTGAAAGATCCTTCCTAGCCACTACACGGTACACTGAAAAGATCCTTCCTAGCCACTACACGGTACACTGAAAAGATCCTTCCAAGCCACTACACGGTACACTGAAAAGATCCTTCCTAGCCACTACACGGTACACTGAAAAGATCCTTCCTAGCCACTACACGGTACACTGAAAAGATCCTTCCTAACCACTACACGGTACACTGAAAAGATCCTTCCAAGCCACTACACGGTACACTGAAAAGATCCTTCCAAGCCACTACATGGTACACTGAAAAGATCCTTCCAAGCCACTACAATGTACACTGAAAAGATCCTTCCTAGCCACTTATGGGCTATTGTATCATTAGGTTATTGTCTATTTATTCTAACTGAAGTTTGACAGATCTATTTCAATAGGACCTCAAATTTTCTCCCATTCGCAGCTTAAATTATTTAGGTTTAATTTATTTATTTAGAACTCTTTCTCAAACTTTCACAAATTTCAACCAGTTGTAAAAGAATGAAAATTTACCACTTGTAAATTAATAAAAATTTACCACTTGTAAATTAATAAAAATTTACCACATGTAAAATAATAATTTCCTTTTTTTTTCAGAATAATGAAAATACTTGTAAGAGGAGGAAGGCAAATTAAGTATTTTTTACTTCATTTCTCGAAAGATCATTCTTCTTCAGTGAATCTCTGCTACCTGAGGATATGCTACTTTGTGCCTATTAGAATATTATACCAAAGATATTATACTAGCTGCAACAAGATACACCACTCTCACGAATTTCTGTTTTAAAAAGCGCCATCTTGATTTGAAAGCGGGAACTAGAGAATCAACAGCATTTGGTGTTGATCATCTCTTCGTTTCTATTTTATTTAGCTGTATCTATTTTACCGATGTAAAGCTCAATTTCCAGTAAAATAATCTTCATTAATGAATGAAATAAAAATATTATTAAACAAATCAAATGTTATTGTTGCTTTAGTTCCCGGCTTCCTGCTTCAAATCCAGATGGCGCTTTTCAAAACAGAATGTTGAGAGTAGTGTATCTTGTTGTAGCATAATATCGTTGATTATACTGTATTATTACTATATGTAGCTATATTCAATCTTATGGGTATTTATTATATACAGCATTATTACTATATCCAGATTAGCTATATTCAATCTTATAGGTATTTTTATATACTGTATTATTATTATATCCAGATTAGCTATATTCAATCTATTTTATATTCCAATGGCTGCATTATTCCAGTATTTTATGTTGATGACATTATTTTTAAGGAAAAGTGTGAAATATAATTAGATTATTTTACACCGTTTATATCTCGCCTTCCGCCTCAAATGATTGCTAAACAGTTAGCTACTGATTAAGGATTAAGATTAAATCAACCCCTGGGCAACATCATTATTGTTATAGGGATTATTTCACTTATAGTTTGACATATTTATCTAGTTTCTATTTTCATATTGTTTGGTCCGATCTGTGAAATTTAGCTTATTTTCAAATTGATTCTTGGTGAGTGATCCAGATGTTGGCTCTTTAAATAGTTTCAATTCTTTTCTTTATAAAGATGGAATTCTAAAAACTCTAAGGATAAATTTTTATGTATTTTCTATTATGAAACAATTTTCGTAAATATTTTCATACGGGATAATAAATGGTTTTGTCTTTGAGGAAGGAAAATTTGTAGAGGACATTTAGGGCTTTTTCCTGAAGCTATCACATCTTCATTTTCCTTTTTCAACTGTGAGAGAAGTAGCTGGTTTTAGTATCGTTTTGCTCTAAGACCTCAGAGTAGCTTTTAAACATCCATGAGCATTCCCACCAAATGGTAGTAGTTGATGTTGTCACTTAGATCCAAGGTGTTGTTACTACTAAGTGGAATAATTCTCCCTATATGTACATATTCTAATTCTCTCTGTAGATCTTAAAAATTTACTTAAAATTTTTTCATAAGATTTAACTAGCCTGATAAACTTATCATTATGACGAAGGAATTTTTATATCAAGTTTGCAGACGTTTCGTTGGTAAGACATTTCACCGAGAGGACTAAACGTTGACGAATTTTCCTAAAGGGGATATTAACATTATAGTTTGTTGTATCCGCTAGTTTGTTGTACGCCCCCAGGGGCTCTATCCTGAAGCTGTCTGTGGTGAATGGAAGAGAAGGGGGGTGGCGTCCCTTGGGCCCCGAACTGTTGTAATTTGGATTATGGATTGTCTTTTTTCATTTTCACCATGTTTATCATTTTTTTTAACGCTACTTGCAGTTTTAGAGGATGGCGCTAGGGTTATGCTCTTCAACTACGAGGTCTTAGATTTTGTGTTAGGTAGGCTCGTAGGCTTCATTTACTATCACCTCTTCATTTTCCTCTTCCATCCGTGAGTGCAGCCACCGGTGCTTGTGTCCCGTTTCGTCACATTCCTTGGTAAGTGACTGCATTCATGGAGTAGCTTTTCTGCATCCATAAGCATAGTCACCGACGGTGGTAAGTGACTTTGTTCATGGAGCCACTTTCCTCTCTGACTGCTTCTTCCAGTCCCTTGTATTTAATTTCCTTTTGACGTCAGCGATATGGCCTTTGGTTCCGAAGCAGATGTTAAACCCCTACTAAAAAAAGATAAATAGTTTGTTGTAGCTCACACTGTATGATTGTTTAGTGGCCTGGCTAAGGGGTTTCAGGGGACTGTACACCCCTCTGATACACACATATTAGTGTTTTAATATCCCCTTACGAAAATTTGTCAACGTATCGTCCTGTCAACGAAACGTCTTGCGAAGAAACGTCTGGCCACCTTATATCAAGGTATCGAGGCTTAGTGTATTTAGGAATGTCTGATGGAAAGAGAGGGATCTAAAATACATATAAGGATATTTTCATTATAGCACTAATTCCAAAACTGAATATTCAACTTGATGTGATGGTCCATACTTATTAAGTTGACTTGTCAAAATAACCTTAGAGGTCAGTCGCATTTCAATTATTCAAAGTGAGCTTTAACTTAAAGTTCATTTTGCTCATTTCAAGGAATATCTCCTTATTTTCAGAAGTAGCAAATTGCGGTTAAAAATTAACTTCTTAATACTTACTTTTAACAACTTGGTGGAGATTACTGCAATAATTATGAATCAATTTTATTTTGACAAATACTTAGCTACCGTATTAATTATGTTGATATTTTTCATTACTCTGCCTGAAAATTCCTCTTGTTTGAGGTAATTATAGAAGGGCTTGGTAGTCATGTTTTTATGATGTCATCAATAAATCCTTATTAATAGGTTCTGCAAAAAGTGCAGACATCCTGAACTCTTATGCCTATTTCACACGGGGCTTTTTTTCCAACAAAAACGTAGCATGAAAAACGCCATTTTCTTTGCCGCGGAATGAGAAAAACGCCTGCTATTCGTACCCCACTTTCTTACTAGTTTGAGATTGACCTTTGTTATACAGGGTGTCTCAGAAAAAGGTAACCGAACTTATTATATCTTTGAAAATGTATTATAAACCAGTGTAGGAAAATAACTTGTGAACAAATATTTCTTTTGCTTTGCATCTGCATCAATCCTCCAACCAATGAGACGAGAATCACTGAATGTAATTTCTTCAGTTGCCTTTTTTTCTTTTTTTTTTGACGCGATATGCAGCATATTATATGCCTATTTCTGCATATAATATGCAAAAAGTCAATGTGCATATATGCAGAACCAAAATGCATATTGGAAATATGCATTTTATATGCCAGAAATTATTCAATATAGTGTGCATATTACATGCCCAGTTATTTACGGAATTAATTAATTAAACCTAGCTATGTTTTGAATGTAATTGTACTTTCGTGGTTTGAATGGAACTTGTAATTAATCGAAGGTGTAATCTCAAGTTTTTATTTATACTGTGAAATGTTTAACGATAGAAAACAAAATATAACAAAGCTGTTTCAAATTTAGACTTTTTTAATAGTAAGTCAATTTCAAACATACACATTCAATTTCAAACAGTGGAATTGGACTTTATTGTTAAATGGTATTTCAGGTTTCCAACAGTGAATCTCCTTCTATTATCTGCTAATGTATTTTTGTACTGGGAAAACACCCGTTCTACTTCACAAGAAAGAAGAGTAGCAAATGTTTGTTTTCAACCAAATATAGTCTTCTAAAGTTCTAAACTATCCAACATTCATATATCACATTCCGTTCATTACTTTAGTCATGACTCGAAAAATAAAATCATAAACCATCTTGTTAGACCAGCGGTTCCCTTTAAAGATCCCCAACTATAAGCAGCGACACTAAGTTATTAAATGGTAAATTTAAACCGTTTCGTGTTTAATTATTTAAATAAATTATATACATATATACGGCTATAAGTTGGGATATTTTTTGAGTAGTACAACTCTCTAAATAATTGTACCTAGGTATTCATTTATTTATCAATTGCTACTAGTATTTACTAAAAACCAAGTGTCATATTATTTATTAATACATTTTAGTTTCAATATTCCACATACAAACTTTTTAAATTTGAATAATTAGTTTGATGAAATTTACTTGGGCCACAGTTAAAATCGTTTTCTATGCAGGGGCCAGAAGAAAACGGCATAGATTGGACATTTACATGTTAAAAATTGACCAAGAAGTGCATATTTCGCGGTTAGCATATATGCTCACGTGCATATTATATGGCATATGCTCTCGAAATATATGCAGAAGACTGCATATATGCAATATGCACAATGTCACATCCCTAGTAATGACTAAGTTCAAGTAGGTAGTCCCATGTTTCAAAGTGTGGACAGAGTCGCCAGTCTTATTTTTTAAAATTATTTTGATAGTCGTCTCAAGTTCAAATAGCATCATTAATGTTATAAAAAAATGTAATGTCTAGAGAAGAAAATCAAATATGCCTTTTCACATTTCACTATGAATTCAAATCTGTAATATTTTAAATTCATTTGATTGTTAATTATCTTTAATCAAATTTAAACTCATTTGGTATATAAGATACATATGGAAACGTCTTCTTTTACATGATTTATTTTAGATTTTATCATCAAATAACTGGATCAGAACAACAAAATGAAGAAACTAACTAATTTCCTTTAGAATTACATTCGACCGTATTTCTTGCCGCTTGGAAGTATTGTACTTCTGTCGTTGATGGTAGTTCTCTTTCAAGATAATCACAGAATAACTTCGTAACATAGGTATTTGATGACAAAATTCGCTCCTCCGGATGATATATTGGCAGATGTTGAATTACGAATATACTTGAAAAAAGTGATCAACAGTACTCTGTAACAGAAAGGTTATCCTTCCTTTTTCTACACTTTAGCCGCTACGTAATGCCAAAGCAAGAATTAATGTGATAACAGCTCAATTATTGTTAATAAGTAAGCAAATTACACTAATGATATAGATGAGACGGTAGAAGAAATCTATCAAAAGATTGAACCTAAACTAACCAAAAATCTCCATGTTAAAATAGTAAGCAGAGATAGAAGATCTAACATGTACGGTTAATTTTAACTTTATGTCGAATAAGGTTTTGGAACCTCCTGGATTTGTGATTGGAAGGCGAATATCATCGATATGAAGGAGGCTCTTCTTTATATTCGAAGTGATAAACTGAAACCTGAATTAAGGGCCGAGGTGTTCAGGTACCTGTTTTACATCATACCTGCCATGGTGTTCTTCTCGCTCATCTAAGAAACTGGAATTTCGTACGCCGAGCTCAGACTAGCCTATATTGATCAAAGCTTCATGAAGATCATCAAAGATAAGTTTTCTGTGAAACTGATCAACTCCTACATAATCTTCTCGTATTTGTGCGTGTTCGTGGCTAAAATGAAGGATCTCGACAACTTACGAGATAATCTCTAGGCTCTCGTTGTGCCTGAAATTTACAACGCGAATCCAAAAGACTACCTAGTGTTCATCAACTTCAATAGGATCATCAAATTGCAACAAGAATGTAAATCTTACTTGATAGCCTGTACATTTTTTTTCTACGTTAACCAATCGCCATAAACTTTCAAACAGAGTCTGAAAGCTGCTCTGTCTGTTGCTTTTCATGGTCATTTGCAGGTTATTCTTAGTAGGTTCTTCGCCTCATTTTTCGTCATGGCTTTGATCTTGGCTCCTCTTTATAGAGTATACGGCGTGAACGTGTTTACTGGGTACACCGCTGGGAATGACGAACTGGCCTTCACTGCTACTCTTCTTCTTTCTAGTTTCATCATCCCTATCATGATTCGAATCTTTGAAGCTCAGAGAATACTTTGTACCAAAAACTGAAATGTGAAATCATCCACAATAGATCCTTTTCCATTTTTGCAGTTTAGCATTTGAAAAAAACCTAATTGATACTATTCTAATGATTAGATATTGATATTAAAACTGTTATATGTGATTTTGAGCAATGTTTCTTTTTATTCTCCTTGTGAAAGAGTTTGAAAATATCTATATTTGGGTAATCACTTACATAATTGACACTGAATACCCAAAGTGGAAATATTGATGGAAAATAATCCATTTATTTCATGATAGTTATATTTTTGTATGTTTCAAGATGAGTGAATGGAAGTGTAGCAACTCTGGAGTTTCATGCAAATCTATTTACCTCCGCCTCGTTTCTGCATAATGCGCCTACGCGGCCGTCACAAAATTAGCTGTCATTTCTGTAGACGTTTCCGTCAGTCTGGAGGTGGTATTACTCCGCCAGTTGACTTTTAATTATACTAGTTTGTTGCGCGCGTAAAAAACTTCATATTGAATAGATATATCGAAAATTTGCACGTAATATATCATCATTTACACTTTATCAATGAATTTTTAAACCTATAGTTAGAAACAAGTTTAACAAGTGATCTATAATAATAATTATTGATATGTTTTTTAGTGAAATCAATTTAAACTAAAATAATTTCGGAAATTTGAAGTTCTATTCAATAAATTTTTCACTTTATAATTATTCTGAGGGCAATTTTTCCAAAAATGTTTCTATATTTTCTATCGATTTAATTTATTGTAAAATAATTATATTTTGTTTTTAAATAATTATTCTGAATTTATTTTAATTATCTTGATCAATAGGAATGAGAAAGATATTTTACTGTTCCACATTCTCGATCATGTAAGAAAAATTATATAATACCTAATCAATACTTTACTTTTATTTTAATTGGTTTTAGATAATTAAAATAACTGTTTAGAATTAGTAATCATATACTTTTTCATATATTAACGAAATGTGGAACCGTCCGACAACTCAGAACTTATCCTGTGATAAAATTCCTCCATAAGTCCTCCATAGAACATTTATTTTCATTACAATCTTCGTTCCAATTAGAGCCTTCTTCCCCCATCCTTTTCCCCGTGGGGAAAGGGTGTCTCCCCCACAGCCACACAGATGTGACAAAGATAAGAGGTAGCCCACAGGGTTAAGGTGGGGCTATAGGAGATTAGGAGGGGACCATTTTTTATTTTCTGTAGCCTGATCTTATTTTATTCTGCAGCAATATATCAATTTCTTAATTAATTTTTTATGAAAACCTACTAAATGATTTCCATTTATTTTATATATTAAAGTTGAATTTATTTATGCATTTTTGACTTCTTTTCTGTTTCTATCTTTTGTTTTATTAAATGTGCTCCATTTTTTATCCAATTTGATAATAGTTTACATAATGGTGGGCCATGGAAGATTAGGAGGGGACCATTTTATATTTTTCAATAACCTAATCATATTTTAAACACATTTATATTCTAATTTATTTTTTATGAATTCTAATATATGCTTTTCATTTTTTTATACATTAGAGTTGATTCTTTAACTTTTTTTAATATAGATAACTTATCAATTGAAAATGTGATTTTTAAATAGTTTTTCACGAAATTTTTGCCCCTCACTGACAATGTCCCAGTATCTAAAATAGTAAAATTTTCTGTTACTCTTTAATATTTTAAGGGTTGGATTATTTTCATCCTTAAAAGAGCTCCTTGAAACCATGATGCAAATGTAGTTTTTTCAAATTAGAAATAAACTTTAACTCTTATATTTGTCATTTGCCAAATTATCAAATTTGAAAAAATTAACTTCTTGGTCTTTCGATTTAATTTGTATTCTATTTAGTTTATCCATCCCTGTCTATTCTTTCATAACAACCGTTAAAACTGTGACTCTATCCTTGCTTCTGTACATCAATATGTCTGGTTATTAAAATTAATATCGTGGTAGAGTTAACCCTTTCTCTCCTGAGTACATTTCATACTCAGTACACACCTGGTACAAATGTGTGTCATCAGGAGTAAGAGGGTTAAGTCATTTCGTAATGAGAAGAGGGGTAGTTTAGAAAATGGCGACAAATGGCAACTACGATGGCGACAAATGGCATCTGCAATGACAGTCTTGAAGTCAATTAAATTTGTCATTCATTTCCATGTGAGGTGATTAATTAATTAGGTTTCTTGTGATGCGCACCTGGTGCTGGATATCTTAAGTAATTAGCAGGAAAAGAAGCATTCTTTCTTTTTGGAGGCAAAGGGTGAATTAATGAATTATTGTAATTAAAATATGGTAAATAGTGTCCGATATTACAGAGCACGAACCACTAAAGTGTGATCTCAACCATTTAACGTGTCCCATAATTTTTTGATTCACCAATGCTATATACAATATACATCCCAAAATATGCATAAAATTTATATATGAAATCTTGAAACCTAAAAAAATCGAACGTAAAATTCAATGACAACAGACAAACATGAATGTAGAGTTTCAGCAAATTTGTATTTCTAGTCATCAATTTTCAGTAAATAATTCATGTTTGCTATAAATTTTGTTTCTAGAAACCAGTACTGATGAGTCGTTATGTTCCAAATTCGATAAAATGAATCACGACAAAGACATGTTATCCAAAAAATAGAAAAGAAATATTTTTAGAAACTAACAGCAGCTACGAATTAAAAACACATTTAAGTACCCTAAAGCATCATACAAATAATAAAAAAACTCTCGTTCATGATTTAAAATTTCTGAAAGTCCTATTTTGTAAATTGTTGATATTATTCAATGCATTAAACATACTTTAGTAACTAATAAATTCCATAAATTTCGGCTGAAGAGTACTGCTATTTGAATTTGTATTTTCCCAACTGCAGTCGGAAAAAGTTCACTACAAATACGTTGCATTTCACATGAAATATTTCATATGAACTTTTTATTCTGTTATACCTTTTTGCTATTCAAAATCATACAAATCATAGAATTTGTGGTAATGTATGTCGAGATGCAGAACTAATATATTTCATGTAAAAATGATGTGGTTTTTGGAATCAGAAATATTCGCCACTGTTTGGAAATTCGCAAACCCGCTCTCAATGCTTTTAGCACCGACAAACATTTTTATTCTGCCAAATTTCCGTTCATAATAGACAAAAAGGAATGCTGAGTAGAATTCCTGAAATGTAAACACCAGAATAGTGTTATTTGGACAGTTATGTATTGAAAATGAAAGTAGCATTACGAGCTTGGAGAGTTAGAAACTGGAACAGACTCCCTCTGGTGTGAGTTTGGAGAGTTAGAAACTCCCTTTGGTGTGAGTTTAGATAGTTAGGAAGTTTGACGTGATATCGGTTAGAATGAGTAAATGTATCGAAACAATAGTAAAAATCACGTGTTTTTATACTGCTGTGCACCTAGGATTACCCAAATTCTATTTCACTCATTCTCCTCTATTCATCTCCCTACTAAAGGGCTGTATCGTTATTCTCTATGACATAATTAGAAGGCTGGTTGTACGGCTTTACTCTGGATGGTTTACACGCCCTTTATCCCCTGAGTATCGTGCATGAATATTAAGGGAACATAGAACCGAATGTTACAGTTTGTTGAACTCAAATAGGCTATTTAGTGACTTGGTGAATGATTCTCTGATGTTGAGGGAACAAAGGAGATGTGATCTTTTGAAATTTACACTCGTAGTGATTAGAATCATGTGTTTTGATTGTTGTTACGTTAGAATAAGGGAGAGTGTTTACCTTTAAATATAGACAAAAATATGGCTCTAACTAGTATGATTTTCTTCTTTCAGTTGTGAGCTTAAAAAAATGGTGTGAATTTGTGTTTGAACCTATTTATGTTTTAATGTCTCCAAACACGTTTTCGAGATGTTGGATGACTGTGTAATATAATGGGCAAATTCAGTATGTCATATTGTTTATTATACAATAAAATATCACATTGTAATCTCATTATTGAAAATATTGAAAAAAAAAAACAGATTTTCATTTGTTAAATTTATTTCTTAGTTCATATAAATTCAAAATTTGTCCTTCTCCGAATTCTAGGTCTCAAAGTGTACTTCATCTTGTGTTTCTGATTCACCAATTTTGCAGTTCCTCGACTTCTATTTTCTCTAATTCTCTATCTTGTGTTTCTGATTCACCAAATTTGTAGTTTGTAAATTTGTAGTTCCTCGACTTCCATTTTTCCTAAATACTCTATTCTGTGTCTCTGATTCACCAAATTTGTAATTCCTCGACTTCCATTTTCCCAAATACTCCATCCTGTGTTTCAGATTCATCGAATTTGTAGTTTATTGACTTCCATTTTCCCAAATACTCTATAATCCTGTGTCTCTGATTTACCAAATTTGTAGTTTCTTGACTTCCATTTTCCCAAATACTCCATCCTGTGTCTCTGATTCACCGAATTAATAGTTCCTCCACTTCCTTTTTCCCAAATACTCCATCCTGTGTCTCTGATTCACCAAATTTGTAGTTCCTCGACAGTCAGCTCTATCCTATCTCTCTGATTCCCCAAAATTGAAGTTTCCCGACTTCCAGGACTCAAAGTAGTCCATCCTCTCTCTGATCCATCAAAGTCCATCACCCGAAAGCTGTTCATTTACTGGCAATGAAGAACCTCCACCAATCACGACTGATAAGTTGTCCCTGTAGTCCCCTTTGAAGTCCCAGGGAGGCAAACAGGCGACACATCTGAAGGGTTTGATTGCCTCCGCTCAATTAGATTACAAGTGAAAACTATGGAGTGAAGTGAAAAGGCGGAAATGAAGTAAAAATACACGTTCAAGAAAGAAAAATGAATTACAGCAAAAATACGCATTCATGCAAAAATTCGCGTGCAGAATTTTGTATGGATTTGAAAATTCGTAGTCAAGCAAAATACGCAATCAAACAAAATACAGAATTATGCAAAGTAGGTATAATAATGCAAAAATATTCATACAGACATAAAAAATATTCTCATGTATGAATCAATTAAGTAATATTCAAATTATAAATTAAATTTCCAAAATATATGCATTGTTAATATAATGTTAATCTTTCTGCATGACTGTGGATATAAAATCCCCCTAAACACCCGACGGTAAGTTAGTTTCATTCCATTGCCTTCAGACTGCTGCAATAAATACCAAATTGGCTGAAATTGTCACAGAAATTCACTCGCTGCCTTTATTTATTATTCGCTATTTGTGTTAACGTGAAAATTTGTTGTGGGACACCAAAAGAATTCACCATTTAATTTAATGTGAATCACCGAACAGATTTGTAAAGGTGAATAATTTAAATCCATGTTTTTGCAGTGGAATATAATGTCTCTGTTTTTGATGTATTGGATAATAATATTAATGAGTTTTGTGTTTTAAATTGGAAAGAATATTTACATGAATAGAACAAGAAAATATGAATAACATCAATATAATACTTTTCATGAAACAATTATTTTTTGTTGATTAATAATCTTGTTTTTGAGTGTATTGTGTTATGTGAAAAATAATTAATTAAAATGTTTATTATATCGAATCTTCCTTAATTAGTTTTATTTATATATTTTCAACATATTATTCTATTATTCCTATTAAGATAAAAATGTTGTATATAGATAATGTCACCTAATTAGGTTCACAGTACTCGAAAATGGGTGTTTTATAGGACAAGAGAAGTGAATCTGAACTTTTTCTATTAATAAAACCATACTCTACTTTAAGTAAACTAATTTTGGTCATTTTAATAATGCGTATATTGTTCAAATTTTAAAATCCTACGATTTTCTAATTCTCTCGTTACAATCAGATACACAATTCCCATCTCTCTCAGGGTAATTGAGCGTAAATTCTAATTCTTCAGGGTCCATTTCAGTTGCAAGATTACCATCTCAAACCACATCGTCATTTAGAGCATCAATAAATGCTATACGAAGTTCTCTGACTCTCAATCTGATGTAATCGGCTTCTGCTGAGCGTTATCCTTCTTTGCAACTGAAGACAGAAACCGCGGATTGTTTCACTCCATCCAGAAAAAGAAAAACACATTTTCGATTGCATTGAATGGGTCTAGAAATGGGATTGAACGATGAATGATATTATATCATTTTATAGGGTTAAGTATATAGGAAGATTTGATTGCAGATTTTAAAAGTTAAAATTCAAAGAATCACTTGAGCAAATATTGTCAGGTATGAAAATCTCATTTTGAATAATGACAAACTTTCTGAAGAGTATTTTTTTAACCGAAATTTTCGAAATGAAAGGGAATTAGTGAATGTTTCAGAAATGTTTATCCGACACACATTCAATCTCAGGACTTGAAAATATCAAAGTCTCTGTCTCATGACTGCAGACTGTTGCAGTCTCAGTCTCTGGACTGATACAGTTCCAGTCTCTAGACTGTTTCAGTTCCAGTCTCTAGACTGTTAAAGTCTCAGTCTCTAGACTGTTAAAGTCTCAGTCTCTAGACTGTTAAAGTCTCAGTCTCTGGACTGTTGCAGTTCCAGTCTCTAGACTGTTAAAGTCTCAGTCTCTGGACTCTTGCAGTTTCAGTCTCTAGACTGTTTCAGTTCCAGTCTCTAGACTGTTAAAGTCCCAGTCTCTAGATTGTTGCGGTTCCAGTCTATAGACTGTTAAAAGTCTCAGTGACTAGACTGTTAAAGTCTCAGTGACTAGACTGTTAAAGTCTCAGTGACTAGACTATTGAAGTCTGAGTCACGTGACTGCAGACTGTAGTAGTCACGGCCAGTGATCGGCAGAAGGGACTATTTTTCCTCAAGAGACAGCACATTCCTCCTCGAAGTTAGCTGTAGTAATTTTTCTCATTTTTTCTTCTAATATCGGAGGAGAGAAGATAGTGTGGTGGTGATACAGAAAGAACTTTCACAATAAAAGAGGCCATGAAAACATTGCCCTGAAGATTTGTGTTCTTGCGTTAGGGACAGCCAGTTGATACACAAATAAAACACTTGAATCAAAGAATTAACAGGAGTTAATTTCAAGGAGGGGATTGCCTTAATGGTTCTCGTGATGATTTACTAATAAACTTACGCCATAAAGAGCACAAAACTCAGGACCATAAAAGTTATATACGATGCAGGAAGTCTTCCAATGAAAACTTTTCTTTCACTCCATGTTGAAAAAAACACTTAACGTTGTAGGGTAGTGATTTGTTTCTATTATTGTATTCGAATTAATCTGAATATTGGACCAATGTTGAACCTTCATTTTAATTTTTTTGAGTTATATTGATTTGTAACATTTCTTCCATAAGATTTAACGATTTCAATGAACAATTATCTTTGCTAATAAACAGATCTTATTGCATAATGAATGTGGAAGACTAGATATAGAATATCTTTGAATACTATGATCAATGTACGTTCTCCAGATTTCCCTCTCGATTCGTTGACCCTTTCCCTTGAGTGAAAGAGTGCACAAAGAGTAGGCTATCTCTGCCGTAAGAACACCCTACATGAAGTCCTATCTGCATCCTATCTCGAGCTGCTCATTTCCTCGCTCTCTCTCACTTCCTGCACGATCATCAGTTACGGACTACTGAAGTAGAAAGATCCCCCCGAAATTGGCTCCAGTACAAAATGAATAACATTTTAAATTTCTTGAAAATCAAACATTTTAACTCTATATTTATATTTATAAAATGTACATATGTCACCTCAATAGTTTATGATATCCCTAAATATTCGTACAAACTCTTATATCTTCATGCAATAAACAAATTTGGTTTCTTCTCGGATTTAGTTTATATATCGGAGGCAACTTTAAGCTCAGTTACAACAGTTACAAGAAGGTAGAACCATTTTCTTTACTGTATGTATGTAGGTAGGTAGGTAGGTATATTTCGGTCAGATAGATTTATAAGCAGTAGAACCATTTCCTTTACCGTGTGTAGGTAGGTATTTTTGGTCAAATAGATTTCTAAACAGTAGAACCATTTCCTTTATCGTATGTAGGTAGGTATTTTTGGTCAAATAGATTTATAAGCAGTAGAACCATTTCCTTTATTGTATGTAGGTAGGTATTTTTGGTCAAATAGATTTATAAGCAGTAGAACCATTTCCTTTATCGTATGTAGGTAGGTATTTTTGGTCAAATAGATTTATAAGCAGTAGAACCATTTCCTTTATCGTATGTAGGTAGGTATTTTTGGTCAAATAGATTTATAAGCAGTAGAACCATTTCCTTTATTGTATGTAGGTAGGTATTTTTGGTCAAATAGATTTATAAGCAGTAGAACCATTTCCTCTGACCTATGTAGGTAGTAACATTTTGGTCAGATTTATAAGCAGCGGATGGCAAGGAATGCAAAAATGCCGCCCATCCAAAGGTACTCTGAAAATGTTTGACCAAGAAATATTCCAAGAGAATCGGAGGAGCGGCAGCAGCATGTGCTGGCCAGGAAATTTACGAGAAATAGACGCAATTTACAGTTATTTTGGATATACGGGCGACGTCCATTTTCTCACCTAAAATATCTCCTCTTCGGCGGGAACTGTCGCAACATTGAGTTTAAAAAGTATCTGAAAATAGAGAAGGGGCTTCTGATGTTAAATAAATGACACGGAGCTTACGAAGAGGTAAACCACAATTAGTTAGGCTAACTCTCGAGACACTTTAGGGGACAATTTATGACCGACAGTACGTAATGGTACTGCCAGAATTTTAAAATGAATGTTATAGATGAAATAAACGCATTGCTCTAGGAGAATATATTAGGAATATCCTAATGTAACTAGATATAGCAATAATTTACAGAGTATCTAAACATTTCACAGAAAAGCATTCATAATATCATTATATATTTCAAAAGGCTATATTCGTTTATGAAAGCAGTTAAGTATCCAAGTTTTAGTTAATTCCCCTAAGTGGTAATCAAGTATTCATTTCTTCATATTCTATTCGGCAATATTCATCTCTAGTTGGAGAAACTCCCATTGGATCTGAAAGTAATAATGAATGTCTCACTTGAGGATATTATTTCATGTACTGTATTTAAGACACAGTGAAAAATATCTGGCACATTAAAGTTATTTAAACTGATGTAAATATTAATGATACCTAATCTTTCATGAATAATTGAAGATTATAAATATGTGTATATTCCATATTTTTAGGCTTGTTCACACATGTCAGAGTTCTGTCCGTTTTTTGTTCTCCTAGTGTTTATTTTTGCACTGAGAAGATACGGTACTGTGAGAATGTTTCTGTTGAAATTAAAGTAACGATTTATTTTTCCACTGACGCTGAAGCACTGAGAGGAGACGGTGTGTGAAGAAGCCTTTATATTGTTAGAAATGTATTCCAATTTAACTTTCCTCTCATTTTTTGTGTCCTTCTATATCCTTTTTCCCATTTTTATATTCTTTCGTCCCTATCTAGTTCTCCCCTTTCATTCCTCTCATGCACAGTTTCTATGCTCATGTTTCATACCTACATTTCCGTTGCAAGTGTCTCTCATGTACCAAATTTGACACATCGACATACACGGTAAAGGGTACCTGTCACTGTGATTGAGATTCTCATTTATCATTCACTGTGTTGATCTCAAACAAATTTATTGCCATAATGATTCAGGATTTGATATATTGTCAGTGTGAAATGAAACGGGAATTTAAGTACATGGTCGTATATTATTATTTCAACAATATGATTTATTCTTATCATCCTTCTATTTTATATAATTCTAATATATAATGAGTAAATAAAATCAGATTAATGAGGGAAATTAATTTAATAGCATAAACTTGCCATCCGACTTACTTCCGAGAACGAAGTTGTAAAACTGATTTTATTTTAGAACCTAGATAAAAACAGCTTCCTAGTTTCACACTCCCACTTTTTCTCTTCTATTCAATGTCCATCATTCCCCATTTTGTGCAATGTTCAATCAAGATTTTTGGCAGGATGTTTGTTTTTACAGATTGAGAATCAAAGAGGTGCATCTGCTAATGGTTTCCTTTTATACCTTAATTAAGGAGACTTAAAAGGAACATGGCGAAGTGAATGCACCGGATATGTCGGTGTAGGGGAGTGGAAAATTGAAGCAACAAACGAACGCCTTCTAGAGGATCATATGGACTAGTACAGACGAAGTTTTTGATATCGCGTTCAAAAGCGCGTGCCCTAGTACAGATCGGGCGTTTTTAATATCGCTTCAGAAGTGCGCGATCTAGTACAGGATGGAGCGTTTTTTAATGCACGTTAGATATACTTTATATACATATTATATGGTAACACCCGGCAAATGTGCGTTTCAACAAAAATCATAAAACGCGCGTTCGCTGATGCTTGAGACGAAACGCGTATGTAAGCTTGTGAACATCTAATTAACATTCTTTGAACTTGGAAAATTTCCTCAACACAATATTCTGGGTTTTCTACAGAAATTAGTGTACAGTATCGGACTTATCACATACCAATTCATGTAGCGTAGATACCTCCTATTAATACAGTGTAGATACAATTTTTCATCCTGTATGTTAAAATATACTTTCCCTCAGAAGTTAAATTGATCCTTTTAATATTTTCTTGTGCGGTATTATAAGACGTATATATTTCACTAATCGAAAGTAGGTATATGTTTTATAATGAAATAGGCTTAAGATAATTTTTACTTATGTTAGTTACTTATCACATTCAATTTGAATATTGCGATAATATTTTCCGAAAGTTATTAAACTTCTTTATATAATTCTTATTTCTTAGGTTACCGTCAACAAATGGCACCAACCGCAAGTTTTACTCTTTCCGTTCTTTAGGAAAAAGTGTTGGCGGAGAAAGAGTACGCTGTCGGTTTATCAAATTCTTTCTTGCAGTTCGAAGGCATAAAACACGCTAAAGTTTCGCAGTAGAGTCTTTAAAAGTTTCTTCTCTTCGAGTCTAATTTTGTGCTCTCGAGATTTTTCATCTCTTTCTTGTGAACAGAGCGAGAAATTGGATCCGCTGCCCTCGTGACTTCTCGAGTCCAGCTTTTCTCTTCTGTTAGCCAAAAAAACATAGTTTTCTAATATATTTCAAATATTGGACTATTGGATCACATTATAAATTTTTATGCTCATCTGCTTACTTCGATTTAAAGTTACGTAATACTGGGATTAGAGTTACGTAAATTGAAACTTACGTAATAATTGGATTAAAAGTTTCGTAAATCAAAAGTTACGTAAATTACGTAACTTTACTAGTTTTCAAGAGGAGGATAACATGAAATCGTTTGCAAAATTAAATATTGGTATTTTAAAAAGTAAGTTGAGAATAGAGCGTAACATATAGTTAGGAGCACAAAATAAAGTTTTTATTGAAAATAATTGCTGTATAAAAGGATTATTTTAAGATAAAAAAATACTAGCCGCGAGAAAGTATAGTTTAACTCAGAAAGTCAATATTTGTAGAGTGCATCAAAACACTCCCACGACTCCAATCTCTCTCTCTCTCATCTGCTAAAACAAAGGCAGAGAGTTAGTCTCCAGCAAACCCTGTTAGCAAATTCTATGGCCCAGTTATGTTAAGATTAATTGCAATTTCACAGCAGCCAACAGCAGCAATTTGGCTTCACATGCACCTTCATACACGTTTGGCAGCTGATGTGGAAGCCAGGTCGTCTTCTATCGGCTTGAGACTTCGCTATTGCCTTTCATTGCATGCAGACTTCACATTGAGTGGATTGGGTCTGTGCAGCTGTGTCCGGATTATAGGATCTAACGCTTGAGAATGGCTGAGGCAGTTGAGATGAGCCGATCATATATCTCTAGATGATGTGAATACGGGGAGATACAGTCCTTTGTATCTTATATCATATATCTCTAGATGATGTGAGTACGGGGAGATACAGTCTCTTGTATCTTATATCATATATCTCTAGATGATGTGAATACGAAGAGATACAGTCTCTTGTATCTTATATCATATATCTCTAGATGATGTGAATACGGGGAGATACAGTTCCTTGCATCTAAATGATATTCCTGTGTACATGCATCCATCTGAGTGCGGTTTCTTATAAACATACATTATTGTGTTTTTCTGTGTACGTTCATCTTGTTTGTTTTCCTGTGTACGTAATGAGTGGGTGTTTTCTGTGTACGTAAATCTGTGCGTGTTTTTCCGTGTTCGTTTATAGGTGTAGTTGCGTTTCCTTTGTTCGTTCTTTAGTGTCGTTAGTAGCAACCAAAGTTCCAAAGTAACTTGGAATTGCGGCTTGTTTTGCTTAATTGCTTTCATTTAACTCATCGTCTCGTCCAATTCCCTCATTTTTGTTCCAAAGTTAAATTACTCGCAGTGGATTTGAGTTTCTTGATTTTCTCGCGTTCATTCGATTATCTTTGGTGTCCCAATTATTCTACGATAATTTTTACTGAACAATGGTGGAACTCGGGGCTGTAATTGAATAATGGAAGATCTACGTGAAGGGAGGACTTGTTTATCTGTATTCTAGCTAATAATTGTGTGGAACAATAATACGTCAATTAAGTTTTTTCTTCAAATAGGTAACTTCATCCATGGAATCAGAATTTAAGTGCTCTTTTTTTTCAGTCCTATTTAAATTCACATGGGAGAAATATAGTCAAAATTGAGTACATACAAACTCTATGAAGTTAGAATACATGTGTTAAACAAGTAGGTATCATTGCAAATAATTCTCTTCTTACTTTTTTCAGATAAGGAATGGATTCCCAGCCGGAAGGAGCTCTCTGGAATCATTCCAGATCTCTCTCAATTCATCAAAGTTAATTCAAATAGTTTTTAGGTCTCTAACTGCAACATGAAAGTTAACCAAAGAAGAAGAACTCCATAACATCTATTTGCTGAACAATAAACTCTGTGAACTCCGCCTAAGATACGTTGGGAGAAAGGAAGGCAAAAACCAAGTCTGTCATCAATCTTAGAAACTTTAAATGGCTGAATTAGACGGAGGGATAAAAAGTCTCGATATGTCAGCCAAGCAATGGAAGGAGTTTGGTATCCTATCATAGTCTTCATCCTAGGGAATTTACCCTAAAATTGACTTCCTACACTGAGAATAAAAATACGAGTCAAATTGATTCAAAATTTGAGTTTCCAGTTTGTCCCAAAACCGGCTAAAAAATGTGAGTCAATTTGATTCATTCTTATATTTTACTCAAAAACAAGAGTCATATTGACTCCTAATTCATAGTCAGATTGACTCAGGTAGAGTAAATAAAAAACTCCGATATTGAATTTTGACAGCCTTGACTCAAGCGATGAGTCAGGTTGACTCGCATTTCTCTCTCAGTGTTCGATAGTATAAGTAATATTTTCCCTATACAGATCTACCAAAAATAGCTGTGATATATTTTTAAGGAGTAGAGTATGAGACTATGAATTAACTGACAAAGTTCAGAGGTTTTTGTTCACATTCATTGGGGTTAGAAGGTTTAAATCTCCGTAAGACTATTATTGCATCTGCAGATTAACTCGTCCTATTTATGAGTGAATTTAATTCGAATAAATGGGCAAGCTTGTGTGTTTATTCGAAAATCTAAGCCAGGTATAAATCTAATTCTATTTTGGTGAAAGCAAACATTGTAGAGATTTACCTTATGCAAAATGTAGTCATTTCTATTGTATATATTAGTTATTAGAAATTGTTTATTAGTAATAATCCATGGCTAATAAAAATATTCTATTTCCATCTGTGTAACTTCGTTATTCATTAAATTGGAAAATTCATCAGAATAAATTAAATATCTCTATGCAACAATTAGTTTTTCCTTTCACCGCTACAAACAATTGATATTCATTAATTGGTATTTCAGGACAATCATTTGACTACAAAATTAAAAACAATATCCCTTTATCAAATAATAACGTCCATAGCTTTCAATTTTACCCATTGATAAATTCATTATAAACACAGCCAGCTTTATTATTAACAAAAATCACATGTGGAATATTTTATTAATAATGAAATGATCGAGAGGCGTATACTTTTTCAATAAAAGTTACGCAGATGGTTGGGGACTGTGATTGATATTACGAATAGTTGCCAGATGCCGCAATTAGATTATAACGAAGAGTTATCAGATACCGCCATCGAATTACGAAGAGTTACAAAACATTGACGTCAAATTACGAATAGTTTTTATATTCCTATATAGAATTATAAATTGTTTTCATATCCCTCCATAGGATTACTAAGATTGCCAGATTTCGTCAACGATTTACAAAGAGTTGCCAGTTTTCGCCATAGAATTATAATTAGAGTTACCAGATGTCACCATCGAATTACAATGATTGTCAGATGTCGCCATCGAAGTTGAAGAGTTGCCAAAGGTCGCCATCGAATTATGAACAGTTTCCAGATGTCGCAATCGAATTACGAAGAGTAGCCAGATATTGCCATAGAATTACAATTAGAGTTACCAGATGTAGACATCGAATTATGAAGATTACCAAATATCGCAATCGAATTATGAAGATTGCCAGATGTCGCCATCGAATTACAAAGATTGCCATATATCGCCATCGAATTACGAAGAGTTGCTAGATATCGCCATCGAATTTTGAAAAGTGTCCAGATGTCACTACCGAATTCCGAAGAGTTGCCATCGAATGTTGGGCACTAATTTGAAATCTAAAACTCACCAATCTGTTTTTATTCTGAATACCCACCAGTAATGAGGGTAATATAGGGAATATTCTTGTAAAAAAGATAATGTGGTGGCAATATTTATATTTTTTAGATTTTGGTGGTAGATAAATAATGAGAATAGAGAGGGATTGAGTGAAGGAATTTACTGCGTAATATTTTAACTTTCTGTATGACGTACCTAGTTGTTATTGTTCCAACAATTTCCATATAGTCTCTTAGACTATCTAACGTTTTAGTAAACTGTTTTTTTGATAGTTTGACTATTTTACTCCATGGAATGTTTTGAAATAAATGAAAATAGGCCAATAATTTACTGAAATAAACTTCTATTCATTCGTTTCAGCTTATTTGAAGCTATCTATTACAAATCAGACTTATTTAACTTTGTGATATCATAAAGGCTTCAGCAAGTTATTAAAGTTAAACCTTATAAGAAAGAGTCGCATGTTCTTTTTCTCCCATGGAGTTCAGCTCAATTTTTTGTCGATGTCAGCACTCAGCGACGACTTCCATCCTTGAATTTAATTCGAAATCACTCAGTCGATACTCTGAAGAGACCGCAATTCGATTTCTTCGCTCGCTACATTTCTCCTTCCAAATTTCAGAGCATTTTAGTGAGTTTCTTCCGCGAATTTGACTGATGGAAGAACGACACAAGAAAATTGGTAGGTTTGCTGAATCGAAAGGATACTAAAATGTTGAAATTTAGTATCGTAATATGTTTTCTCACTCTTGGTTAGGTATTCATTGTGAGATCTGTGGAACTACCTTAGAAAACAGTTTTATCCATTTCAAACTCTTTAAGTTCTCTATTATGATATTCAGACAGAATGATTACATTCACATCTCTTTGGTTGACGTTTCATAATTATTCGTCAGTGCGAAATATTTCTCAGTACAGTGACAGAAAGTTTAACAGGAGAGTAATCACTAACAGGATTTAGATTTGAAGGAAAACAGATTATTGCTAAATGCTGAAAGAAATCTAGGTACATTGGTTATATTTGAAATCTAAGCAATTCTATGTCATATTGATTGAATTAGGCATTTATTATTACCCAGTATTTTCTTAGAATTAATATTATGTTATTATGATTTTTAAATCTTGATGATCAGTTGATTACAATGCCTATAGTTGGTTGAATAGTTTCAATATTCTTCGTATCAGTGTTGTTCGAAAGCCAAAGCTTGTAAATAAATACGTAGAGGTGATGCCAACACTTTGTGAGTGCGAATTATGCAGTTACCCACGGGACTGAAAACTAGAACTTCGACCACTGACATTTATGGTGGGAGTATCATACTGAATAAATCAACACTGCTACGTACAACTTCACAATTAGAAGTCAGAATGAAAGGATCTGTACTAATTGGGTTAGGATTTTTTAATTAAAAACGAATGTATGTACTTACAAATATAAGAATCTCCGCATGATGCTAATTTCACAAAACACAGTTTTTCTATTTTCCTATTATTTTCAAATCATACAAATTTGTGATCGTGTACCCAGGTCAAATTTAAAATATCTACAAGCATTACAATTAATGAAGTTTCTTTTAGAAATGTGAAATTAGTAAACTGTCCAAAAATCATCACGGATATACTTTTCTTTGATTTTACATCATTATAAAAAAATAGAAGTCAGGTACCTGATTAAACATGTCTGAGAAATAAAACACCCGGACAGAAAAAAAGTGTTGTTCTAATTCGTTCATTATTCATCTTAATACGCCTTATGAACACATACAGGTAAATATGCTAAATCCAACCACAATCTATCTAAACCCCTGCCACGTTGCAGTCTAAAAGAGTTCTTGTGTGTCGAGTTTCATCTGTTTGGCTTACAACTCCCGAGAGCCGCTAAATAATGGCATCATTTGTTACAACTTTTAATGAATTATAAACTTCATCCTGCGCTCTTCTCCCACTAACAAACAATGACCAATTATTTACACAAATTGACGGATGGTTTCACTTGGAAGAAGTTAGCATATTTCTTTAGCCTCTCCTTTGAAAAAGATGCTTTGGGTTAATAGTTTGCTATCTGACATTCATGCACATCATTTTAAACTGTTATCACTAGTATGCTATCTGACATTTGAAGATTCTTTGATATTCTGAAATTTACATGTAACCAAAGATATTTTAGATATTGCTATAACTATAGTTATCTTAAAGAAACCTTATGCAGTACTGGTATCTGAATGTACAGTATTGAAGATATAAGCTATAATATGAAAAAAACATTGTCTATCAATGCCAGTGTTACAGGACTCACAATATCTATATCTTAGACTACCAATGCCAGTGTTACAGGACTCACAATATCTATATCTTAGACTATCAATGCCAGTGTTACAGGACTCACAATATCTATATCTAAGACTACCAATGCCAGTGTTACAGGACTCACAATATCTATATCTAAGACTACCAATGCCAGTGTTACAGGACTCACAATATCTATATCTAAGACTACCAATGCCAGTGTTACAGGACTCACAATATCCTGTAGGACCAAAGTGTTCCTAACTACCCCTATTACGCTTCATTAATTCCTAAGATTACCATGAGAAAGACATGGAATATTCCTAATAATAGGAATATGATGTTCTGCACATATATATGATTACGACTTACATTATTGCTCTGGATAATACACTTCTAATGATAGGAAGAGCATAGAGAAAAGAAGAAAAATTGTATTAATATTATATCTTCGATAAATTGGAGTAATGTTACTCTTTCTGCTTTGATTATTTAGTGATCTATTCTGGAATATGTTTATTGTGAAATGAACTTTTATGATAAATAAATACTAGTGCAATTTTTATTTCTAGCCGAATTAAAAAAGGTGTAACGGATTCAAAAGTATTCAGGGTCTGAAATACAATGATATTTTTTCACACCGATACAATGTATTTTTTATATTTAACTCTACGGATACATTCTCACCCAAGTAGAGCTATCGATGGTGTAAGCTTATTAAAATGTTCCTTCCATTTGCTGAACCTCTTTTATTAAAAACCTATAATGAAGTGTACCCCATGGGGAGAAAGAATATTGGGGAAGAGGAAGCCCAATTGGGGATTTCTTGTACGCTTCCTCCTCGAAAGTTTTCTTAGGGAATTCTTTCGGATGAACAGAATCTCCAGGTGTCTTTTTTTGTCCAAATATCAATTCAATTTCCGTTGATTAGGTTTCTAGGTGAAAAGGTTCACTGCCAAATTTGAATGAAGAAAAGCGTCCTGAATTTTCATCATAGCCGATTTTCCCGATTGAAAATCTTTACTTTGAAGACCATCTAAGAATAAATCTTTGAGTCTTTCATAAGATTTTCTCCTCGATTTATTTTCTAAAATTCATGAGAACTAATTTCGATCAGTTACTTTTTTTTTGGAAAATATTTGGTGTTTGAAAAACATCTATTTGAGTAATTATATCAGTAAATTAATCTAAAAGTCGAAAGATATTTGTTACTTGAAAAACGTAATAAATAACATGACTAGAATTCCCCTATAAATTTTTCCACGATCAATTTTCTTCCACAGATTTTACCATGAAGAGTTTTCTGCATCAATAACAATAATTCTTCTCCTATATTTTTTTATTTCCCTAGCCAATTTTGCGAACTAGTTCCTAACTACTATTGAATTTTTTATAACATTGTATTTAACTACTATGTATCTTTTTTAACTATTATTTTTATTCCTATTTTAACTCTTTTAATTATGCCTCAAATTTAAACTTATACGGGATTGCTCATTTCATACATTTGATATTATCTGTAGTTTACCCAGTGTTGAGTTTAAAAAAATAAAAATATATAAATATAAGCTAAATTCCCTAAAGTTAAAAATACACAGTTTAGTTTAAAGTTACGGTTAACAATGCAAGTAATTCTTGGCAGCTCCTGACGAGCTGTAATTCTCTGCCACATTCAAGTTCTGGTGAAATAATTAAAGAAATAGGCTGTAATTCTCTGCCACATTCAAGTTCTGGTGAAATAATTAAAGAAATAGGCTGTAATTCTCTGCCACATTCAAGTTCTGGTGAAATAATTAAAGAAATAGGCTGTAATTCTCTGCCGCATTCAAGTTCTGGTGAAATAATTAAAGAAATGGGCTGTAATTCTCTGCCACATTCAAGTTCTGGTGAAATAATTAAAGAAATAGGCTGTAATTC
This sequence comes from Caprella mutica, assembly GCA_947561585.1. Taxonomy (NCBI): domain Eukaryota; kingdom Metazoa; phylum Arthropoda; class Malacostraca; order Amphipoda; family Caprellidae; genus Caprella; species Caprella mutica. The sequence goes on along the minus strand of CANNZV010001270.1, from coordinate 296,956 downwards.
TCTGCCACATTCAAGTTCTGGTGAAATAATTAAAGAAATGGGCTGTAATTCTCTGCCACATTCAAGTTCTGGTGAAATAATTAAAGAAATAGGCTGTAATTCTCTGCCACATTCAAGTTCTGGTGAAATAATTAAAGAAATAGGCTGTAATTCTCTGCCACATTCAAGTTCTGGTGAAATAATTGAAGAAATAGGCTGTAATTCTCTGCCACATTAAAGTTCTGGTGAAATAATTAAAGAAATAGGCTGTAATTCTCTGCCACATTCAAGTTCTGGTGAAATAATTAAAGAAATAGGCTGTAATTCTCTGCCGCATTCAAGTTCTGGTGAAATAATTAAAGAAATAGGCTGTAATTCTCTACCACATTCAAGCTCTGGTGAAATAATTAAAGAAATAGGCTGGAGGAGTTAGAAGAGCTATGAATAAATGATTAGCTTCTTCCAGCAGTCATTTATTATTATCTTCTTTGGGGCACTCAACTAAGTTATGAGAAGAGGTGGAAAAAATGGGGAGGGATCTGAGTGGAAGGGGTTTCTGAACTGAAATTCAGGTAATGTTTTTATTATTTTATTCACAAATATTTTGGTTTGAATATTAATCTTATTATTCGAATTATCGTTCTGCATTTGAATTTTTCTTTTATTGTAATGTTAATCTATCATAAATGTGCTATCTGAAGAATGCGACGATATCCATTCTTAAAATAAAATCCAAATATCTACTTTTATAGGTATTACAATAACCTACATTTTAATGAAATTAATATAAATTTTGTATAAAATTTTTATTTGCTTAAGATGATGTATTTTGAATTAAATATACAAAACTATGCTCAATCATCCTCATTAATTAAACAAATGTTAAAAAAATTACAATCAAAAGTATACAACTAAATCTGAAGTTGAGTAAAATTGAATAGTTATGTTTAAATTCAGATCAATTAATGCTTTTCTTTCATATATTATTTCTCCTTATATAAACGATAATATAAGTTACGAATTAAAGCAAACGGAAATGGAATAATAAACATTCCAACCTTTTGCTGCTTTATTACAATTTATTTTGTTTTCATATCCTGACATTTCCGAGTAATTGGAACTAAATTATTCAATGTTGTGATTAGAAATGGTAAAAAACCTGAGAGAAAAATTAAAATGGTGGACTAATAGTGTGAAGTGACAGTTACCAGATATGATTTAAATACCACATGAAAATTAAAATAGATTATTATTAAAATATCACATCAAAACATAATCAATTTATTCATTTTGGAGAGAACAAGAAATGGATAATTTCATTTTCAAAGAGACAATATTAAAAAAATTTCATAGTGGTTATAGTTTTTCTCTTCATAGTGGTTATCATTTTCTATTCATAGTGGTTATCATTTCTCTATTCATAGTGGTTATCATTTTCCTCTTCATAGTGGTTATTATTTTTCTATTCATAGTAGTTATCATTTTTCTATTCATAGTGGTTATCATTTCTCTTTTCATAGTGGTTATCATTTTCCTCTTCATAGTGGTTATCATTTTTCTATTCATAGTGGTTATAATTTTTCTCTTCATAGTGGTTATATCATTTCTCTTTTCATAGTAGTTATCATTTTTCTCTTCATAGTGGTTATTATTTTTCTATTCATAGTAGTTATCATTTTACTCTTCATAGTGGTTATCATTTTTACCCTTTTAAGTAAAAACTCTTTCTTTTTCTGCAACCCACTAGAGGGTGATATGTGATAGGGGAAAATGTGATGGGGGTCATTGTAGAGGGTAGATAGGGGTGATGGTAGATGGGGTAAAAAGGTATAAGGTTACCTCTTATCAGACTGTTTTGAAGGGGAGTTGGACATATTTCATTACCGAATGTTAGGGACAGTTTTTCGCATCATAGCTACGAAGTACTTGCACCGGAAACTGAACGAGATACGGCAGGTGAGATATTTTCCTGTCTGTCAGGTAAGAAAATGTACCTATAACACATTATATTATATGCATATATACTAGTGTATCAATAATCATGCGTTATTTAGTTACTTTTAGTGAATTAAATTAAAATTAAATTGAATAGAAAAAGGATATTTAAATATCAAGTCAATATATTCCCGTGCTTATCATAATTACATTCTTTATGTTTAATACCCGTCGTGTAAAAGCGGACACCAAATAAATAAACACACTAAGGTAATTATTAGTGTAGATTATAAATAGTACTGGAAAGATATACTCGATGGCAATGGATACATTTTTTTGCGGACACACTGTATACTAGTTTACTTTCCCTTTAAAAATAACGAGTCTTCGTCTATAGTCATATCACCCGTTATTTAGTTACTTTTAGTGAATTAAATTAAAATTTATTTTTCTGCATTGTCGAATACCTATATTTTATAGATAAAATACACATCAAAATTGGACAAAAACAGAGGAATTTAAATATCAAGTCAATATATTCCCATGCGTATCATAGTTACATTCTTCATGTTTAACACCCGTCGTGTAAAAGTGGGCACCAAATAAATAAATAAATAAACACTACGGGTATTCTTATGGTAAATGGTAAATTATTGCTTTGTAATAAATAAATAGGTTTACAAAAACTGTCTCAGAATTCCTGTCTACAGAATATAGTATTTTCTATAAGAAATTTGTGGTTTTACATGTTTCCATTGCACAGAAACTTATTGCAGAACATGAAGTAAAAAAGAGAGAAATAACCTGAGTGTTGGTGCTGTGAGAAAAAAGACACTGCAGAGTTTGTGCTACTTGTATTTCACTTAACATTTCTTATGAACTGTGGAAATAAAGGAAAAGATTTAGGAACACCATTGAGTGCAAATGAGAAAAAATTGGCTAGATGTAATATAATTATATTATGTACTGAAAATTTTGGGAACAAAAAATTAATAAAACATCGAGTGTTCAGTATTTACTTTGCTATATAGCTACCAAATTTGCTTATATCTAAAGCGTAATGGACGGACTAACAAATTAAAGAAGGAGCACCTAGATTATGATATAAGTAATTTATTTAATCTGATATTCCATACTTATTTGAATTGAATGTCAGAAATACATTTAACTCATAGATGGATATTCAAAACCATTAAATAATGAGAGCCCGCTAAATCAAAAAAACCTATATCTGAATTAAAAAGAGTACCAAATAAGTAATTAAAAAACGGAAAATCAACTCATGAAAAAATACATAGAAAATAGGCGAGAGTAAATTCTTTTTTTTTGTTTTTAATGGATGGAAAAAAAATATGGTAAATATATAGATATATTTATGAATATATAAATATCACAGCTAAAGAATAGAATATGAATGGTTTACTTTAATTTTAAAACTAAGGAAGACAGGATAAAATCTCTAAGGATTACAGTAGGATTTAGATTATTAATCTCAAGTTGTGTGTTTACAAATAGCTGGAATAGTTCCTATGGTTCTATAGGTTTTATCTCACAAGGAAATTTCTATCACGGAAAGTTCCATCCCTGGAAAGTTCTACCGGTCGAAAGTTCTACCGGCGTTAAATTCAATCAGTGGGAAATTCCTCCATGTGAGTTCCACAAATTTGACAAAAATATCTCATCTTAATTTCAGTGGAATGATGCAATAATGATCAAATTAAATAAATTAATAGTTAACGATTCAAATTTTATTATGATTTGATCTCGTAATTATTTCTTCATTGAATATATATGTTAAAACATTAAATCTTACATACAACTCAACATCGAATTCTACTAAACATTCCAGATCGTTCATAACTAGAACGCTGAACAAAAAAGTTTCAGAATTAAGTAACTTTACTGTAAAAAAAGTAACACCTATGATAACATATATATTCATAGTATAAATGAGTAAATTTTAGTTTAAGGCCCAATACTATACTAGCAGTTTCACCGCCGCGGTCTCACTGCCCTTCTACTGCTTCTGAAAATTCAAAGAATAATAGGCGGTGAGAACGCAGCGTATCCGCCGCGTTCTCACCGCTTTGCAAAGTATAATGGGCAGTGAAAACGCGCCACATACGTTTTGCAGTCTTTACAGTGTTTTCTGTAGAAATTGAATGTTGATTCAATACAAATTTTATAAATAAATAAATTTCCTTTTCGTGTAATTTTGAGATTTCTGGTATTTTTTTCTAAATTTCTTTATTTTATAACAAAATTTAGTTTATTAAAAAATAATTTTGTTTATTTTTTTAAATTCTTAGTCTGATTGACACGGTGGTGGAAAAGTAACTTTACACTTATTCTACAAATTCTACTACAAATATCAAATAAATATAAATTTATAGACAAAATCTCGAAATATTGTTTTACTATATGTATGATGCAGAGCAGAAAAAAAATTCCGCCATAGAAACCGTGGCAATATTAAGAGAAGCATTTTCAAGTCGCTTAATTCGACATTGCAGTGAAATCTCATGGCCTGCTCGATCACCTGATTTAACCTCTCTTGACTTCTTCCTTTGGGGGTATCTTCAAAATCGAAAGCTTGAAGAAAGCTTGAAGCCTGAAAATCCCAAAAAAGTTGAAACTCAACATAATTGAAGAAATTAACTAAATAACGAGAGACACACTAGAAAATATTTTGCAAATACTGTGCAAAGAGTGCGCTCTTGCTTGAACAATAACAGACAACATCTGAAGGACATTATTCAAAAAAAAAAAAAAAAAAAAAAAAAAAACATTAAATGTATTGTCTATATATACAAACTGCAAAAAAATCTTTGAGATTTTGTCTATAAATTCATATATATTTGATATCGATTATTAAGTGTATTTCAAAATATTTTATTAATTAACCTTAAAACTAAGAAAGCATTCAATTATTCATATGCTATATTAACTATGCATGTTTATTATACGTTTTGTAAACACGGACCCAAATGGCCAGGACCTAAATGACTGCGACCCAATTGACCGGACACCCTTTCAGTGTAACTGCGACGTTTATTGTACAAGTGCAATCAAAGAAATTTTTTTTCACAGTTTTCCAAAAAATAAACTGTACTAATTCCATTGCTTTACATTTGAGGGAAAAGGTTCAAATAATTTTACATTTATAAAATTTGATGTGGGTAATTAACGGTAAATTTGTAAAATAGGAAAATTATACTGCGATTTTTTAAACTAGCATGCAGCGGTTACTCTTTTCTTTGTTGTCACATCATGCAGTGACTCTTTTCTTTGTTGTCACATCATGCAGTGACTCTTTTCTTTGTTGTCACATCATGCAGTGAATTTTCTCTTTGTTGTCACATCATGCAGTGACTCTTTTCTTTGTTGTCACATCATGCAGTGACTCTTTTATTTATTGTCACATCATGCAGTGACTATTCATTTGTTGTCACATCATGCAGTGACTCTTTTCTTTGTTGTCACATCATGCAGTGACTCTTTTCTTTGTTGTCACATCATGCAGTGAATTTTCTCTTTGTTGTCACATCATGCAGTGACTCTTTTCTTTGTTGTCACATCATGCAGTGACTCTTTTATTTATTGTCACATCATGCAGTGACTATTCATTTGTTGTCACATCATGCAGTGACTCTTTTATTTGTTGTCACATCATGCAGTGACTCTTTTCTTTGTTGTCACATCATGCAGTGACTCTTTTCTTTGTTGTCACATCATGCAGTGACTCTTTTATTAATTGTCACATCATGCAGTGACTCTTTTCTTTGTTGTCACATCATGCAGTGACTCTTTTATTTGTTGTCACATCATGCAGTGACTCTTTTATTAATTGTCACATCATGCAGTGAATTTCCTCTTTGTTGTCACATCATGCAGTGACTCTTTTCTTTGTTGCCACATCATGCAGTGACTCTTTTATTTATTGTCACATCATGCAGTGACTATTCATTTGTTGCCACATCATGCAGTGACTCTTTTCTTTGTTGTCACATCATGCAGTGACTCTTTTCTTTGTTGTCACATCATGCAGTGACTTTTAATAATTTTTAAATATTTATAATTCCGTAACATTACAATATTTTAAATTTTCATTACGTATGTTACAATTTCGTATATTATGGTTTGTATTCAAAATAGTATAATTTATAAATACTTTAAGGTATTCTAAAAGCTATTTACCAATACATATAATCTAACTTTACTATTTTGTGAATAACTATGTATATGGTATATGTGATAACTAGTAAGTATTTACATATAATTCTTAAGGTCCTAATGTTTTTATACTAATATGAACTGAATATTGAAATTATTTCAGATATGAATATCATGATTATTTTAAACAATGTGCTATAACTTTCAAATTTCGAATACGGTAACATTTAACTCTATTGTGATTACAAATATACATCTACAACTGCAAAAAATTCCATGTAGCTTCATATAATGTGGCACTTAGTCATTTAAATCATGTGTATAAAATGTATGCTTTTTGAAAATTGATTCCATATTTTATTATACATGTGGTTTTACATGGTGGTATGGAAATTACGTGTGGGTATAATATTTATCAGTTACTATGGATATGGTAAATTACTCATGGTAAACCTGCTATCAGTATTGTAATTGACATATCGCTTGTTTGCGAGAACAGTGTCATAACTTCAAAAAAGCTATTTTTCAGGAGAGGCATTTTAGTACTGGTAATGTACGTACATTTAATGTTATATCGTTAGGACATTTAGGGTCTCTAGCGGTATATTTTTGTGTTACAATGATGATTTTTTTTACCAAAATAATCAGCATTTTATGATTTAAATGTCTATATGGATAACTCTAAAATACATGTTTTTGTGTTTATGACGTTGTTGCTACAAACAAGCGAATTGTGGTCAATCAAATATGTAATCAATCTCAATTTGCTATCATTTTAATGATATGGTTTTGAAGAAAAAACATGTTAATTATGATGGTAGATTGATTCAATTTATATCAAACATATATATATATACTTTATTACCGCATTATAAAAATGCGGCGTTTTAAACGTGGTAGAAATGCTTTGCAATCTATACTTGGCGGTGGAAATGTTGTACAAAAAATGTTCAAAATATCTGAATTTAATCTTGCTTGATCTAGTTTAGTGATCATTTGAATCTTTAAATTTTTAAATGATTTAATTGACAAAAAATTATTTAACATTCTTTTAAAATAGGGATTTTTAAAGAAAATTTTATTTCATTATAGAACTATATTTAATTAATTACTAATTAACAAATTTCACAAGATTTAACGTCAAAATTTTAAATAGACTAAATGTTATCTAGGAGTGAAGACTATACTGAGACGCCCAACATCATGGAACAGAAGCGATCCAGCTGCAATCAGTCACTGCAAAGATAAAGCATTCGGTTACTTATAGGTAGAACTGAAAGACAAAAAGAATTATTTCGAATCATGTTCTACCTAAAGATTATTACCAAAACTTCTTTCACTCTACAGCCAGTTCTCATAAGAAGTTCAGCGACCAAGGAAAAAACAGCGAACTGACCTAAGAGAAAAAATTAGCCACTTAAATAAACGTTGCTTTTAACAAGAATTTTTAATATTTACTAATTTTTAATATTTACTAATTTTTAATATTTACTAATTTTTAATATTTACTAATTTTTAATATTTATTTAATTTAATATTTATTTAATTTAATATTTATTTAATTTTTAACTCAATTTTTAATATAGCAATAGTTTAACTTTCTTTTAAAAACTGAAAGATTTTAAAATTGTAAGTTTCTTAAATTTGGGATCTAGAGGCTTTAAAATTCTTATGCAAAAATTTTACCTAACGGCCCACAAAATTCTGTTGCCCCTACACAACGAACTCACTGTGTTAATGGCCATCATGCTATTATCCAGCTGCCTTAACCTCCATCTAGGCTGTCCAGTGCAGTCCGCTCATCCCCCGGGGGCGTCCTTAGTCCATCATTTCAATTAATAGTGGTTTCCAAGAAAGAAATGTTTGCGTAGGTCCAGTGTAGATCGCCGTTCTCGGTTCAGCCTCAGTTAGCTGCCGGAAATGCATCCAGTGACCCTAATGTTCGCTGCATCGGTGTGGTAGTACTATTTGTAAAAACCCTGGAGAGACTCCACGACACCAGTAGACACTGGAATGCACTGAGAGACACTGGGGAAGACTCATTAATTATTTGTCTTCGCTCTCACAGGTAGATAAAGATGTTCCAACACTGTGAGAACGAAGGCAGAGACAATACAAATTTTGTGGGGACATTCTTTTAAATTAATTTATATCTTATAATAAATATCTATTTTTATTAAAAATAATGGAAATGCATATTTCTATACACTCCGACCGAAAAAGTTTGAATTTTCTTTAAAGGAGAAATTCAAACTAATTACTTACAATAAACTAACTACATCAACATCAACAAGAACAAGAACAAGAATATATGAACACCAACAAGAACAAGAACTATATGAACACAATATCAACAATAAATTTACAAGAACAATATCAACAAATAAACAATATATACATAAAGCATCCAATCAACTCCTTCACAAATTAAATTTCCCGGGATCAAATTCCCTTTTAATTTTAGTCACTTTATCATTGTAAGATTTCTTTCTTAACTGACGAAATTTATTATTTCTGAACCCCTGTGAATTCCCCGAATGGGCACCAAAATTATTCCTTCCTAAACACCAATCTTGATTTCCATCTGAAGTATCACAGGAAGGAGCTTTATACAATGTCCCAATACAATTATGATCACAAACAATTTTATCTTTCTCTGAAACTTTAACACTATTTAAATCAGTAATCAAAGGATTCGAAGTAATTTGAAATGGGACTGGTTTATTAACATCTTTAGAGTCAAAATAGGGCATGTAACATATATTCATTATCATAGTAGACAATTTACCTATCAACATAGTACCAATCTGAGTATTAATAAAAATAGACTTACTATCAGGTTTACCAAACTGAACAGTCTGATCAAGAAAGTATTGAACAGCATTAGCTCCAAGAATTAAATCAATGTTGCCTATATTGTCTGAACCAGTAAGTAAATATTCATCAGCTAAACAGTACCCGTTATTTAAGAAAGAATTAACAATTTTATTTAATCCACTTAATTCAAGAGAAATGGAAATATTAGGAATAGTCAAGGCTTCAATTTCAACAAATTCGTTACCTAGCATTAACTTCAACAATACTCTCTTAGATAAATATACCCGTTCATTATTAATACCCCTGATTGCTAATTTAACATTTTCCTCTAATACGGTATAAGAACCATGCGACAATGCTTTCTCGGTAATTAAAGTACTTTGACTACCCGAATCCCTTAAACATCTTAACTTAGAATCATTCTTAAATTTACAGGAAAAGGTAGCAAGTATCGATTCGGAGCAAGAAGAACCATAATTAGAATTAGTTATTAAAGCTAAGCCCGCTTGCGATTCGAACTTATGTTTTTCTTGATAGTTTTGGTTTTTAACACACAAGAAAGAGAAATGCCAATCAGAACAATGTATACACTTATTCTTAAATTTAAACTGACAGGAAGACGTGTTATGCGTTAAATTTCCACACTTCTCACACCCATTCAGAGCCTTCAATCTAAATAATTTTTCACTAGGAGAAAGAAATTTAGTACACCTAGCAATGGAATGATCCGAGTTTTCTTGGTATCTGCATAGCGTACAATTCACAAAAGGATTATTTCTATTAGAATGAACTTCAGCTGAAAGAGCTAGGGAAGTAGATTTATGGCCTTTATTATTTGTAGTTACTTCATCATAATCATAATTTAATTTAGTTAAATCGCTCTCTTTTTGTTCGGATAAATATCTTTCATTTGCATCGAAAAAACTATCAAACAACTCTGATAAAGAAGGTCTTACATTATTTGTTACCGCCACAACTTGGGCTTTGAACTTTTCATTCATCCCGTTATAAAAAAAGAATCTCATGACATCATTAACATTAATATTCAAGGAGTCGAATGATTGGGAAATTTTCCTCATCTCACCAATATATTTAAAAGGCTCTTCAGTAGCAGACAATTTCATTTCAGATAGTTGCTTTAAAACATTAAATTTCTGAATATCAACTGAAGCAAAGGCAGAAACTAACAATTTCTTAGCCTCAGAATAAGTTTGTTTATTAGGTTCAAGAGAGTCTAATAAAAAAGTACCTCTACCTTCAACTTGCTGCTTAAGGAGCAGCAGTCTATCGTACTCCGTATAATTAAATTTAGAAAGAGTTTCCTCAAAACTAGTTAAAAAGGTTTCCAAATTCTCACCTGGATTACTACAAAACTTAGGTAGAGGTGCTGTAGGACTCTTCAACAGACTTCTAGGAGTATCCACTACCGGTGACGTGAACGAATGTTGGAAGCTTTCAGGATTAGAACTCAATGATACCAAGAGTTCCCGGATTTTATCCTGGTAGGATTCAGAAGCAGTCGCTTCTGAAGTGAGCTCCTGTTCGCTTCTTTCGCCACTAATCATAATTTCAAAAATTTGTCTATCCAAATCCAAAACTTTTTCCTTCAAATCATTAACTTTCAATAATTTAACTTTTCTTTCATCATCCTCAACCACACCATCAAAATCAGTGTTATTATAAAGTTTAGTAATGGAAGCACGAACAAATCTTCGTGATTGCACGAGATATTCAATAGATTCAGACATAGCGAAAAATAACCAGTTTTAAATCTTCAATCTGGAATAAATGGAGTTAGGGGGACACAGATACAAAGGACAAACCATAGACAGAAGTACAGCAGTTGGACCACCTCTAGTCCCTGTTTGGGCGCCATGTACAAAAAATGTTCAAAATATCTGAATTTAATCTTGCTTGATCTAGTTTAGTGATCATTTGAATCTTTAAATTTTTAAATGATTTAATTGACAAAAAATTATTTAACATTCTTTTAAAATAGGGATTTTTAAAGAAAATTTTATTTCATTATAGAACTATAATTAATTAATTACTAATTAACAAATTTCACAAGATTTAACGTCAAAATTTTAAATAGACTAAATGTTATCTAGGAGTGAAGACTATACTGAGACGCCCAACATCATGGAACAGAAGCGATCCAGCTGCAATCAGTCACTGCAAAGATAAAGCATTCGGTTACTTATAGGTAGAACTGAAAGACAAAAAGAATTATTTCGAATCATGTTCTACCTAAAGATTATTACCAAAACTTCTTTCACTCTACAGCCAGTTCTCATAAGAAGTTCAGCGACCAAGGAAAAAACAGCGAACTGACCTAAGAGAAAAAATTAGCCACTTAAATAAACGTTGCTTTTAACAAGAATTTTTAATATTTACTAATTTTTAATATTTACTAATTTTTAATATTTACTAATTTTTAATATTTACTAATTTTTAATATTTATTTAATTTAATATTTATTTAATTTAATATTTATTTAATTTTTAACTCAATTTTTAATATAGCAATAGTTTAACTTTCTTTTAAAAACTGAAAGATTTTAAAATTGTAAGTTTCTTAAATTTGGGATCTAGAGGCTTTAAAATTCTTATGCAAAAATTTTACCTAACGGCCCACAAAATTCTGTTGCCCCTACACAACGAACTCACTGTGTTAATGGCCATCATGCTATTATCCAGCTGCCTTAACCTCCATCTAGGCTGTCCAGTGCAGTCCGCTCATCCCCCGGGGGCGTCCTTAGTCCATCATTTCAATTAATAGTGGTTTCCAAGAAAGAAATGTTTGCGTAGGTCCAGTGTAGATCGCCGTTCTCGGTTCAGCCTCAGTTAGCTGCCGGAAATGCATCCAGTGACCCTAATGTTCGCTGCATCGGTGTGGTAGTACTATTTGTAAAAACCCTGGAGAGACTCCACGACACCAGTAGACACTGGAATGCACTGAGAGACACTGGGGAAGACTCATTAATTATTTGTCTTCGCTCTCACAGGTAGATAAAGATGTTCCAACACTGTGAGAACGAAGGCAGAGACAATACAAATTTTGTGGGGACATTCTTTTAAATTAATTTATATCTTATAATAAATATCTATTTTTATTAAAAATAATGGAAATGCATATTTCTATACAAATGTAGAGTTTTTTAGGTAGTATAGAATAGGCCTTAGGTGATATCATGAACTAGTAAATTGATCGTGTGTGAACAATATGTGTAGTTATTAGCAACCATATAACAAGGTGGGGCAAGCATGCCTGCATAGTGTACTGTATTCCATCCAGTTTCATGACAAAGAGATATTTCTTATTCACATGACTGGGTTATGTTGAATTATATATGAGGTTTTATATGCCTTAGATTGTAAATTCAATTAAAATATTAGAGTTTGCATAGTGTTTAAAGATTGCTTTAGCTGTAAGGTTTATTTTCTTCTATTTTTGTTGAAGTAAGTTAAATTTCATTTGAAATATTGGAAGTATTAACGTTTAAATGTAAACTTTTATTAGCCAATGTGAGAAAGACGAATATAAGCAAATGGGCAATTTCTCAGATTTATATTGCTATATGTTTTCTGAAATATTATTTTGTAAAATTTATTCTTAAAACTAAAAGAAGAAAATTGTCACCAAGCTACAGCAAAACCTCGTAGTAGACCAGCCTACTAGTAGACAAACCTCGAATTAGACCAAACATTTTTGAAACGGTACTGGAAAAAACCTCGTACTAGACACAAACGCATTTTTTGTCACCTGACAGTTATTCTAGTGTAAATATTACAAGGAGTAATAATTACAAAACTGTTATAAAGAAAAATCATTTCAATTTTTCAAAATCCCACATTTTTTGAAATCCCACATTCTTCTTAAATCCCGCATTTTTCTGAAATCCCGCATTTTTTCGAAATCCCGCATTTTTTCGAAATGCTTCATTTATTAAATCCCTCATTTTTTTAAAATATCGCACTTTTTGAAATGCCGCTTTTTTTCAGATCCAACATTTTCTTGGAAATTCCGTATTTTTTTTCAAAATCCCACATTTTACCTGGAAATCCTGCATTCTTTGGAAATCCCGCATTTTTTGGAATGTGTATTTGTATATAATGTTCTATTTTATAAATGTATAAATTAAGAATATTAAAATAATTCACCGTGTGTTGGTTGTAAAATGTGAAGTATCGGAATGATAGAATATTTTCTAGATCAAATTGAAATTCACTTGGATCAAATTGAAATTCACTTGGATCAAATTGAAATTCACTTTGATCAAATTGAAATTTACTTAGATCAAATTGAAATTCACTTGGATCAAATTGAAATTCACTTGGATCAAATTGAAATTCACTTTGATCAAATTGAAATTCACTTGGATCAAATTGAAATTCACTTGGATCAAATTGAAATTCACTTGGATCAAATTGAAATTCACTTTGATCAAATTGAAATTCACTTGGATCAAATTGAAATTCACTTGGATCAAATTGAAATTCACTTTGATCAAATGGAAATTTACTTGGATCAAATTGAAATTCACTTTGATCAAATTGAAATTCACTTTGATCAAATTGAAATTCACTTGGATCAAATTGAAATTCACTTGGATCAAGTTGAAATTCACTTGGATCAAATTGAAATTCACTTTGATCAAATTGAAATTCACTTGGATCAAATATTATTTCATTTAGATCAACTAGAACTGTAAAAGGTATAGAGCATAGACTCATACAAATTTTATAACAGAGACTGCATACAGTTCTTTGAAAACTTAAACTGTAGATTTTTATACTATTTTTAATTCGGTTAAAACGTAATCATTTATGACACTCATATGAAATTTGAAATTCATGCTACCACTTGTTAGCATATTTAACTTAACTTCTGAATAATCTTTAAAACGTGACAGACCACAGAAACATTGACAGACAAACTTAACCCATTCCAAGCGGCAGTAGGTGAATGGAAGTCGACAAAAATAAAAATCGTCTATATATAGTCACCGCCGCTAATGACTGTCTTCAATTTTAACTACACTATTTAGTTACCTCGCTAAATCATGGAGTCAAATAAGCGTCTATATATAGACGTGCCGCTTGTTGGTTATACATAGAGTCTATATATAGACTGTGCCGCTTGTTGGTGGAGTGACATATGAGTTTTGTATTGTTATTCATTTAGTTGAACTGAAGATATAAAAAAAAGTGAGCATTTTTGAGTTGCATCATTTGAATTAGTTACTTTTATTCGTATAAACGTCAGTTTTTATAAATTATGAAAAATTTTACTTTGATTTTAGCTTTCTCCTTCATTTTAAAATTGAGCAGAATTCCTGTAAATTTCATTCAATATATAAACATATTTATGAAATAAATGATCAAAAAAACAATTAAAAAACAGTAATCCTTTATTTCATTTTTACTGTGTTTTTCGAGTATTTATTTCTTTGTTGGATGGATAATGTACTCAACAGTCAACACTCAAAATATTTACATCTTTCCATTTCAAATGCATCATCTTTCCTTAGACCTGACAAACATTTTGTCCTTTATTCCCCTCCCCACTCCCCTTTTTAACACTTCTTCAAGTACTGAGCTATAGGGTGCTTTATTGCACAATATCCGGTAATTATGTGTTCACACGCTTATACTTGTCATATTTCTAAACACCGTCTACACATTGACCCTGCCGCTTGACTGCACAGCAAAAAAATATAGCGACTATATATAGACGCTCCGCTAAATGGGACCAATTTTCGGAGCGTCTATATATAGTTAGGCTGCTTGGAATGGGTTAATAATGATAAGGAAAGTATTTATGGGAGTGATTGATTTAATTGATGTTATATGAAATTCCTCTTAATATGTTATTTATATCCATATTGATTATTTTGAATAATTCTCTGTTAATTAAACACCGAAAAAAATCAGATAGCACATTTTCTATTGAAGTCAGAATAAATTTGTTAAAATTTCTGTTACCATCAAAGGACAGAATGAGAATGAAGCTCTGTTTGACGCTCTACTTGTTGACTAGCAAAGTCGCTGCTGTCATCCACTCGGTGGCTTGGAAAGAAGTTCTTATTTCTGAGGAGCTGGTAACTTGTACCAGCACTCTGCCTGTTTCAGCAGTTAGGGCTGGGAATATTTGTGATGCGAATGAAAACTGTGTTTTGGTCTGTGCTGTAGAAGGAGGCTACAGATTGTCCGAAAATCAGTTCAGTCCAGATCACTACGATAAAAAAAATGTCAAGAAGTACAAATGCTGGACTAAATTGACAAGTAAGCAAGGGTAAAAAGGATTTAATAATATTAACGAATGAAATGATTTCTGGAGGTCAATTACTTAGTTTATCGTTGCAATTGATTCACAGAATGAATATTTTGATACAAAGAATTGGTATATTTTTCATCGCAAAATCTTTTTTCAATTGGTCATATTTTTTTTAAAATACTTTTACTAAATACACATTTTTAGGTTTTGTATTTTGTTCAAAATACAAATGTTTACCCCCAGCGTTTTAAAAAATGAACTAGGCTTCAAACGAATATTTTCTAATCGAAAGGATGGTTTTGAAGATATAGACGAGAAAACCCATCAAGTGAAGGAATTTTAATTTACGAATAATTATGCTGGTTTCTTTTTCAGTGAAGCACATTCCAATCAAGTTAGAGCAAGATGGACTCTACTATCACGCTGATCCCGATCGCAGTTACAAATTGAAAGGCAGTCATTGCATTGTGGCCTGTAGACGCATTCCAGGATACAGATTGGCCATTGCTAGGACAGATGATCAGCTCAGTGCGATTCTTGACGAATATGTGACACCAAGTTCGTAAATTGTTTTTTCCTCTATTTTAAGATACTTTCAATCTTACATATGAACAATGCAGTACGTTATTTTATAAAGATCCTCTCCAGGTTCCGGGGAAAAAATAGTTTATTAAATAATATTATTGGTCTAGGATCAATGATCAGCAAAACGCTTAAAATTCGGTCAATCTTATATATTTTCAATTCTTTTAAAGTTTTTAATATTTCGTGCAGAATAATTGTACGAAACACCAATCTGACGCTGATGAAAAAGATTGTACACTCTTAGTTTTGATTTCGAATTTGAATCTTATAAACAAACAATACCTGTTCAGCTTCCGTATAGATTGAAATCAATTCCAGAAGTATATAACCGTTTCAATAATTAGTTTATCCAATTTGATACATTTACAGAAATATTAAATATTGGATTAATTATACCTAACTAGTTGACATTAAAAAATAACAGTGTATATTCTTTTTCTTAGGACTGAGAATTAGCATGTCGAAGGTAAAACGGCTATTGTATAGTTTTGATTATTAAAATATTAAAAGAACATATAAAACTGAATAAATGCTATTAAAACTTGGTGGCCTCGGTCTCAGAATTACAAATGACCTCTAACCATAAAGGTAGCCGGTAAATTGCTCGAAAACAATTGCTCGAAAAACAATTGCTCGAAAACAATTGCTCGAAAAACAATTGCTCGAATGAACAATTGCTCGAATGAACAATTGCTTGAAAGACAATTGCTCGAAAACAATTGCTCGAAAAACAATTGCTCGAAAAACAATTGCTCGAAAACAATTGCTCGAAAGACAATTGCTCGAAAACAGTTGCTCGTAAAACAATTGCTCGAATGAACAATTTCTCGAATGATCAATCGTTCAGATAATACAAAATAAATAAAAAACAGTTATTATTAATTACTAGTGTACTTTCCCGTTAAAAAATAACGGGTAATCATAAATATCAATTCATTACCCGTTAGTAGGTTACTTTTAATGAATTCGATTAAAATGAAATTTTCTGCAAAGTCTAATTTATTTTATAGATAAAATATATTTAAAAATTGTATCGAAACAAGATATTTAAATATCAAGTCAATATATTCTCGTGCGTATCATAGTTACATTCTTCATGCTCAAAGGGGCAGTTCAGTCAATTTTTGTTTTCATAATATTAATGTTGAACGATCACTTAGTAACAATAAAGCATTCTTGTAGAATTAAACGGTTGAAAAAAATATAATAAGCGATATATATCATATTTTATAAATTCGATTTAGTTCCTGCGTCCTCCTACAGATGGCGCCACCACTCTGTACTATTTTTTTACATT
The DNA here is from genome assembly GCA_947561585.1 of Caprella mutica. Classification (NCBI taxonomy): domain Eukaryota; kingdom Metazoa; phylum Arthropoda; class Malacostraca; order Amphipoda; family Caprellidae; genus Caprella; species Caprella mutica. The sequence continues at coordinate 279,891 of CANNZV010001270.1, read as the reverse complement.
TTACAGCTGATAACATGTAAATAATTTTTCTATCAACAGTATTAAAAGGTAATTTATGAAGAGATGGTTTTCTTTTCAAAACTAAATTTAATTGATTCGAAGGACAGTTTTCAATTACACAAATTCTTTTCACCATTTTCTAACATATAATGACGGATTCAAGATTCAAGTCTGGCACTGGTTATCATTTTGTTTACGTACTACAATGATTAATTCGTCGGTCCACCACAGTCCACAGATGACGCCACTAATTTACAATATACTTTTTATATAAACATTTCTAAAATCAAATAATATTCTAACGTTACATAAATAAATATACTAAATCGATTTAGGACCAATTTGGCGATAGTTTGATTTTGACTGAACTGCCCCTTTAATATCCGTCGTGTAAAAGCGGACACCAAATAAATAAACACACTAAGGAAATTATTAGTATAGACTATTTAGAAACAAGAACGGGTAGGGGCAGCTTATCGAAGAGAGTTCACTTCTTGATTTTCTGACTTTCAATAGTATTTATCTAACTAACAATGGCTCAAATAATCCAAATCCAAATAATGAATTGCTCTATCTAAAAGAAGAGGAAAAGTCAACTAGATAATGCTACCAAAAATAGAAAAATTAAAAAGTGGCATGATTACCACAGGTCATGCTAAATGTGTCGGGGAAAAACAGCTCCCTCCTGTTACCGGCAGTTCCTATAGCCAGAGTTGCTATGACCTAACAACCCTAACCTAGTCCCAAGAACATCTCGTCAGAGTCAGTGAAGCTATTGACTGACAAAAAACCAAAATTGTAGTACCAAAAATTGCTGTAGTAATCCTGTTCTATGAAAATAAGAAAGCAAGGAGGATTAAAATTTTAAAACAGTATTAAGATTGATAGTAATTAGCGATGAAAAATGTGAAATACGGTTACTATAAATTACTAATTAGAAACCAGGATGGTTAGGTGCAGTTAATTGAAGTGTTCCAACTTCATAATTAACTGACTTATATTAATTTGGACACTGTGAGCAATTTGATCATTCTAGCAATTGGTCATTCGAGCAATTGGTCATTCGAGCAATTGTTCATTCGGTCAATTGTTCGTTCAAGCAATTGTCTGTCGAGCAATTGTCTTTCGAGTAATTGTTCTTCCGAGCATTTGTTCATACGAGCAATTGTTTTTCGAACAACTGTTTTCGAGCATTTGTCTTTCGATCAATTGTTTTCGAGCAATTTACCTAGAACCCAACATAAAAGACCGTTTTGTAGTTTGCTGTATCCGCTAGTTTGTTGTACTGCACACATCATGTTTGTTTAATAACCTGACAGGGGGGATGGGGGACACGCCCCCCATACATCTAATGTTATCATGATGTTATCCGCTATAAATAAATAAACTACATTTTTTAATACTAATAATTACAATTTTTTCTATTATTGTTCTTTAATAACACCATTATAAACTGAGACCGAGTTTTCCGAGACCGAATATTCTGAACGGAATTTTCCAAAACCGACATTTCCTAGAACCCAAAACGTATAAGGTTTTTAGCAAAATGATAAGAAACAATAGCCTCATTAATTAAAGCAATAATTTTTACTTGGAGGGGACTTTTTAAAAAGTTCGTTTCTAAATTCTCACGTCAGCCATATCTTCGGTTAGGGACAATTCTACTCAACCTTGAATTAATACTTACAGGATTAAAAAAAAAAAAATCACAAGAATTAAATCAAGTACCCAAGCAACCAGGAGTATCTCTTAACGAATAAAAAATATTGTGTGGACAAATAATTTATTTGTTTTCTATTTTAACCAGTAATTCAAATATTTACAGGTGGGAAAATTTTCTACGTGGGATTGGTCGAACATCAGGTAAATGGCGAAAAGATCTATAAATGGGTCGATGGAACACCTTTTAATCTGACTGTAAATGTTATAGCAGATTACGAAGACGTTGTATACTTCATCTTGAGGCCTAAACAACTAAATCTAAGAGACTGGTTTTATGACAGCAACTGCCTGTGTCAGGGAAACCCAAGTTTCTTGGATTGGTAATTGATTGATTGGATTGGGTTTAAAATATGAGGTTGACGAATAAAATTTTATGAAGATTACCCTGGCAGAAACGATTCATTCCTGGGATATTAGGGGAATATATATTTGGTACGGATCAGTGTAAATTCATAGCGGGAAAATTCATCGCAGTAAATTCATCGCGGTAAATTCATCGTGAGGTAAATTCATCGTGTGGTAAATTCATCGTGTGGTAAATTCATCGTGTGGTAAATTCATCGCGTGGTAAATTCATCGCGTGGTAAATTCATCGCGTGGTAAATTCATCGCATGGTAATTTCATCGCAGGTAAATTCATCGCATATAGTAAATCATCGGTGACATACAACAGAAAGGTAGATAATACAAATAATAGAGAGGTAAATAAGAGATGGTTTTGAATAATAATTTATAAAACTCTTCTATATTGAACACTGACTGCAGTGAACAGGTTCAAGTCGACATGTATGTTCTAATAATTTCAGCATGTCTTGGTGGGCCACGGCTATCTTTAAAAACCCACATTTTTATTTCCTATTTTCTATTGGCTACATCCTAACTCATTCACTACGCAGGAGTTCACTATAGTGGTACCGTAAGAAGGAAATTTGTGGCTTACATGAATTATCTCATAACAAAAAAATATAGTAGTTTAAAAGAATAATAGTGTTTATTCATAAAATGAATATGTTCTATCAAAAAATATATATTTTTCATAACAATAATATATCTTTCATATTAGGAATATTCTTTATTTAATTATACTGAAGACTATATTTTTATTCAAAATGCATATTGTCACATCCCTAGTTATTACAGTAGCAATGGTCTTTAATTAAGTTAATACAATAGACTTTGAAAAAATGGGCAAATAATATATTGGTCTTTGGGCCCAATTGTGTTGGGGCACAATTGTTAGGGGTCCAATTGTCGTGAAGCCCAATTGTCGGTCCACGAAATAATATATGGATATGTACGTTGCTAAAGCAAGCCGTTAATATTGAAAATGATATTCTATTCAATGAGGTGTAGCATTTACAGTTATGTTGTTCTTTAAACTATGACTAGCTACCCAAATACGTAATTTGAGAATTAACATAAATTTAAATTGAAGAAAAATATGCATAACAATAGAATAATAAATTAATGCAACTACCCACATATTAAATATTTTATAGTAATTATATGGTACTCATGTGAAAATTATATGACATTCTATAACTAAAAATTCAATGATTTTAAAATAAACTAACAGCACAGATTCGTACAAACAAGTTACCATTATCCAGCGATGCCGGCGTAATTATTTGCTAAGAGTTTATTTAAGTTTATCAATATAATTTTATAATGTACCATGCGATGAATTTACCATGCGATGAATTTACCATGCGATGAATTAGCACGCGATGAATTTACCACGCAATGAATTTATCATGCGATGAATTTACCACGCGATGAATTTACCACCCGATGAATTTACCATGCGATGAATTTACGGCGATGAATTTACTGCGTTGAATTTACCATGCGATGAATTTACGGCGATGAATTTACTGCGATGAATTTACCGGATACCATTTGGTACCAAGGTAGCTAAGTTTATCTTGCTCTCATAAATAATTATTAAAAGTTGAAATAATTTATAGAATATGGAATGAAAGATTTCTTATGAAAGTTCTACTAAAAACACATATTGGATTAAATTTAACTCAAGCATTTACCTGTAATTTTCAATAAAGAATAATAGATTTAATTCAATTATATTGATATTATAATGCTATATATAAACTATTTACACAAAACTTCTATTGACAAAATATTTCAAAATTTAAAATATTTTACCTACACACAGAGAAAGGATTAGTTGACTCAAATCAAATTTGATTTATTTTAACCATAGAGTTATGATAAACTACACTAGAGAGAGGTAGTGTTGCAGCGATTGCAGGACACTGAAAACCTTATTTTGTTTCAGTTATATATCAATACTCCATTGAAATGACGCCAGATTTCCAGTTAAGTGACCCCAAAATAAGGAATTAACCGTCTTGCAAGACGCGATATAATTTTGGCCACTGGCTCACCTTTTGGTTTTGACATATAAATGGTTTGATTTTGCCCCTACCTAACGTTGAGTCCAGTACGAAATGCAATTAGTTTATTGATCTAACAGCATAAGGAATAGCAAGTCAACACTACACTATTGCAAATTATTTTTTCAAAAGTTTTGAAGTATTTTTAGCTCTAGAAAAACAATTATTTGATATTCAACCTTCAACAACCTTCTAAATTTTCTAACGCATGAGTGAAATGATTTTAAATCAAACTAATACCAATATTAACATCTCTATTTATATTGTCTGCACAATAGCGTATTTATAATTATTACAATTCATTTTTATGACGGTCTAATTTTTAGATTAAAATTTAGAATGATTTAGAACAATCAGGCAAGAAAATTGTAGTTGAAGCGGTTAAAAGAATTCGTATTTTCACTATTTAATAATTAACATTCTCAAACAATTTGTAATTTGCGTTATATCTGTAAACAAAATATGTAATGAACACTTTTGTGTCTTGTTGTGAGTGAATTTTTTTCTGTTTTTAAAAGACATTATTTTTACATTATAAACCGGATGGATATAATCAGTTAATATTTTAGAGTTAATACCTAATGGAATAGTTTAATAAAGTGTGACTCGTAAGTGTGCCTAAAAATTTGTCAGAAAAGTGCACGAAAATGTATGAGTTTATTAAAACAGTATAGAATTTGCATTGGGAAGCTCAAGATCCATTTTAAATGACTTTCAGTTTTATTTTTCGGCCGATGAAAGCACTTCGATGAATCTAAAATGAAGAAATTCTAGACATTTTCAGATAATTCTTAGATAACCTTTCAATTTTCTTTATAAAATAATTTTCTTTTCTTAATAAGGAGTTTCTACATATGTATTAATGATGTAGTCATAGTATTCTCTAGCAATTATTAACGGAACACAAAGAGTTGGGCCCAGAACAACTGGGCTCCGACAATTGTACCCCGAGACAATTGAGTGGTACGAGGCAGAACTTCTATGACACGGTTCTAGACACTTCACACCATCTTTGATAAATCATAAAGTAAGAGTTATATATTATGTATGCATTGTTTCGTATAGAAAAGCAAAATCTTAATTTGATATCAACTTAGTTGAAGACCATTCCTACAGTAATAACAGAGTAACACTTCTTTATTGTTTCTGTTTACATAATTTTTTATGGGCTCGATTGTCCTAGGGCCAATTTTCTTGGGGCCAAATTATCCTGGCTTAATTGTCTTGGGTCCAATTGTCTTGCGTTTAATTGTAGGCAGACTCAATTGTCGTGGTCCAATTGTTAGCGGACTCAATTGTCGTGGTCCAATTGTTAGCGGACTCAATTGTCGTGGTCCAATTGTTAGCGGACTCAATTGTTGTGGTCCAATTGTTAGCGGACTCAATTGTCGTGGTCCAATTGTTAGCGGACTCAATTGTCGTGGTCCAATTGTTAGTGGACTCAATTGTCGTGGTCCAATTGTTAGCGGACTCAATTGTCGTGGTCCAATTGTTAGCGGACTCAATTGTTGTGGTCCAATTGTTAGCGGACTCAATTGTCGTAGTCCAATTGTTAGCGGACTCAATTGTCGTGGTCCAATTGTTAGCGGACTCAATTGTCGTGGTCCAATTGTTAGTGGACTCAATTGTCGTGGTCCAATTGTTAGCGGACTCAATTGTCGTGGTCCAATTGTCGGCTCCCAATTGTCTTTGGCCTAACTGTCGGTCCACGATCGTTAACGATTGTCGACTACTTTTCCAATTGGTAGGTATGATGATTGAATTTTGATTTTTGTAAATCTGCATTTCAAATAATTATCTCTTACGTATCTCTTATCCAATATATAATATCATGTGACCCTAAAAGTCCTTTTTATTCATTCCTCACAAACACAGAGTTTATTCCGTAGTGTCTCCAAAAAATAGTGTGATTATTTCTTATATAATTAATTGTGAACAGTATACTTGATTGATTTCTTTTCTGCTAACTGTGGTATATAATATAACCTTAGCTCTACAAATTCAAAACAATTCAAGATTTTTTTTAAATTGAGATAGGATTTGACCTTTAATTAGTGATATCGTGAAATAAAAGATTGATCGTATATATACTGCGGTATATATGTTTAGTTATTAGCAACAAATATACAAGGTACGCACGCAGGCAGGCCCCAGTTTCATGCCACAATTTGAATAATAATATGATAAATAGAGATATTTCTTATTCACATGATTGGGTAAATATTGAATTAATTATGAGGTTTTACATAGCTTGTAAATCAATTGGAATGAATATTTTTATAGTGTTGAAAGATTGCTGTAGCTCTAATGTGTAATTTTTAAAATTTTAAAATTTACTTCAACTCAATTTTTAACTACTTACCAGAATGCGGGAAGGTTATCTTTTAGACGTTATTTGTTTATTTTATTTATTTATCATCTTGTTATTCGCTTAACTGAAAAAGTGTTAAACCAAATTTACTGAAATTTGGTGAAACGATTGGTCAATGATCAGTGATCTGCTGGTAGAATTTTGGGAGCCACCCTGTCAAAGGTCAAGGTCATGGTCATTTATAACTCAAAAAGTATTGAACCATATTGCATGAAATTTGGTGGGACGATTGGTCCCACCAAAACCATATTGCATCGGTCTAACAAACCATTTTGTTAGATTGCGGGAGCGATCAGGTCAAAGGTCAAATATCAAGGTCAAGGTCATTTATAACTCAATAACTCAAAAAGCATTCATCCAAATTGCCTGAAATTAGATGGGACGATTGGGCAATGTCTAGAAACCATCTGGTAGAAATTTGGGAGCGATCCGGTCAAAGGTCAAGGTCATTTATAACTCAATAACTCAAAAAGTATTCTACTATATTGCATGAAACTTGGTCGGACAATTGGCCACTATCCAGTTAACAGTTTATCAAATTTTGGTAGCAAACGGATAAGCGGAGGCGAAGGTATGCTTTCTACCGAGTGCACGTATTCTAGTACGATATTCATATTAATTCTAAGTTGGGTATACTTTTTTTTTGGTCATCCTGTATCGTTATAGGTATAAAGCATATGACAGTTGTTCATGGGATTAATTGTTTATTCCAAGTATTCACGCCTGTTTCTGATGATGAACAGACAGACATTCACTGTTAGGCCTCATTCAAAAGCTTGAATTCTGCCCGTGAAGAGTAACGTGTTCTCGACTGTATCGCTAACATTATTTATACAATTTAACTAATCACAGTTATGGGTCGTGTCCTAAGGTTATTAATTCAATAATCTATATATTAATACGATGGCACGTGTGTTTTACTGTATGACACTTACTATATACTATATAGCAGGGTAGACAGAGAAATTACATATGAGAGCCATACGAGATTGCACTGGAGCCGCACATTTAACTAACGAAAACTGTAACATTGATGCATTCCGAAAAAATAACATCATTTGATATTAATCATAAAAAGAATAAAATATTTGAAATTGTAAGTAAAAATTACATTTAATTTTAAATAAACTTTGAATTTATTCATTATTAATGTGATTAATTATTTATTCAGTGTGTATCATGATAACAGATTTACAACGCGGAAATTTATACATTTAATATTGAATTCAATACAAACGAAAACAAATGTAGGTATTCAAATTTATTAAATTACGGTGGGAGGAAGTGCGAGTGAGGAAAGTGTAGGTGGGGAAGTGTAGGTTGGAGAAGTGTAGGTTGGGGAAGTGTAAGTTGGGGAAGTGTAGGTTGGTGAAGTGTAGGTTGGGGAAGTGTAGGTTGGGGAAGTGTAAGTTGGGGAAGTGTAAGTTGGGGAAGTGTAGGTTGGTGAAGTGTAGGTTGGGGAAGTGTAAGTTGGGGAAGTGTAAGTTGGGGAAGTGTAGGTTGGGGAAGTGTAGGTTGGGGAAGTGTAGGTTGGGGAAGTGTAAGTTGGGGAAGTGTAAGTTGGGGAAGTGTAGGTTGGTGAAGTGTAGGTTGGGGAAGTGTAGGTTGGGGAAGTGTAAGTTGGGGAAGTGTAAGTTGGGGAAGTGTAGGTTGGGGAAGTGTAGGTTGGGGAAGTGTAAGTTGGGGAAGTGTAAGTTGGTGAAGTGTAGGTTGGGGAAGTGTAGGTTGGGGAAGTGTAAGTTGGGGAAGTGTAGGTTGGGGAAGTGTAAGTTGGGGAAGTGTAAGTTGGGGAAGTGTAGGTTGGGGAAGTGTAGGTTGGGGAAGTGTAGGTTGGGGAAGTGTAAGTTGGTGAAGTGTAGGTTGGGGAAGTGTAAGTTGGGGAAGTGTAAGTTGGGGAAGTGTAAGTTGGGGAAGTGTAGGTTGGGGAAGTGTAAGTTGGGGAAGTGTAGGTTGGAGAAGTGTAGGTTGGGGAAGTGTAAGTTGGGGAAGTGTAAGTTGGGGAAGTGTAGGTTGGGGAAGTGTAGGTTGGGGAAGTGTAAGTTGGGGAAGTGTAAGTTGGGGAAGTGTAGGTTGGTGAAGTGTAGGTTGGGGAAGTGTAGGTTGGGGAAGTGTAAGTTGGGGAAGTGTAGGTTGGGGAAGTGTAGGTTGGGGAAGTGTAGGTTGGGGAAGTGTAGGTTGGGGAAGTGTAGGTTGGGGAATTGTAGGTTGGGGAATTGTAGGTTGGGGAAGTGTAGGTAAACTATGGAGCTAAAAAATATGAATTAGTTTAGGTAAAAGGTTGTATGGTGATAATATTGAAAATATTGATGAAATTAAATGTAGCTACTTGAATAATTCATTACATTGAATTTACTCTCCATAATTTAACTGTTTGATCAACTAACACGTAGATTTTTGTTCAACTTATTTGTTGATTTCCCAATTAACACATTAAACTTATTTCGGAACATTCTATTTTAACCCTAGTAACCTAGCCCTTAAAAGTTTCCTCACTATCTTAGCCGCTGGCACATGCGCGCCAGTCCTCACTAAAACTGTTATAAATTAAAATCTTAACAAATTGACTTTTCAATTTTTTTTTCATAAAATCTTCATTTGATATTTACACATCCATTGGTAAACGTCAAAGAATAATTTATCTATCTATCTAATAAAATGAACATGCAAAGATAGGAAACAAATATTTCTTTGGTTTTCTAACTACATTTGCATGTAGTTATATTTGCACAAAGCCATCTTTACCACCAATCAATAAAATCCTCATAACATTCACAAAATGAATAAAATTAAATGAAAATTTAACTGTGGATGAAAAAGGATTCAACAATAGAACAGATATTAAAAAGTAACATAGTTTTTGAAGTATACTATTTTAAAGTTAGGTTGCGTTTTTGGTACACCTGTATATTTGAATAAATGCTCATATTGAGAGTATCTTACCATTTATCACCTCATTTTTGTCTAATCGTATTTAATTATGTTGAAAAGTAGAAGTCATGAAAACACAGCTTCCAAATTGGTTTCAAAATAGGTTTTTTTCATGAGGACTGGTTTGCCCGCGTCAGTGGCTAAGTTATTAGGGTTAGTTCGTGACAGACCACCTTCATAAACAACGTATATCGATTCGATTTCTTTTCGATTGCTGGGATATCGAATCGATGGATTTTTTTATCGAGTCGACAGACCGTTATTTGTAGGGACAGAAACACTAACAGACAGACAAATAATGATAAGGAAAGTATCTATGGTGAGTGATTGATTTAAAAATAATATTTTATCAATATATGAAATTCTCGACAATATGTTATTTATATCAATATTGATTAGTATTGAAAACAATTAGCTCGTCAATTATAAGTTTTTAATTGATTTAAACTTCGGATTAATTTATCTTAGGAAATTAAATAAACTTTTTGATCTACTAAATACATAGTGTCTATTTTTTCATTTTTTTCCAATAATATTTTTCTCGACTATTTAACCAATATTTCTACAGCAAATATTTCATTTCTGTTTTGTTAAATAAACATCTAAAAATCAGATATCACATTTTCTATTCAAGTTAGATTCAAAATTGAAATAAAGTCGTTACCATTTCTGTCAATAAATCAACGGACAGAAGAAGAATGAAGTTTTACTTGGTACTCTACTTGTTGACTAGCAAAGTCGCTGCTGTCATCCACTCGGTGGCTTGGAAAGAAGTTCTTATTTCTGAGGCGCTGTTAACTTTTACCAGCACTCTGCCTGTTTCAGCAGTTAGGGAAGGAGGTCTTCTGCTGCTGGTATGTGCTGTGGAAGGAGGCTACGGATTGTCCGAAAAGAAGATCGGATCTGACTACTACGAGAAAGAAAATGGCAATAAGTATAAATGCTGGAGCAAATTTACAAGTAAGTAGGGGTAAAATGGATTTCTCTATATAATAAAGAGCGAATGAATAATAAAGAGCGATGTGAATAATAAAAAGCGATGTGAATATATATTTATAAATTTATTTCGTGTCTCACTTTTAGTAATTAGACAGTAATAAAGGAAGTAGTTGTGATACGCACGGAAATATATTGATATGCTATTTAAGTTTTTGTTTTTATTCAATTTTATATACATTTCATCTATTAAATATGCCAATCTGTGCAAAAAAAATTAATTTCCAAAAAGATTTTAAACGTATAATATAATAAACAATAATCAATAAATAACTAAATCTGAAGACACGGATCATGTTTGGACTGTTAAGTTACACCAATAAAACTGCTATTGAGTACCTGTTTTCAGACTAATAAAATGATGAAAGATACAAATCATCATATCAATCATACAAATTTCTGTATAATTGACTTTATTATTGTTATTTTATTATTATTATTTGGTAAACATTATAATTTGAAGTAGTCTTTGTTGAAGTTAGATGACCATTGTTGCTTTTAGATCGGGTCATTTTTGCTCGTTGTAAATGGCTGCTGTAGAATCGCTCTGTATATTATGATGGTGTCTGGACAATTCGTCCCCAGACAATTCGTCGCCGATTGAAAATAAAATAGATACAATTTATAATATAATTATAATTGGTGGAAGTGCATTCATTTAAAGGGAGCTAATTTTTTTCAACAATATAAGTGGTTGATACTGCAATTATACCTCATAATATATTGATAATTACAAATAAAATTAATATACACATATTTAATTATATTCTTATTATGAAAATAATTTATTCAAAAGGATAGTACTATCATTCTACTCGTCATTGAATGGTTCGCTCAGTATAATCAATTTTCATCGATGCTTCAAATTTATAGAGAAGAAAATTAAGCTGTTGCTAAATTTCAATAACATTCTCAAAGTGCTAATATACAGGGATAAGAATAAAAATATAAATGTGATCGGCAATTACGATGCAAATAATAAAATATATTTTTTGAAGGCCGTTGCTCACCATATAAATTTTTGATCAAATTTAGTTAATTTTCATATCTCAAACCTGAAATATTGTTTCCTAGAGTTTGCAAATTTTAACATAGTTTTTTACTCTTTTTTTTTGTTTTTAAATAGACATTGCAATAATGAATCAAAAAATGGTTTGTACTTTCAACAAAGAGAAATGGTTACCATTGTATTACAGGTTAGTCTAGTTACAGTGATTTTGTACATGAGTTTTAACATTTTGTTTGCTATAACATAACAATGTTAGTTAATCATTTGTTTTTCTATATTGTATACATGAGTATAAAAATATCATTTTTTAGTCTTAATTTGATTATTTTTCTATATTTGCGATAATAATAAACTAAGTAAGAATGATATTATACTGAAAAATGTATTTTTATATTTATTAGTTTTATTTGTATTTTTCCAAATTATATTATAAATTATTTCTTTCATTTTCAATCGGCGACGAATTGTCCGGCTACGAATTGTCCGAGCGACGAATTGTCCGTGAACGAATTGTCCAGGTGACGAATTGTCCGGCAACGAATTTTCTGGCGACGAATTATCCGGGGACGAATTGTCCTAGCACTGTATATGATACAGTATATAATGATCATTTTCTTTATTAGATTGAATAGCCAAATTTGATCTTTTTTACACTATATATAGTGTATACTCACTTCCTTCTTTGCACTAATGATATTCACTTATGTGAATGATCATTGATCATGTACATTAATTATTACAATTAATTATTATTAATTAATTATCTTTTATTGCTACAAAACGCATATGTTTGTTGATCCGTATATAATTGTAGAGTGTTTGTTTTATTTTTTTATCGTCTGAGAATCATAGTTTCACATTGTGTAAACTAAATTAATGACTATTTGTACATTTCGTAATATTCATTAGCTGATGTCCTTTTATTTCATAAATTCCACTTAAAATTCAACTTCAAAACAGTTGAATTTCAAAAGATGGCTTGTAGATACAGACGAGAAGATTCCCATCAAGTGAAAGAGTTCTCAATTTGCGAATAATTATGCTGTTTTTTTTCCAGTGAGGAACATTCCAGTCAAGCTGGAACAAGATGGACTCTACTACCAAGCTAATTTCAGAATCAAAACCCCATTGAACGGAGAACATTGCATTCTTTCTTGTAGACGCATTGCAGGCTACAGATTGGCTATTGCTAGGACAGATGATCAGCTCAGTGCGATTCTTGCAGACTATGTTACACCCTTCCCTCCCACAAGTTAGTCAATTATTGCTTCTTTTATTTTATGATACTTTCTATCTTAATATTAACATATTAACAGAGGGGCAATGCTTTCAGTATCCTGACGTCGGTCTAAGAGAAGTATGATGACCGCAGTTTGAGTGTTGCCCTGTGACCTGCTATAGGCACCTCACAGTCGGTCGTTGAACAGAGAAGCTTATCTTTTAAGTTTCATTGTCTTTATAAAGATGATTTTTTTTTATTATTTAAAGAAGGTTTGCTTCTTCTGGCAGGGGCCTTTTAAAAAAAAAAATATTAATAGCTAAGTACGATATACCATTATAAAAGGCCTCTCAATTTTCCGGGAATAATTGAGTTTATTACATAATACTATTAAACTAGAATCAGTAATCTGCAAAACGTTTAAAATTCAGTCAATCATACATATTTTAAAATTCTTTATTTCTCTTTTTAATTCTTTGAAACCTTTATTCTTCAAAACCTACATATGTACTAATGATTTTTTTGCATGTGACTTAAAATAAAACTAAATTCTATGAACTAATTACTACAGGGCAATTATATCTCTCAACTGATAGAATAGAAAATGTTTTCTGGATAAATAGAATGAGGAGTATTGCTATAATTTATTTAATTTAATATTTTAACTAGTACAGAAAAAACCTCGTAGTAGACCAGAGTTACGTTCCAAGTTTGTTTGGTCTAGCAAGAAACTCACTTTATTAGTTTCCTACTAGACCAAAATCGTTTTCTATAAAAGTAAAGCGGTAACTTTAATATTTCGATAGCTCTATTTGTTTATTATAACTTTAATGCCATATTAATTTTTGACTAACATACCAATCAATTTTGAAGGGAAACACATTGAGAAACAGTATGAATTTTTTTTATTCAATTAAAATGAACATAACATTTTTCAATTAAATTATCTTTTTATGAAATTAGAATAGTCTTCACAGTATCTAGTTTTCTGTAATTTTTAACATCAATTTTTTTTAGCACAGACTCTACCATTAAATATGAAACCGATTCTTCCTTATGTTCTATCCTATAGAAGCATAAATAAATATAAAATATAATTTAAATTAGAGAATTATCTTTAAAACAGTATTGTAATTATTATTCCTGGTAATATTTACACTAGAATAACTGTCAGGTGACAAAAATTGTGCTTTGTCTAGTATGAGGTTTTTGCAGTACAGTTTCATTTATTTTGGTCTACTAGGAGGTTTGTCTACTAAGAGTCTGGTCTACTATGAGGTTTGTCTACTAGGAGTCTGGTCTACTAGGAGGTTTTGCTGTAATTCAATATTTACAGGTGGAGCGAAATATCTCTACATGGGATTGGTCAAACATCAGGTAAATGGCGAAGAGATCTATAAATGGACCGATGGAACACCTTATAATCTTACTGTAAATGTTGTACCCGGAGTAAACGCTGTACACTTCATCTTGAAGCCTGGATTTTTCAGAAGTTGGACTAAAGACAACTCCTGCCTGTGTCAGGGTAACCCAAGTTTGTTGGATTGGTAATTGCACTGAAAAAAATAAACAACTCCAACTGATGCACTCAGGTGTTTCGAGTTCACCCTATAGCTTTGTCTCTAAAGCAAGACACTTTAGTGCATCAAACTCTAGTTTAGGTACACAAAAGTGCATTAGTTTGATGCTTTTAATGCCATAATTTTGGTAAAATGATAAGGAAATTATTCTCATCATTTTGGCAAAGGTAAATTTGAGGCACAAAGGTGTATAGAACTGATGCACTTTAGTGCACCCAAACAATAGTTTGATGCACTAAAGTGTCCCGCTTTAGAGACAAGTCAATAAGGTGAACTCGAAACACCTGGCGCATCTGAATTCCTCTAAGTGTGCTTGATTGGATTGGTAATAAAATATGAAATTGGGGAATAAAATTTAAAAAAAGTTTAGCTAAGTTTATCTTGCTCTCCTAAGAACTAATTTAGAAAATATGCAATGCAAGATTTCTTATGAATCTCGTATAAAAGAACATATTTAATTATAACTCAAGCAATCAATTAATTTAGTAGGGGTTTAACATCTGCTTCGGAACCAAAGGCAATATCACTGACGTCAAAAGGAAATTAAATACAAGGGACTGGAAGAAGCACTCACAAAGGAAAGTGGTCCCATGAACAAAGTCACTTACCATCGTCGGTGATAATGCTCATGAATGAAGAAAAGCTACTCCGTTAATGCAGTCACTTACCAAGAGATTTGGCGAAAAGGAACACAAACACAATTGGCTGCACTCACGGATGGAAGAGGAAAATGAAGAGGTGATAGTAAAAAAGCATACGAGTCTACCTAACACAAAAATCTAAGACCTCGTAGTTGAAGAGCATAACCCTAGCGCTCTTCTCTAAAACTGCAAGTATTGTTAAACATGGTCAACATTTAAAAAATGAAAAAGACGATTCATAATCCAAGTTACAACAGTTCGGGGCCCAAGGGACGCCATCCCCTTCTCTTCCATTCACCACAGACAGTGCAGGATAGAGCCCCTGAGGCAACTTAATCAATTGCATGTAATTTTCAATGTAGAATAATCGATTTCATTCAATCATATCGATATTATATTGTTACATATAAAATATTTATCTAAAAATTCTTTTGACAAAATATTTCTAAATATTTCAAAATTTAAAAAATAAATCATTATTGATTTTTGAACTGGAATTTTTTCGTCTCTTCGATCGTATTTTTTCGCAGGTTTGAGCACTGAGTGCAATATTAGCTTATCGATCTAACAGCAAATCAGCACCAAACAATTACAAAAATGTTTTTCAAAAGTTTTGAAGCACTTTTTAGCTCTAGAAAAACAATTACATGATATTTAACCTCTAAAATTCTCTAATGCATTAGTGAATGTATTTTAAATCGAACATCTATCCTAATTATTTTTCTCTTGTGTTTATTTATTTATTTATTTGGTGTCTGCTTTTACTCGACGGTTATTAAACATGAAGAATATAAATAGACAATAATAGTAAATAGACAATAATAAATGATATAATAAATAGACAATGATCACAATAAGTTGTAATATGCACGGGAATATTAAGATATGATATTTAAATTTTGATGTCTTTTTCAATTTCTATGTGTATTTCATCTATTGAATATATTATTATATGGGAAAACACTAAATTAATTCGAAAATAATTATTAGCAATGCAGAGTATAAGGGCAATGTCACACGAACGTTTCTACACAGCGTTTTGATAGCGTTTTTGACTCTGAGGAAATTATTGTTAAGCCATGTTACACGACGCTTTTGGAGTGTTGAAAACGCTCTAAAAACGCTCGTGTGATATGGTCCTAATATTGTTGTCATTAATCAATCAATAACTGAATCTAAAGTCATGGACCATATGAGGATTGTTAACTTACACTACCATTAATAATATTGAAAAATCGTTATTTTTTTAAAGTGATTATTTAAGAGCAAATATCTAATGGCAAAAAGTATAATAAAGTGTGACTCTTAAGGCCCCCTTCGATCACACCGCCTTTAAAAAAATGTTCATGGCAAAAAGTTTAGCTGCAATTGGTTTTAACTGATCCCTTTACACTTACGTAAGAAAAAATGCTGGTAAAAAATAAACGCAAGTGTGAAGGGCTCCGTTAAAATTAATCGCAGCTAAACTTTTTGCCATGAGCATATTTTTAAAGGCGGCGTTTAGAAATGCAAGTGTGAAGTGGGCATAAGTGTACCTAAAATAAAATAATTTAACCACCTATTTCTAAACCGTAAGTTCTATAAATGCATGTATCTCTTATCCACGATATAATATAATGTAACACTATAAGTCCTATTTATTTACTCCTCACATTGTCAGAGGTTATTCAATAGCTTCTCCAAAAATAGGTAATTTCTGCATTATTGCAAAATTAAAATTAAAACAAAATGATAATTCCTTCATAATGACCGAAAATCCCTTTAATAATATTTTAGCTAAATTTCTATGATTACTTTAAAAAGAGAGTTTAAAAGTTCCTTTAATACCTTTATGGAAAGGAAAAAATTCAAAGAAAATGAATCCTTTATACTCATATCGTAGATATTTTAGGTCCTTGTCTCTCTCTCTCTCAAAAAAAAAAGATAAATTATATTTAATCACATTGACATTGCAGTATATTTTAATTGAGCAATATATTTATATATGTTAGTATATATTATATATGTGAATGTATGAAGAACTATAATCGAAGTTATTTTGAGCTATGTAGTAAACTTTTAAACAGTGGGTCAAAAGATGGTAATATTTATATTACAAAGTGTCATAATATCTAATAAGACAGGTCTTCCATGGTGGAATCTTCCATGGTAGAAACTTTCATGGTGGAATGTTCCATTTTGAAATCTTCAAAGTAGAATCTTCCTGTTATATTCTTTCATAGTGGAATCTTCCTGGTGGAATATTTAATGGTGGAATCTTCAATGGTGGAATGTTCAATTGTGGAATATTCAAAGTGGAATCTTCCTGTTATATTCTTTCATGGTGGAATCTTCTTGTGGAATCTTCTATTGTGGAATCTTGCATGGTGGAATCTTCCTTGATGGAATCTTCCTAGGCGAATCTTCCATGCGGAATATTCCTGGGCGAATCTTCCATTGGAATCTTCCTTGATGGAATCTTCCTGCGCGAATCTTCCATATGGATATTCCTGGTTGAATCTTCCTGATGGAATCTTCCTGGTGGAATCTTCCTGATGGAAAATTCCTGGTGGAATCTTCCTGATGGAAAATTCCTGGTGGAATCTTCCTGATGGAATCTTCCTGGTGGAATCCTCTAGGTAGATTCTTCCATATTGGAATCTTCTAATACGGCAATTCTACGGGGGAATTTTACCCACCCCATTTCTTATTAGTGTACTTCCCACATTTACGGACAAGCTGCTATACAAAAATTCGGCCAGAAGAAATTCGCGTCCCTGACTGTCAGAATAGCATCCACTTAAAACATTCCAGAGCAGCAATTGCAGTACCAGCAAGAAATATAATGCTGATTAATTACAATATTCTTTGCTGAGACTGAGGATTTCATTAGGCCCGGAGATGAAGAAATTAATTATATCGCAAACGCGCAAACATAAAGTTTATATTTACACTGGATTGCATAAACTCGGTCTATTACTATATTATGTATTTTTCTATACATTTCTTTATTATATATGATGCTGCAGTAATTTTTATTATAATATTTTCCATTTTTAATAGTAAGTAAAATCTAGAAATATCAGCAGCACTCTTCCTTGTAGAAAAAAAAAAATCCAATATGAATCATAAGTCTTAAAGTAATATTATCCGTAAATTTGTTTTAAGTGGTATGTGCAGTCAAAGAAAATTGCTTCTGTAATGATTTTCCACAATTTACTAATTTTACATTTCCAGAAATAAACTTTACTAATTGTAATGTTCGTAGATATTTTAAAATTGGTCTGGGTACACGACGACAAATTTGTAAGATTTGAAAAAATAGGAAATTAGAACACTGTGATATGAAGAATTGAAATCATGTGGAGACCCTTTTCTTTGATAGTAAAACTTGTTTTTGTTACTCCTCGTAAATCTTAGAAAAGTTTAAGTGATATTTCCCCCGTTTATAGTCCTGATATCACAGCAATGGAATCTAGCCCTAAATCAATTTGTCCGATAAATAACACAGTGCGTACATTACCCTTTGGAATAGTCTCGTCTGTCTCTATAAATCAGGAAGTTGTTCCTTTTTACTCAAGAGTCCGAGACAAAATTTACCGATCGTTCTATCTTCTGAGAGTCTTCAGCCAATGGCGAGCACGGATTGAACCTACGTCACTGCAGCCAACCAATCACATACGTCGCAGTACGTCATATGAGAATATCAAGACTTTTGATTGGTTAATACGTAAAAGCAAACATTTTGTACATTTAGAATAGAAGGAAATAACTGTTTTATTAATATATCACAAGATCAGCTGGGTATACTGTTAATAAATCTGCCAGGGCTGCTAAGTAAAAAAATGGTTTATAACAAAATATCTTATGCCAACATTGTGACAAAATTGGTACGATGTTGCCCATAAATATATTTTCTGTGAGGAAAGGCAATTGGGTTCCTGTAGATTTAATTCCGTATAAAAATAGAGTTATTACATAGAACTTCATATAAAACATTGAACTTCTTTTGCATGGTTTTAAATGTTAAAAGTTGTAATACTATTTTAAAATGTTTTCTTATTATTCTTCCTAATATTTCTGTTGCATAAGACAGCAGGCAAGTTTTTGTATATTAAAAGTCAGATTATTTTAATGGAAAAATATTTTCTCAATACTTTCTAAGATTCAGAGGAAAACATTTTGAAAGTTTCATATTTTTTACGTTATTTTAAAGTGAAATATGTATCTTTCTGACTCCATAATTATTCATAAGAAAGGGTAGAAGGATGACAGTATAAGTTTAATTATTTTAGTGTAACAACAGGGTAAGTTACGAATTAACAGACGGTTTCACATCTACGGTCATATAAGAAAAAACTAATAATAATTGTTATTTTATTTTAATTGCTAATCCTGATACCGGAGTTTTTTCTCTTAAGACCGAAGATGTGAAACAGACCGTTGATTCATAATTAATCCTAAAATGTGATGATGAGAGTAGGCTAAACCGGAATATTCTTTTTCATCACTTTTTAAATATGTTACCGTCTGACTTGTCAATTTTCCTATTTTTTTCTCTGATCTAATATCAATAACATTCATCTTAAATGCATATATAAAATATATTGATGTAAATACTACAAAATTCAATAGACACAAATTTCTTTGCTAGGTATAAAATATTTCTTAGTACTTAAAATTTCTATAAATATGTATATTAACCTTTTTCTTCTTTTCCTAATATTTTAAAAATAAATCACCGAATTCCTTTCCTTAGTTGGTAACTAAAGTCGCTTTTAATATAATTATCGACGGATTATACCGCTAATTAGCGCTGATAATGAGCTGTAACGATGCACGATATTGACGCCTTTTAAAATGGTGAGCATTTGAAAAGTGAGGTCATGAGGCAGAAAATCACGTAAAATGAAAGCAATGGTTTGGAATAGAAAATTTTAGTAGATTTAATATGTTGGAAAATTATCTCTATTATATTTTTATAATTATATTTCTATTATATACATCAATTATTATATTAGGAGACATTTTTAAATTTTACGACTTAGAGTGTATTATATATTTACTCTGTAAGTACGGTAAGAGTAACTGAAATATTCTTATCACTTACTGTAGACTTTAAATTTACTCTGTTAGTACGGTAAGAGTAACTGAAATATTCTTATCACTTACCCTAGACTTTATATTTACTCTGTAAGTACGGTAAGAGTAACTGAAATATTCTTACCACTTACCCTAGACTTTATATTTACTCTGTTAGTACGGTAAGAGTAACTGATATATTCTTATCACTTACCCTAGACTTATATTTACTCTGTAAGTACGGTAAGAGTAACTGAAATATTCTTATCACTTACCCTAGACTTTATATTCACTCTGTAAGTACGGTACGAGTAACTGAAATATTCTTACCACTTACCGTAGACTTTATATTTACTCTGTAAGTATGGTAAGAGTAACTGAAATATTCTTATCACTTACCCTAGACTTTATATTTACTATGTAAGTACGGTAAGAGTAACTGAAAAATTCTTATCACTTACCCTAGACTTTATTTTTACTCTGTAAGTACGGTAAGAGTAACTGAAATATTCTTATCACTTACCCTAGACTTTATATTTACTCTGTAAGTACGGTAAGAGTAACTGGAATATTTTTACCACTTACCCTAGACTTTATCTTCACTCTGTAAGTACGGTAAGAGTAACTGAAATATTCTTACCACTTACCCTAGACTCTATATTTACTCTGTAAGTATGGTAAGAGTAACTGAAATATTCTTATCACTTACCCTAGACTTTATATTTACTATGTAAGTACGGTAAGAGTAACTGAAAAATTCTTATCACTTACCCTAGACTTTATTTTTACTCTGTAAGTACGGTAAGAGTAACTGAAATATTCTTATCACTTACCCTAGACTTTATATTTACTCTGTAAGTACGGTAAGAGTAACTGGAATATTCTTACCACTTACCCTAGACTTTATATTCACTCTGTAAGTACGGTAAGAGTAACTGAAATATTCTTACCACTTACCCTAGACTCTATATTTATTCTGTAAGTATGGTAAGAGTGACTGAAATATTCTTATCACTTACCCTAGACTTTATATTTACTCTGTAATTACGGTAAGAGTAACTGAAATATTCTTACTACTTACCCTAGACTCTATATTTATTCTGTAAGTATGGTAAGAGTAACTGAAATATTCTTATCACTTACCCTAGACTTTATATTCACTCTGTAAGTTCGGTAAGAGTAACTGAAATATTCTTATCACTTACCGTAGACTTTATATTTACTCTGTAAGTACGGTAAGCGTAACTGAAATTTTCTTATCACTTACCCTAGACTTTATATTCACTCTGTAAGTACGGTAAGAGTAACTGAAATATTCTTATCACTTACCCTAGACTTTATATTTACTCTGTAAGTACGGTAAGAGTAACTGGAATATTCTTACCACTTACCCTAGACTTTATATTCACTCTGTAAGTACGGTACGAGTAACTGAAATATTCTTACCACTTACCCTAGACTTTATATTTACTCTGTAAGTATGGTAAGAGTAACTGAAATATTCTTATCACTTACCCTAGACTTTATATTTACTATGTAAGTACGGTAAGAGTAACTGAAAAATTCTTATCACTTACCCTAGACTTTATATTCACTCTGTAAGTACGGTAAGAGTAACTGAAATATTCTTACCACTTACCCTAGACTCTATATTTATTCTGTAAGTATGGTAAGAGTGACTGAAATATTCTTATCACTTACCCTAGACTTTATATTTACTCTGTAATTACGGTAAGAGTAACTGAAATATTCTTACTACTTACCCTAGACTCTATATTTATTCTGTAAGTATGGTAAGAGTAACTGAAATATTCATATTACTTACCCTAGACTTTATATTCACTCTGTAAGTTCGGTAAGAGTAACTGAAATATTCTTATCACTTACCGTAGACTTTATATTTACTCTGTAAGTACTGTAAGAGTAACTGAAATTTTCTTATCACTTACCCTAGACTTTATATTCACTCTGTAAGTACGGTAAGAGTAACTGAAATATTCTTACCACTTACCCTAGACTCTATATTTATTCTGTAAGTATGGTAAGAGTAACTGAAATATTCTTATCACTTACCCTAGACTTTACCGTTGTTACTAAAGGTTCAAATTAAATTATATGTCAGGAACATTCATGCTTTTCTCTTCCCTTCGAAATGAAACTATTAGTTGACTAAGAGGTATTATGAGAATTGACAAATTATTTAAGGAATTAATATATAATCACTGTGCAAATTATTAGTATATGAAATTATATTTGTGTTTTTTATAATGAAATTAAATGAAAGAGGTTACTGTTTCATTTGTAATTGATTAAATATTAATAGTAAACTGCATGCAGCTACATTTCAATGATTGTTGTATTAAAATATCTCATTTAATTACGGAGATTAATTATTAATTAATATTTGAAGAGTCTATAATCTAAATCATTAATAAATATTTTATATGTCTATAAAAATATTAGAAATAAAGTAGAATCAAATTTAAATAAACCTAAAGAAAAAGGCACTTTGTTTAAATGCATAATTAACTTTGGTAAGATCTTAAGAAGATGTAGGTTGCATGTGCTTCTAACAAGGCTAACTAATTATAACTAGACAATACTGCAGTGTGAAATACAAAAAAAAAAAACATATTTTTAATGGGAAACAAAACTGATTCGCATAATAATTTGTGTTTATGTTCATTGAACACAGAAATTATGAAACTTTCAACTTCATATAAGAGATTTATGTATTTTTCTCATGATAAGGACATGAGAATAGTCAGACGGCATGGTTCACTCCATGGAGGTCCATCATCAAACCATTTCGCTTCTAAAAAATATCTTCGGCAAAGACGGAAATAAGAACGAAAAAGACATAATTGAAGTGAATTGCGGGAGATGAAAACCTTCTTCCAATTTCCCGACAACTAATTTCTCCAGAAAATTTATTGGTCGGTAAAACGACCGGTCTTTCATACGGAAACTTTATTCTATTTCCCATCAGATGAAATTGGTTGGAATTATTCATAGACAGGATATTTATTTTACATTTACTGATGCTCATCAAACTATAATGATAGCTGACGATATTAAATATAAACTAGAGTTAAGTTGCCCGTTAAAAATAGACGAGTTTTCCATGGTATAAAAATGTGCTTGCTTTAATTATCCACATTTCTGATTTGTATGATGGTAAAATTATTATAACATTCGATATATAATCTTTGCAGAAATGTTAAATATTATAATTGACTCATTTTGATCATTCAAAAAATAGATTTTAACTCAAAGTTCAATTTATTCATCCACACAAACCTTTTTCAATATTGATATTCAAGGCAGCGTTTAGATTGATGCGAAACCAATCCATTAAAATAAATCTTCATCAGAAATACCTTCACATTCTGCGAACGCATAAGATTTCTCAGAATATATTTTACAGTAAATAAATATTATTGTACCAACGTTATGGAAAATATCAGAATATAGAAATTCTCTCAAAGAATAACCAGTAACCTGACGCTATTGTCCTAGATACCTACCACTGTCCTGCGTAACCAAATCCTAATTCAGTTGCAGACCAAATGCAATGTCGTCTATTGTTGCATCGCATCAGTAGCTGCAACAGTAGAAGTTACTCCTTCGCTACCTGAAAAAGGGTTTTTTATTAGATTTCACGCCGTATTTTGGTAACAGAAGATGTCTCTTCTATTTGAGCTGTAGAGTACATCGGTAATTGTATTTGGGATAAAATGATATTTTGCATTTGGAGAACATATTTACTGTTTCTTGCAAATAATTTGTAAGATTTTAAATCATAGATGATTGATTGATTCATGAATGATTGGGAAAAGTCAATTGATTCATTGGTGTTTGATAACAAAGTCAATTGATTCATTGGTATTTGATAACAAAGTCAATTGATTCATTGGTATTTGATAACAAAGTCAATTGATTCATTGGTATTTGATAACAAAGTCAATTGATTCATTGGTATTTGATAACAAAGTCAATTGATTCATTGGTATTTGATAACAAAGTCAATTGATTCATTGGTGTTTGATAGCAAAGTCAATTAATTCATTGGTTTTTGATAACAAAGTCAATTGATTCATTGGTGTTTGATAACAAAGTCAATTGATTCATTGGTGTTTGATAACAAAGTCAATTGATTCATTGGTATTTGATAACAAAGTCAATTGATTCATTGGTATTTGATAACAAAGTCAATTGATTCATTGGTATTTGATAACAAAGTCAATTGATTCATTGGTGTTTGATAGCAAAGTCAATTAATTCATTGGTTTTTGATAACAAAGTCAATTGATTCATTGGTATTTGATAACAAAGTCAATTGATTCATTGGTGTTTGATAACAAAGTCAATTGATTCATTGGTGTTTGATAACAAAGTCAATTGATTCATTGGTATTTGATAACAAAGTCAATTGATTCATTGGTGTTTGATAACAAAGTCAATTGATTCATTGGTATTTGATAACAAAGTCAATTGATTCATTGGTGTTTGATAACAAAGTCAATTGATTCATTGGTGTTTGATAACAAAGTCAATTGATTCATTGGTGTTTGATAACAAAGTCAATTGATTCATTGGTGTTTGATAACAAAGTCAATTGATTCATTGGTGTTTGATAACAAAGTCAATTGATTCATTGGTATTTGATAACAAAGTCAATTGATTCATTGGTATTTGATAACAAAGTCAATTGATTCATTGGTATTTGATAACAAAGTCAATTTATTCATGGGTATTTTAGAACAAGGTACTTCTATCAAGTGCTTCTAAGTCAACCAATTCTAATTTGTTGAAATTATATCTCCAGTTGCCGTAACTTTGTGAAACTCGAAAACTTTGGTCTTGACTTCCAAAAAATTCCTACGGATGTTAAATAAAAATGTCGAATGCACGAATATTCGAATGAGTTCACCGGAACTTTTTTAATTAAGTAACTTTATTCATTTGGAACGGATGATTGGGAATCATTTCAACTAAAATGTTATGGTGAGTCTGTAGCAATTGAAATGAATGTCAGGAATATAAAAGATCTTTCTTCTGACAAAACAGAAAAAGAACGGATCGGGTTTTATTTTAGGTTAAATTTGAAATATTATCAAACAAATGGAAAGTTGTTGATAATAATATAATAAGGATATACAGTCTTTGAATTATTTCCAGATATCGAGCTTTGAAAGTTAACTTAAAAATATTATAAAGTAAAGAGAGACGTGCCCTTTCAATACAAAGGGAAGAAAATATATTTCAATATGAATATTTATTAGAAAAAACCTTCTTTCTTAGTGATCAGTGTAGTAATTTGGCAAACCAACAGTAGGCCAACTATCCTTTGCATTGTTGCCTTGTGCTTGCCTTTTTAACGGCTCTAGGACAACTGCCATGCGGACAACTGCCATGCGGATAACTGCCATGCGGACAACTGCCATAGTGGACAGCTGCCATGCGACAAACTGCCATGCGGACAACTGCCATGCACTATATTATAATTTTATTTTGGGTGAATTGTAATGCAGTTGTTAACCTAACATTTCTTGGAATTCATTTGATGTGAAGTATATTATTATTTTAACCTAAAATTTTAGTATAAAAATATTAATTGTATAGTAAGAAATTGTGAATGAAGAAACATTGAAATTGAAGTAATATTGAAGTAATACTAGATTTCCTTCTTTGTTACAATCCATTTCTTTCACATTTTACGCCTTAAATAATCAAATGGTTGACAAAACAAAAAGATTGAAATCTATATATACAAACCTTTTTTTAAACATTTCAGAATACAAAGAATAGTACAAACATAAGCTTTACAGGTTAAAATATTTAGTGAGTGTGGTTTTGCATCTTACTATTTTAGAGTTGCTTTCACCCAACACTGGGCATATATGAGTTAACTAAAATGTTGATATATTATTAGTATAATAACAAATTTAATAAAACATATTTCAGTAATATTTATTCTCATACTTTGATACTTTTCAAATAATTATTAGACATGTTTCTGATCGGTGGGAGCTAGAAACAAAGAATCTATAGAAAAACAAATTCAAATTTCAAAGTTACTGAGTAAAGTGTTCTTTGTAAGAATTTTTTTAATATAGAAATAAGATAAATACTACTTCAGTTTCTAATCCTGAATCTAGCAGAAAAGTTTGATTGTTACAAATTAAAAATATTAATTAATCCAATGAAAATTCTTAAATAGTATAATGCAAAATTACACTCACTGGTAATTTTAACCTGTAAAGCTTGTGTTTGTACTATTCTTTGTATTTTGAAATGTTAGAAAAGAAAGTTTTGCATCTATAGATTTTCCACTTCTTGTCAACCATATGATTGCTTGAGGAGCTAAATGGGTTAAATATGATTTAAAAAAATGAATTTAGTTTACTTCAACTTTAAATTCTGAATCTACCGTCGATATTAATTTTTATTCTTGTTTAAGCACAATTTCGGACTATACGATTAATATTATACTTAATTTTTGAATTAAGTTAATAATATACTTCACATCAAATTAATTCCAGGAAAGGTTAAGTTTACAAGTGCATTACAGTTCATCCAATATAAAATTATAATATATTGCTTGGCAGTTGTCCGTACACCCTTTTTAACGATGAGTTCAGTCCTAATTCATACATGGAGATATTTGGGGTAATTTTTTGCTACTTAGGGACGTTAGTCAAAACGTTTCTGAAGAGCCTTTTATTGTACCAGAAAAAATGAATTCCTCTTCGACATCAAAAAGATATTGAAACATTATCCCTGCTATCTTCCATATTCCTGCTATTCCTTCTATTCCTGTTATCCCTTCTATTCCTGCTATCCCTTCTATTCCTGTTATCCCTTCTATTCCTGTTATCCCTTCTATTCCTGCTATCCCTTCTATTCCTATTATCCCTTCTATCACTATCCATGTTATCCCTATTCTTCTTCTTATATCTATTATCCCTACTCAGACAGATACCTATCCCTATTATCCCTACTGAGACAGATTCCTATCCCTATTATCCCTACTGAGACAGATTCCTATCCCTATTATCCCTACTCAGACAGATTCCTATCCCTATTATCCCTACTCAGACAGATTCCTATCCCTATTATCCTTACTGAGACAGATTCCTATCCCTATTATCCCTACTCAGACAGATTCCTATCCCTATTATCCCTACTTACACAGATTCCTATCCCTATAATCCCTACTCAGACAGATTCCTATCCCTATTATCCCTACTCAGACAGATTCCTATCCCTATTATCCCTACTCAGACAGATTCCTATCCCTATTATCCCTACTCAGACAGATTTCTATCCCTCAGCTTTGAAATGCTGACGATAGGAATATTTTATTTGGTAAAAAGTAACTCAATCGAGTGGTTTTTAGGAGAGAAAAAAAACTGTGTTTCTTTGGTGTGAGGGGGGAGGTGGTCATATATACATTAGATATGGGGAGGGGGCTTATATAAGTGGGGGGGGGGGGTAAGTTGGGGGAGGGGGTAGAAAGATATAGGATTCTATGATTCACTAGGCTGAAGGTTTGCTGTGGAACCTGCACTACTCCTGCTTTATAAAATACTGCTTTAGTAGGTTTACTAGTTTTTTTTACTGAATTCAATAATTAATTTAAAGTATATGTAGGTTTTATATAATTTACGTTTTTTAAGGAATTAATAAGTGTTAAGGAATTAATTCAAACATATTTAAATTTGTTCTCTTAAATTGACTTGTTTGTTTCGCTTTGTTATAACATGTAAAATTATGAACGCGTTCTCATAGACACGTTCTCACATAATGATCTCATGGACGCCTTCTCACACAGGGAGCTTATGGACGCGTTATAACACAGGGAGTTTATGGACGCGTTCTCACACGTGAGTTTATGGACGCGTTTTCACACAGAGAGATTATGGACGCGTTATAACACATGGAGTTTATGGACGCATTATAACACATGGAGTTTATGGACGCATTATAACACATGGAGTTTATGGACGCGTTATAATACAGGGAGTTTATGGACACGGTTTAATACAGGAAGTTTAAGGATTCGTTCTCACACAGGGATCTCTTAGATGTATTCTCACACAGGGACACAGGGAGCTTTTGGACGCGTTCCCATACAAGGAGCTCATGATTGCGTCCTAATACATGGAGCTCATGGACACGTTCTTAGACTGGGAGCTCATGGACACGTTCTTAGACTGGGAGCTCATGGACACGTTCTAGCTCAGGGAGCTCATGGACGCGTTCTAACACAGGGAGCTCATGGATGCGTTCTCACACAGGGAGCTCATGGACACGTTCTAGCACAGGGAGCTTATGGACGCGTTCTCACACAGAGAGCTCATGGACGCGTTCTCACACTGAGAGCTCATGGACGCGTTCTCACACTGAGAGCTCATGGACGCGTTCTCACACTGGGAGCTCATGGACGCGTTCTCACACAGAGAGCTCATGGACGCATTCTTACACAGGGAGCTCATGAATGAGTTTTAACACAGAGAGCTCATGGACGCGTTCTCACACAGGGGCTCATGGACTCGTTCTCACACAGGGAGCTCATGGACGCGTTCTCACACTGAGAGCTCATGGATTCGTTCTCAGGATAAGAGGCAGAGCAATGCACGTCATGGTGATGTTATATAGGAGATGTTTCGCTTCCTCCCCTATCCAATATATCGCGAATATTGTCTTCACGGCGCGACACTAACGCCCTCTGTGTTTACCAAACTCAATGAATAGCAGAATATGCAGCGCCATCTACTGCCATATATTATCAGCTAAATAAACTACTATTGATTAAATATATAATATTAACTAGCAGAATATTCAGTTGGCTTATCAGAGGTTGTTGCTTTTGAATTAACTTATTTTAATAAATCAATTCAAAGATGAGGAACTGGTTTCATTGACAAAATATTAACTTTTTTATAATTTCGCTTGCGCCGTTCTAATTTACCACTGCTTTTATGTATTTTAAATAAGTAATGCCCCTATTCTTATATCTAGCTAATTTAACCCGTTTAATTATATTTAATGTAACAGCAAACAAAAAAAATGATTTATAATAATAAAAGGATGAGTAAAACTAGAAGATAAATAAAGGATCTTCGAAATATTCAAAGTTTAATTTTTTCTTTCAAATTCACTGAGCTAAAAAGAAGCTTTTTATTTACGAAGTATTGTGTGCTCATAGTATTAATTAACTATTCAAAGGTTAAGCAAAAACGTAGCTATAAAGAGATATAAAAAGGGTTCTTTGAAGTCTTAAGTCAATGTTTGGCCACCAGAGGACTCTGTAAACACACATTGCAATGGTGAAACATAGCGTCATGTCTGGGACTTAATTTCTAGCAAACTTGAAATTAATTAGTAGGGTTGTGATAATATGCTCTTCAAATCATTGATCCTAAGAATATCAAAAAACGAAACGAAATTAAATGGTATCGATTACTCTATTCCGCTGGCTTAGAACAATTCAATACTATTTAATTCTCTCCGTCTATAATATTTCCGGGATCTATGATTTTAAAATATATTGTCACAACCCTAGTAAAGAGGGTGTATTATCCTGCAATATTGAAGGCATGTATAAATTTTAATCAAGAATCAGTGAATTTGGCTCAATTAATAAAGTTTTCTATTACTAATTATTAACTTTCCATTTTAGGTGAAATCCAAGTTATCGGACAGTTCGACCTTTCGATCATACAGGAGAAAGTTTAAAAAAGTTAAATAAAAAATGTGAATTTATCATTCAATTTGTTCAAAATGTTATGGTTATAATTTATTTTATTTATTTTATTATTAGGTCCACTGAATTTTTTAAAATTTATTTAATAAAGTTGAATTTCACGGTCATTTAGAATTAAAATTAAAATTACGATTCCGATGCTTTATTTTTTCGATTTAAAATTCGACCCTAAATTTCCAGCCGACTGTTCAGTTACAAAGTATTCCTTTTAAATGGTCGACAAAGAACTAATTAAAAAAGCGTTCGAATTTAATTCTTTGAATTCCTATTTAGTACAGAAAAAGAAGTTGTTTTAACAGCTGCAATGAGTTAAAAGTTATATTGTGAATTCTTTTATTTCCCATTTGGAATAGGAAAAGAAGAGGTTGAAGTTAAATCCTAAACAGCGCCTGTGTTTTCGGAGAGATTTTCTTTTTCACGCTCTGTCCGGTGCTTCATTGGCGCTCGGTTTAGCACAATTAAAACTTTTTCCAATTCTATTTGGAGAGAAAAAGGAGCAGTTTGTCAGGGGTTCAATCACGAGATTCTTTTGTCCGCTGAATAGAAACTGAGGAAGAGGAAAGCCAATCGCAGGCTTTGGAGTCTGATGTGAAGAGGTTTGGTGGGGACATAGGAGATTATGGGAGAAGTTATGGTGGGGACATAGGAGATTAAGGGAGAGAAAACACAATCACTTAGGTAACTGAAAATATTACTTTTATTCTCTTATAAAACTGAAATGGTTAGTAAATGATCATTAATATTATTCAAAATAATCAACAGTTCTCAAAATAGAATTTAATTTATTTCTACCAAGTGTCATTAATTCTTTATGTTCCTGTTGCAATTTTTTCAATAGTAACAAGAAAAAGAGAATATTTACCGAGTGTAATTCCAGGCGGGAATTTCCGGCATGTTTGTGTAATTGACACAATCAGCTGTTTTACCAAATATCTTTCTATTCTTTTTATCTTCTGTCGTTTGCAGAATAACGGAGGAATAAAAAGAATTCTAGGAATTTTGTCAGGTTGTTGTTGGAAAAATTAGGTAATGATATAAAATATTTTGTGAAGTGGTCCATGTGTTGTATATAATTTTATTAGTTAATTTAATGTGTTTAGTACAGTGGTTTATGTTTGTGATATATTTTGTAATATAATTATTCAACATATTTGATAAATTGGTTTAGATTTGCGACATAATAGTTAATATCTGATATAAATGGTATTTTAGTATAATCATATTTTACTATGATGCTATATTGCATAAAAATGCTGTGTATGATATTTACTGAATCTATTTAATCAATGTTGTTATTGATTAATTTCGTTACAATGTTTTGAAGAATTTTAATTACCATATGAAATATTAAAAATATCGATAAATATCCTATATCTTTATTTTAAAACCATACAGTTTAATTAAAAAACAAACGAGGTTTAGGAACTACCTTGCTGTGAGTAAATGGTCTGTGTCTTTACCCAATATGACTTAAGAAAAAAGTATTAGAGTCCAATTTCAATACCTTTTCACCTCTCAGTTATTGATTAAAATTTAATATTTTCATTTTTTTTAAATCATTAATTGTAGAAACTTTTATGGTTGGTTATTATAATCATTATTTTATTAGTCAAACATTCTTACTATTTGATATATGATTGGTTCTATTAACTTATTCAACTTTAATTAATTTAGTTAAAGCACTGAGTTTACTTATAGAATATTTCAATTAATATTTTACCAGACTGCAGAAACTGGTAAAGTGTTCTCCGAAAATATTCTACAATGGCTTCTGTTCTCAGCAGAATACATGTAAATACATGAGGAAATTAAGGATTATTTGCACAATAGATGTTAAAAATGTCCCATATTCTGCAGACTGGTTATTTCATTGCATAAATAATACTTTCCAATATTTGGGTAAATTCCAAGTTATCGGACGGTTCACCATTTTCGAGCACATAACAATAATTAGTATTTTAATTGGTATCAATTATCAATACCAATTAAAATAATGAATTATATAGTTTAATTGTTAATTTTTTCTTAAGTGTTCAAAAATGTGAAACCGTTCGATAGCTGAACGTACCCTAATCTATTCGACATCCCTTCAAACTGTCTAGTTTCGTTATAATATTTAGAATGGTTCATTTAGTAATTGGTTGGTTAGATTAAAATATAATGGCATTAATTAGATGATTCTTTGTGACGTCATTTGGTGACGCTGATGAAATTGAATTCCATTCGTCGCCTTAAATCGAATTAGCAGATCCGCTGGAGAAAAAAAGGCGATTGGAAGGGGAAAGTAGGGATATAATTAGATTACTCACTAATCTACGTACATTTAATGCCCAGTCGGAAATTGTCATCACCAATCTTCCTAAATTGATCGGAGCCTTATATTAGATAATTAACCTTTTATGTTCTAAGAAGACATATATGTCCCCTTGTAGGAGATGAATTTTTGCGCGTTTTTAAGATATTTTCCTTAAACGATCGGATAATATCTTTCATATAATAGAGCACATGTGTACAACCACATTAGTAAAGCACCCATTGTGATTTTTATTGTTTAATATGCTTTATTTACTTATATATTAAAAAGGATATGCTCTTTTTTACCCACTCTAATTAATTCTGGGCACAATGGTTTAATTCTTAAGAGCTAATTTTCATAACAAATTCCATCTTTTTTCTGACAAGCGACACTAATTTTCGTGGTTCCTGTTGCAATTTTTTCACAGCAACAAAACAAAACAAAAATATTTCTATCTATGATGAAAAATGGTTTAACTATAACCCAATCGTAATTAATAAAAATTTGAAAAACAGTCCATAATAATTTGTTTGATTTTCACGATAAAGAAATCACGATTATAATTCCTGAAATTAGGATGTTAACGATAAAATACGATGAATATTTATCGTTAACTATAGGCCCATTTAGTCATCTCGTTATTTTTTATGGTTACCTATGTTAAAAAAACACTTTTCGAATACAATGTGTGTCAGAGTGATATACATATAATAGAATTCTATCACTATTCTCCGTATATAAATTAATATATAATATAAAAAAAATAAAATTAATATATAATAGAATTCTATCACTATTTTCCGTATATAAATTAGTATATAATATAAAAAAATAAAATTAATATATATTATAATTCTATCACTATTTTCCGTATATAAATTAATATATTATATATAAAAAATAAAATTAATATATAAATTAATTCTATCATTATTCTCCGTATATAAATTAATATATAATATAAAAAAAAATAATATATAAAATAATTCTATCATCATTCTCCGTATTTAAATTAATGTACAATATAACAAAATGTAATTATTAATATAGAATCTATATATTATATAATTATATCACTATTCTACCAATATAAACCAATCGTTCAAATGTCAAAGTCTTTCCATCAACTGACTAAATTAAAAATTAAACCAATCCCATCAAAGAGCCATCCAAGATATCAAAAACTGAATAATGGGAACCATCCAAAATTCATGGTCTTCTCTGTTCGAAAGCGATGCGCTGACTTCGGCCTCTGCATTCGAAAGCGTTCTCCTTCTGTCAATTCAGACTTTCCACTACACGGATATGCACTCCGGTGTTCCTTTTTTGGATGGGGACAATAAAATATGGAGTGCTCCAATAAGGCTGGCCCTGAAATGAACGTCAGTAAATGGATTGAATAATTTGTAACCTTTCCATTGGGATTCGAGATATCAATATTATGTTTGAAGATTGGGAATGATAATTAGGCTACCTGATCTTTATAATTCTGTCAGGTGATGATATATTTAGTGGAGTTTGATTATGTAGTTGGCTATCTGTATTGAAAACTGCGGACTTCCTTTATAATAATAATAAGTTTATTAATAAAACCTTATAAAGAATCAGCTATTAGTAGGAATAAGTACTTTTATCTGATAATAGATTATTTTTAATTTGAGTTCCTACCAAAGTATTCCTTAATTCTTATTTGATTCGTCATCATTTTTCCCTCCATCACTGCAAATTCTTTTTCATTTTTTCTCGTTGATAACAGAACTGTTTCTAGTTGTGAGAATGTTTATGGAATAACAAAATGTTTTCCACTTGAGTTAGCGCCTTGCGAATATACCACAGAACACATATCACGTAGCTTTCACTCCGCTTCCCTGGCGAAATGATGATATCACAAGGAAAAGAAAACAATCAACATATGCGCAGGAGAACGAAAAAATGAACCTAAAACTGTAACTGAAGGGAAAAATTGAGACATGATTTAAATATTCTAATTTTTTAAATAAGTTATGATATAAAATTAGTTAATATTAATTTATATTTCTTATTTTACAAAATTAAAATAAATAGGGGATATTTACAGTTTAATTTTTTGGGAAATATAAATTTTTTCTACTAATTAATGAAAATTTGCCATTTAGTATCATTAATATTTATTTCTTCTGTAACATAACAAAATATAATATTAAACATTACCAAATGACATTAGCAAGCTATTTAGGTAAAGAAACCAACTAACAATGTAAACATCAAGAAGGTACCGTCCCTTTGACACAAACATTCGAATGTTACCACAAACATTCTCTCTGAATTCTTCCCCACATTCCGCAAAGTGAAGTCCAGTCACCAACACTCGTTTGTCTCTCAAACCAAAATGGAAACATTTTATACAATGCCACTCACAGTTCGCATTTGTAGCGAAGTCACGGAAACCGCGCACACGAGTACTATCCGCACAAAGGGACACTCGAGGTACTATCGCGCGAAAAAAGAGAAATAACATGGATCATAAAAATAAGCAGTACTGTGTAATATTTAGCTAATGAATAACTTATTAAAATTCTTGTGTTTTATTTGATATAGAGATATTTTTCTGGCGGATAGTATTGTGTATTAGGATTTCTGAGAGCATTTTGCTGACGTGTACATTTGATATTGTGTGTTATTTGTACCAATCAAAGTCTCTATAGCTTCTATTTTTATTAAAATGATTTCCTAAATATTTATTGTTTAAAATAAACAAATGATTATAAATTGTTTTTAGTTTAAACCACTATTATTTTTGAAAATACAACGTCTAGGGTAAGTGATAAGAATATTTCAGTTACTCTTACCGTACCTACAGAGTAAATATAAAGTCTAGGGTAAGTGGTAAGAATATTTCAGTTACTCTTACCGTACTTACAGAGTAAATATAAAGTCTAGGGTAAGTGGTAAGAATATTTCAGTTACTCTTACCGTACTTACAGAGTAAATATAAAGTCTAGGGTAAGTGATAAGAATATTTCAGTTACTCTTACCGTACTTACAGAGTAAATATAAAGTCTACGGTAAGTGGTAAGAATATTTCAGTTACTCCTACCGTACTTACAGAGTGAATATAAAGTCTACGGTAAGTGATAAGAATATTTTAATTACTTCTTTCAAAGTTCAATATGAAGTTAATCAGACTTTTGATCACAGGTCGTATTAAAGTGACTGATTTAAGTGAATGATGAAGCCATAATTTAAGTGACTGGTGAAGCCATAATTTAAGTGACTGTTGAAGCCATAATTTATGTGAAGATAAGCCAGTGTTGTGTTTGTGATGCTCTGGAGAGACATAAATTATCACCATCTTGGCAATGGGCATCCATCCAGTCTTCAGTTACCTCCGAATTAGTAGCTAGAGTTATTGATTGCACCCGGGGGAAGTAAGTGTTAGAAACTGGAGGAAGTGAGTGTTAGAGCCTGGGGGAAGTGAGGGTTAGCACGCGGGGGAAAAGAGTGTTAGAAACTTGGGGAAGTGAGTGTTAGAACGCGGGGAAGTGAGTGTTTGCATCCGGGGGAAGTGACGGATTTGACTGGGAGAAAATTAATGTTTGTGCCATGACGAACACATTCAAATATGAGGGATAACTTACATTTGTTTTCAGTTTCTCTGGATTTTGTACCAATTATATTTAAGTAATCAAAGAATTAAGTTTGTTTCTATACAGCTATACGGTTAGTTCATCAATTCTTACATAAACGGAGTAATTCCTCATTTAAAACAATAGCGTATATTTATTTCTATTGCATAATATAATATAAAAATAAAACTCCATCAAATAAACCATGTCTCAATCTGTATTTTTTAATGTTAAATGTAACAAAGAAATGTAGTTTTTACTATATTCCAAATATTTTATCGTCAAACAATATTACATTATGTTGGCAACCGTGTCTGCAATATTTGAATATTGGCTTCAGGCCTTTCGAGCAAATAATGAAAAAGGCAAAGTCTTCAAATTGTATGAGGTCTAACACTGACGCCTACGTGACATAATGATAATAAACACTGCCTCGGAAAATATATTTCAATGTTTGCGGCTCAGGTCCGTAAATATTAGAGCTCTAAATAAGGCTAAATTGTGTCAGAATTGCCTAGCGTTTTATTTATTTTGATGTGTGGATAGAAATAAATTAATAGTTGCCGAGGAAAACATTTAATGTAAAATAGAAATGGAAAAGTCGTTTATAATTTGAGGAATATTTTATAGTGTTTTTGTTGAGCTGATCAGTCAAGTTTAATATTCAAAGAATAGTTTATATTCCATCACAATTCTATATTAAAATAGGCACACTACAACTACCAAGCACTCAATTTAACTGTATTTTAATACACTTGAATTGTGTTATTTTTAATTCAAGGAAGAAACAGTATCTCCTGTTGTAAAATTTAAAAAATCAAGTATCTACCAATAATAATTAATGAAATACAATTGTTTGGAAAATAAAAACCAGTAAACTTGGCTGATAGGTAGTTCTCGAGCTAAGTACTGATATATACAAAAATATTATAAAATTTCTTTTCTTTTTATTGTATACTACATTCATATATATGATTGTATATATCGGCTCTAGGACAACCGCCATTCGGACAACTGCCATGCGGATAACTGCCATGCGGACAACTGCCATAGCGGACAACTGCCATGCGGACAACTGCCATGCGGACAACTGCCATGCATATATTATAATTATATTTGGGTAAATTATAATGTTCTTTTGGGTGAATTTTACTGCGATTGTAAACTTAACCTTTCATGGAATCAATTTGATGTGAAAAATATTATTATCTTACCCTAAAAATTAAGTTTTTAGTATAAAAATGTTATTTGCACCTATTGTCTGAAATTATGAATGAAGAAGCATAGAAATTAATATTGAAGTAATACTAAATTTTTTTTCTTTGTAACAATCATTTGCTTTCACATTTAACACCTTCAATGATCAAATGGTTGACAATCTATAGATGCCATTCTTCCTATTTAAACATTTCAAAATACATAAAAGAGTATAAAGATATAAGCTTTACAGGTTAAACTTTTCAGTGAGTGTGGCTTTGCATTTTATTATTTAAGAGTTGTTTGAGTGGGCATATATGAGTTAATTAAAATTGGATTTCTTATTAGTATAATTATAAATTTAATATATGTATTTCAGTAATAATTATTCAGATATTTTGACACATTTCAAGTGCATGAATTTTTGATCAGTGGGAGCTGGAAACAAAGAAACTATAGAAAAACAAATTCATGTTTCAAAGTTACTTATTAAAGTGTTCTTTGTAAGAAATTTTTTAACTTAGAATTAAGATAATTAACTACTTCGGTTTCTAATTTTGAATCTAGCAGCAAAGTTATCTCTTACAAATATCCAAAAGAAAAATTCTTCAATAATAAGATGCAAAATCACACTCACTGGAAGTTGTAACCTGTAAAGCATGTGTTTGTTCTATTCTTTATATTTTGAAATGTTTGAGAAGAAAGTTATGCATCTATAGATTTCAATCTTTCTGTCAACCATATGAATATTCAAGGGTCCTAATGGGTTAAACGTGAAGTAATATGATTCAACAATGAAATAAATTTAGCATACTTAAACTATAAATTCTTTATCTACCGTCAATATCAATTTTTATTCTTCTTCATACACAATTTAGGACAATACGAATAATATTATCATACTTAATTTTTAGGTTAAGATGATAATATTCTTCAAAACAACTTAATTTCATGAAAGGTTAAGTTTACAATTAAGCGCATTACAAATCACCTAAAATAAAATTATAATATAGTGCATGGCTGATGTCCGCATGGCAGTTTGTCGCATGGCAGATGTCCGCATGGCAGTTTGTCGCATGGCAGTTGTCCGCATGGCAGTTTGTCGCATGGCAGTTGTCCACAATGGCTGTTGTCCGCATGGCAGTTGTCCGCATGGCAGTTGTCCGCATGGCAGTTATCCGCATGGCAGTTGTCCGTTCACCGTATATATCATTCATTGAATATGATCTAATAGAAGTTATTTTATGTAGGTAGCACTGAAGTTACTGCAACAATATCCAATTGCATCTTGTCTTCAGTTCTCAAGCTGAAGATGTTCGCTAACAACTTTCGGGGACACAAACTTTAGTTTCGCAAACACAACAGTCGGCACTAATTTCCATAACGCTACACATCAACGTAGATAAGTTTGGTATGTTGAGTGAAACACACTAAGTAATACTGATAAAAATGATATCAAGAGCCTTCATCATTCAAATAATCTAACCAAATAGTTCAGGAGTGTTGATATTTTTTATTTTACAGTAGAATTCCTGAATAGCGAATGTAGAGTCCTGAGTAAGAGAATAGCCTCTACATTAAACAAATTTTCTTTAATCTGTCATAAGATTCTCATAAGTTTTTAGAAAACTAATGACCGTTTTATTGCAGACTAAAGAAAATATGCTCATTATACGGGATAGTTCTCTTACTCATGACTCTACATTCACTATAGAGGAGTTCTACTGTATTGAACATCGTATAAATGTTAAAAAATTATTTATCTAAGATAGGCTCCTTAATGTCAAATTTAGGAACTGTTAATTTACGTTTAAGTGGAGTATGAACAGAATTTAAATATTTAGAGACAAAATTATCAAATAAATTTTGAGTAAAACTACTACCAGAGAAAAAATTACGCAAGTGTGATAATTCGGCATCAAAATCTACATAATTCGAGCAAATCGCATACGCTCTGTGAACAAGACAAGTAATCAAATTAACTTTATAAGATGTCGGTATGAAAGAATCAAATCTTAACACCAATCCTGTGAATGTCTTTTTACGATAAACTCTAGTAGAGAAACTATTATTAATACGATTAATGTCAACATCTAAAAAATTTAGGCAGTTATTTTTCTCAATTTCCGAAGTGAATTTAATATTAGAATGTTTAGAGTTTAAATAATTATAAAAAAGATTAATATGAGATTGGTCAGAAAACAGTAGGAAAATATCATCTACATATCTACGATAAAATTTAGGTTTAAATTCTAAGGGGCAATCATCTAGCCATCGTTGTTCATGAAAACATAAAAAGACATTCGCAAGAGTGGGTCAAAGAGGATTTCCCATACCTGCACCATCAAATTGGGAAAATAACTTATCATTGAAAAGGAAGAGGACATTCTTAACAGTGAGCTCAAGCAACTGCTTGAAGAAACAGGAAGATAAACTGGGAGACACCATTGGGTCCGAGTAGAGAGAAGTGGTAGCAATTTCGATGGTTTCATCTGAAGGGATATTGGTGAACAAAGATTTGATGTCGAAGCTTGCCATGAGTAATGAATTTGAATTCTTGATTTTAGTGATTTCTTGAACAAAAGAGAATGAATCCTGAACTGTAAATTGATTGGTGGTGATAGGTTTAAGTAAAGGTAGGAGAAATTTTGCAATTTTGTATCTCGAAGTTCCTGTAGCCGAAAGAATAGGTCGCAGTGGTACCCCAATTTTGTGTACTTTTGGTAATCCATAAAGAACTCCTGGTTTTGACCAAGAACAGTGCAGATAATCATATTGTTCATGTTTTTTTTTTTTTTTTTTAAATTTAGTAGCAAGTCTGTTAAATTTTGTCTTCTTGTTTGATTATTTCTTTTAACTTCCAGTACAAATTTGAATTTGAATTTTGTCTCTAAATTTAATTTTGTACCTAAATATTTAAATTCTGTTTAACCTAAATTAACAGTTCATAAATTGACATTTTCGTATCCCTTCCTTATTTGGTTGATTCAAGCATTAATTGTTTTTCCGTTTTGCTCTCTTGACTGACAACCTCTCTTAATAGTTTCATTCTCTTGACTGACAACCTCTCTTAACAGTTTCATTCTCTTGACTGACAACCTCTCTTAACAGTTTCATTCTCTTGACTGACAACCTCTCTTAACAGTTTCATTCTA
Source organism: Caprella mutica (assembly GCA_947561585.1). Taxonomy (NCBI): domain Eukaryota; kingdom Metazoa; phylum Arthropoda; class Malacostraca; order Amphipoda; family Caprellidae; genus Caprella; species Caprella mutica. Next base: position 239,925 of record CANNZV010001270.1, on the reverse strand, counting down.
TTGACTGACATTCACTCTTAACAGTTTCATTCTCTTGACTGACAACCTCTCTTAACAGTTTCATTCTATTGACTGACATTCACTCTTAACAGTTTCACTCTCTTGACTGACATTCACTCTTAACAATTTCACTCTCTTGACTGACATTCACTCTTAACAATTTCACTCTCTTGACTGACATTCACTCTTAACAGTTTCATTCTCTTGACTGACATTCACTCTTAACAGTTTCATTCTCTTGACTGACATTCACTCTTAACAGTTTCACTCTCTTGACTGACATTCACTCTTAACAGTTTCACTCTCTTGACTTACATTCACTCTTAACAATTTCACTCTCTTGACTGACATTCACTCTTAACAATTTCACTCTCTTGACTGACATTCACTCTTAACAGTTTCATTCTCTTGACTGACATTCACTCTTAACAGTTTCATTCTCTTGACTGACATTCACTCTCAACAGTTTCACTCTCTTGACTGACATTCACTCTTAACAGTTTCACTCTCTTGACTGACATTCACTCTTAACAGTTTCACTCTCTTGACTGACATTCTCTCTTAACAGTTTCATTCTCTTGACTGACATTCACTCTTAACAGTTTCATTCTCTTGACTGACATTCACTCTTAACAGTTTCATTCTCTTGACTGACATTCACTCTTAACAGTTTCATTCTCTTGACTGACATCTCTTAACAGTTTCATTCTCTTGACTGACATTCACTCTTAACAGTTTCACTCTCTTGACTGACATTCACTCTTAACAGTTTCACTCTCTTGACTGACATTCACTCTTAACAGTTTCATTCTCTTGACTGACATTCACTCTTAACAGTTTCATTCTCTTGACTGACATTCACTCTTAACAGTTTCATTCTCTTGACTGACATTCACTCTTAACAGTTTCATTCTCTTGACTGACATTCACTCTTAACAGTTTCATTCTCTTGACTGACATTCACTCTTAACAGTTTCATTCTCTTGACTGACATTCTCTCTTAACAGTTTCATTCTCTTGACTGACATTCACTCTTAACAGTTTCATTCTCTTGACTGACATTCACTCTTAAAAGTTTCATTCTCTTGACTGACATTCACTCTTAACAGTTTCATTCTCTTGACTGACATTCTCTCTTAACAGTTTCATTCTCTTGACTGACATTCACTCTTAACAGTTTCATTCTCTTGACTGACATTCACTCTTAAAAGTTTCATTCTCTTGACTGACATTCACTCTTAACAGTTTCACTCTCTTGACTGACATTCTCTCTTAACAGTTTCATTCTCTTGACTGACATTCACTCTTAACAGTTTCATTCTCTTGACTGACATTCACTCTTAACAGTTTCATTCTCTTGACTGACATTCACTCTTAACAGTTTCATTCTCTTGACTGACATTCACTCTTAAAAGTTTCATTCTCTTGACTGACATTCACTCTTAACAGTTTCACTCTCTTGACTGACATTCTCTCTTAACAGTTTCATTCTCTTGACTGACATTCACTCTTAACAGTTTCATTCTCTTGACTGACATTCACTCTTAACAGTTTCATTCTCTTGACTGACATTCACTCTTAACAGTTTCATTCTCTTGACTGACAATCACTCTTAACAGTTTCACTCTCTTGACTGACAATCTCTCTTAACAGTTTCACTCTCTTGACTGACATTCTCTCTTAACAGTTTCATTCTCTTGACTGACATTCACTCTTAACAGTTTCATTCTCTTGACTGTCATTCACTCTTAACAGTTTCATTCTCTTGACTGACATTCACTCTTAACAGTTTCATTCTCTTGACTGACAATCACTCTTAACAGTTTCATTCTCTTGACTGACATTCACTCTTAACAGTTTCACTCTCTTGACTGACATTCACTCTTAACAGTTTCATTCTCTTGACTGACATTCACTCTTAACAGTTTCATTCTCTTGACTGACATTCACTCTTAACAGTTTCACTCTCTTGACTGACATTCACTCTTAACAGTTTCATTCTTTTGACTGACATTCACTCTTAACAGTTTCATTCTCTTGACTGACATTCACTCTTAACAGTTTCACTCTCTTGACTGACATTCACTCTTAACAGTTTCATTCTCTTGACTGACATTCACTCTTAACAGTTTCACTCTCTTGACTGACATTCACTCTTAACAGTTTCATTCTCTTGACTGACATTCACTCTTAACAGTTTCATTCTCTTGACTGACATTCACTCTTAAAAGTTTCATTCTCTTGACTGACATTCACTCTTAACAGTTTCACTCTCTTGACTGACATTCTCTCTTAACAGTTTCATTCTCTTGACTGACATTCACTCTTAACAGTTTCACTCTCTTGACTGACATTCTCTCTTAACAGTTTCATTCTCTTGACTGACATTCACTCTTAACAGTTTAATTATCTTGACTGACAATCACTCTTAACAGTTTCACTCTCTTGACTGACATTCTCTCTTAACAGTCTCACTCTCTTGACTGACATTCTCTCTTAACAGTTTCATTCTCTTGACTGACATTCACTCTTAACAGTTTCATTCTCTTGACTGACATTCACTCTTAACAGTTTCATTCTCTTGACTGACATTCACTCTTAACAGTTTCATTCTCTTGACTGACAATCACTCTTAACAGTTTCACTCTCTTGACTGACATTCACTCTTAACAGTTTCACTCTCTTGACTGACATTCACTCTTAACAGTTTCATTCTCTTGACTGACATTCACTCTTAACAGTTTCACTCTCTTGACTGACATTCACTCTTAACAGTTTCATTCTCTTGACTGACATTCACTCTTAACAGTTTCATTCTCTTGACTGACATTCACTCTTAACAGTTTCATTCTCTTGACTGACATTCACTCTTAACAGTTTCATTCTCTTGACTGACATTCACTCTTAACAGTTTCATTCTCTTGACTGACATTCACTCTTAACAGTTTCATTCTCTTGACTGACAATCACTCTTAACAGTTTCACTCTCTTGACTGACAATCTCTCTTAACAGTTTCACTCTCTTGACTGACATTCTCTCTTAACAGTTTCATTCTCTTGACTGACATTCACTCTTAACAGTTTCATTCTCTTGACTGTCATTCACTCTTAACAGTTTCATTCTCTTGACTGACATTCACTCTTAACAGTTTCATTCTCTTGACTGACAATCACTCTTAACAGTTTCATTCTCTTGACTGACATTCACTCTTAACAGTTTCACTCTCTTGACTGACATTCACTCTTAACAGTTTCATTCTCTTGACTGACATTCACTCTTAACAGTTTCATTCTCTTGACTGACATTCACTCTTAACAGTTTCACTCTCTTGACTGACATTCACTCTTAACAGTTTCATTCTTTTGACTGACATTCACTCTTAACAGTTTCATTCTCTTGACTGACATTCACTCTTAACAGTTTCACTCTCTTGACTGACATTCACTCTTAACAGTTTCATTCTCTTGACTGACATTCACTCTTAACAGTTTCACTCTCTTGACTGACATTCACTCTTAACAGTTTCATTCTCTTGACTGACATTCACTCTTAACAGTTTCATTCTCTTGACTGACATTCACTCTTAAAAGTTTCATTCTCTTGACTGACATTCACTCTTAACAGTTTCACTCTCTTGACTGACATTCTCTCTTAACAGTTTCATTCTCTTGACTGACATTCACTCTTAACAGTTTCACTCTCTTGACTGACATTCTCTCTTAACAGTTTCATTCTCTTGACTGACATTCACTCTTAACAGTTTAATTATCTTGACTGACAATCACTCTTAACAGTTTCACTCTCTTGACTGACATTCTCTCTTAACAGTCTCACTCTCTTGACTGACATTCTCTCTTAACAGTTTCATTCTCTTGACTGACATTCACTCTTAACAGTTTCATTCTCTTGACTGACATTCACTCTTAACAGTTTCATTCTCTTGACTGACATTCACTCTTAACAGTTTCATTCTCTTGACTGACAATCACTCTTAACAGTTTCACTCTCTTGACTGACATTCACTCTTAACAGTTTCACTCTCTTGACTGACATTCACTCTTAACAGTTTCATTCTCTTGACTGACATTCACTCTTAACAGTTTCACTCTCTTGACTGACATTCACTCTTAACAGTTTCATTCTCTTGACTGACATTCACTCTTAACAGTTTCATTCTCTTGACTGACATTCACTCTTAACAGTTTCACTCTCTTGACTGACATTCACTCTTAACAGTTTCATTCTCTTGACTGACATTCACTCTTAACAGTTTCATTCTCTTGACTGACATCTCTTAACAGTTTCATTCTCTTGACTGACATTCACTCTTAACAGTTTCATTCTCTTGACTGACATTCACTCTTAACAGTTTCATTCTCTTGACTGACATTCACTCTTAACAGTTTCATTCTCTTGACTGACATCTCTTAACAGTTTCATTCTCTTGACTGACATTCACTCTTAACAGTTTCACTCTCTTGACTGACTCTAAGAAATCAAAACGATGAGAGTAATCATTTTCCTCATCAAAACAAATTCCACGAACTTAAGAATCCCCTCCAATGGAATAATAATCGCAAGTTATGACTTCATATCATTGCAGAAATGCAAATATTTTAGGTGTGAGGATATTAGGTTTGCTTTTGAGCTGCTGATCAGACTTCAATGAGTGTTTGGTGTTTGTTTTAACCCTCTGAAGTTTACCAATAAAAGAGAAGATGGCGTCAGCGCAAACAGATGCGAGTGTTGATCTTCTGATACTCTGGACGTGATGGACCGGGAATAGAGGAGTCGAACCTTCAACGAGAACTGTCAAAGAATGTATGATGGTAAGAATTTTATATCGCTTTATCAACCTTCATTCGAATAGAATTTATATATAGGAAATTTGTTTAAGATAATAGAGAATTTGAACTATCACCGAGAGCTGTGAAAGAATTTATTTATAATGGTAAGAATTTTTATAATTCTTTCTATACTCTCGTTGAACTATTATTTATATAGATTTAATTATTTATATAGATTTAATTATTTATATAGATTTAATTATTTATATAGAATTAATTATTTATATAGATTTAATTATTTATATAGATTTAATTATTTATATAGATTTAATTATTTATATAGATTTAATTATTTATATAGATTTAATTATTTATATAGATTTAATTATTTATTTAGATTTAATTATTTATATAGATTTAATTATTTATATAGATCTAATTATTTATGTAGATTTAATTATTTATATAGATTTAATTATTTATATAGATTTAATTATTTATATAGATCTAATTATTTATATAGATTTAATTATTTATATAGATTTAATTATTTATATAGATTTAATTATTTATATAGATTTAATTATTTATATAGATTTAATTATTTATATAGATCTAATTATTTATATAGATTTAATTATTTATATAGATTTAATTATTTATATAGATTTAATTATTTATATAGATTTAATTATTTATATAGATCTAATTGGTTTAAGAGGATAAATTGTAATAGATGCTTTTGCTGCACGATTGGAATGATATATTGCAAAATAGTATGGTAGATAATTGAGTTTTTAGCCAATTAATACAATAATATAATTTTTATTTATCATCTTAATTCACGCTTTTTAGGAATATCAAACAATATTTTTTTTGCAGATGAAACTTTTATTCACAAATTCATTTTAAAAGTACATTTATATTCTCATTAAAAAACCTTCATTAAGGCACTCAATGCAATTAATAAATAATACTCAATAAGCTCACTATAACTGAATTAAGTAAAACCATTAACTATATTGCGAAACACGAAATACCATTTCCAATAATGAAAATGTGAAGTGAGGAATAAATATTTCAAGATCCTGAAGCCCGAGGGACGAAGCCCGAAAGAGTTCACCGTTGAAACTCCCAAACGACTTTGCCTCTCTTTGTATTCGCGGGGAATTAGAAAAGTTTTGGAGGATGTGAAAAAAAAAAAAACGAGTCAATGGAGAAATTCAGAGCGGCTTCCTTTTTTTCACTCGCAGACAGATTCCTTTGTTAAAAATTAAAGATTTTCCTGGAACTTTTAGAAGATGATTTAGACATTTTTACCACGGAGTAAGTAATGAAATTGACAGGTGGATATAATATTAAGACAAGATATACTATTAATTAATTCAATTAAACCAATATACCTATCATAGTATAACTTCGATTGATCAGATCTATTTCAGTAAGTTAATTATTCCGTTTCTGTCTTATTTTCATAGTAATTTCTTAGTCTGAATTCTTACTGTAAAGTCTAGCTTCTTTTCATCACCAGTTCATATTTCTCTAACGGGACAGGTAGTTGTTCCTATGAATATTCTAATTCCTAGACTGCATTTTGCCTGCATTGAAACTATCTTCATTTTACTAACTGTGATAAATTTGTCTGTTCTTGCGGAATGGCTTCTGTATAGTTTTGCGTATGATTTTAGTCTACTTTTCTGATTTTCTTTTGATATTCTTTTACTATTAACTAATGTGTTCATTTTATGCGTTTTACTTTTTAATCTTCTTTTATTTCTTCAGATTTGCTTTCTTTTTAGAATTGATTCCCTGTTTCGATGGTATAATTTGGATATCGGATCCGATTTTCTCCTCTCCAAGTCTTCTTTTATTATAATGGGAAATGTCACTGTTGAAAATAGGTTCAGATATTTAATTTAATTTGGAATTTTTACTCTTATTCTTATTCAGAAGTGTATTCGTGTTTAGGTCTTTAAGTTTTTCATGATGATTAACAGGTTTACTTTTCTTTGCGCTGTTTTGCAAATCACCTGTTCTTCTTTTGGATTTAACTACCACAGTTTTGCTGTATACTTTATTTTTGTTTCGTTACACCACATTTACTTTCGGTTTACTTTCGCCTCCAATAGATATATTCTTCACTATTTTTCTTTCGGAATTGTTTTGATTTTTCTTTTCATTTCCTATTTTCTTATCAGTCTTCCTTTTCTTTTATTCCTTTGACAACCGTTATTTCTTCCCAGTTATTGCAGTTCGTTCATATCTTTACTTTTTTATAGATTTTTACCTCATGTTTTCATTTTATTGAGCCTTTTACTTGTTTTACTTAACTATTTATTTACCTTTTTCATTATGTTTAATTCCCATCAACAAAGAATTTTGCGAATCTTTATTTTACTTCTAACTTTGTTTCTTATTTTAATCCTTAGTAAGTGTTTTCTTAACAGATTTCTCAACTTTAAGCGATGACTTCATCTTTTTCTTCTTGATTCTCTCTTCTTTTTGACCATCCGTCTTTACGCTTACATCATCTTTGCTGGAAGAGTCATATTTGTTTCCCCGCTTTTCGACTTCATTCTAAGAAGAGTCTCTGTGTACTTAAATAGGAAACTTCGATTAGTCTTCTATGCCATGCCTCATTTGCTACTCGAATTAACTGCTCTTCCCAAACTAATTCGTACAATTTATACATATCAGGATATGGCTGCCGAGTTTCGATGAATAATTTTGATGAAGATGTCCTTATTTTGGTGCTCTGGTCGTTATCAAAATTTTATGAACGGATGGATCTTTCTTATCGTGACTTTCTTTAATCACCGTCGGCTGGTCAGAATATTTCATGTCCTCCAAATCAAACTCACTCTGAGACGTTGAAAGAAGTTCATCAACGGCATCTTCTAAATTGGAATCCTCCTCAATAGACCAATTCATCTACTCCTGAGACAATGAAGATTAATTGCTTTCGGCTAAGTTATTGCCTACATTTTCATTCTGCTGTAAATCACTTTCTCGGCTCTAAGTTTAGGCACCAATCTCTCTCTCACTCAAGAGTTTCCTCCCAACTTTGGTTCTTCGATTCCCCAATTGAAAACTTGGACTCTGTCTTCCACTACACATTCTATTCTAAACAGCTTGTCGTACAACATCCAAAGCCCTCCAAACTTCAAGAAAAGTAGGTGTTATTTATTCAGACTGAACTAAGAAACCCTTTTTTCCTTGGTCTGGCAGCTCTAAAACATAGGCCAAATTTATTCCCAAACTTCCAACAGCCCAGTCTGTGAAGGTACCGGATGCAGGGTAGAGTATATCATTCGTCTGGCCGAATTTATATTTCCGTCCATTGACTGAATTCATAGCGGATGACATCCTTGAAGCGACACCGTGCACGCAATTGTAGTTTTTGCGATGTTTTGACGTGAAGTCCCAAGGAAAGATTATTAATTGACCATAACTGTGCAAACTGATAGCTGCTTGAATCCCATCCTTCTTAGACTTTAAGTACTTGGCAATTGCCTATGTTTCTGGTTCAGAGAAAGGTGTGGGACCGTGATAGTCTTCAGTACATGGCTTATCTCCTTTAATTACAGATCCCCATTGATAACCAAAATTTCTATTCAAATCAACACCTTGACAAATTGGTGCTCCATTATTGGGTCCAGAATTAATTCTTCTGTTCTTCCTCCACAACCTATCGTTAGTGCGACTGAACGTATAACCATCAGGATTGACAATAGGATTGATATGCCATGTAATATTCTGGATATCTTTTGACATATCTTTAGATTTATAAGTTTAAATTAATTTAATTATAATCTGCATAGCAACAGCAGGAGATATCCATTCTCTTGCATGGATTCCTCCATCTATCCAAATCCCCTTATTCCTCTAATTTGTATTTATTTACATCACATACAGAGTTCTGTTCTGACGAGTCACACCAATACTCTACAATGATACAATACTTTTGTACGTTCTTGCGAGGCATATCAGTTCAGCCTCGATTTCTCGGTACGAATGAAATTCCTCAGCTTCAAAATATCTACCGAGACACTTTAATCCGGCTATTGGTTGATTAAGTTCCTCGTCTTCGAGACTTTTACGATGCGGCACCAACGACTAAATATTTAGGATACTTTAGCGATATTAAACTCCAATACCATTCCAAAGATTAGTGATCTTTGAAGCGTGCCTAGATTCGACCCCGAATTACTATGGAACACCGATGGTTTTCTGCATCAGCCATGGCTCAATTTCTCTATTTCTCTTGACTAATTCCAGCAAATCAGTCAATTATTTCCCGTTTTAGGCGACCACTTCAAAAAGTGTATAATTGTTGTACTTCTCCGGTGAGGGTATTTGTGCTTACATCCCATTTCTGTTTTAATTCTCCAACACGAAGCATTACACTGTGAAGATAAAGAATATTACAGTTATTATCGCTGAAACTTTCTTGTTGTTTTGCATTTCAAGTAGGAATAATCGTCGCCTCAAAATGCTGGAAAAGAAATGGAACAACTAATTTAATTCAGATGCACGTAGGCAGGATACTGCAAAAAATCGCTGTTCTGTTTAAAATAAAGAAAATTGCTATTAGAATATTAATTTTACTGAAGTAATTAAAATCCCTTTTAAAAAAATTGAGATTATTAATATCTTTATTATGGTATTAAATGAAATAAACTTAACCATGTTATAGCAGTTTATGAGCAGTAATGATGGAATATTTTTTATAGCTGGTTTTGAGAGGCGGAAGCGGAAGTGAAATTCAAGATAACAGGTATTATAGCTTCATATTTTCATCTTCATTTCCATAAAGTTTGAAGATTGTACTCATTATTAGAAAATGAAAGGAAATAGAGGAGTGAAAAATTGGGTATTATTTTTCTTCTACGTTTATCTATCAATATCATTCATAATTTTTACAATGATAAGTCTTGGTAATTCTGTTAAATTTTAGACATAGTATCTCAACTTTTTTCCTGAGTGCAATATATGGAGGAATGAACTCCCCTTAATCTTCTATGGCCCCAACATAACTTATTCCCTTAGTTTTGTTTCAAATTCCCTATGATAGAACCTAACTAAGACTAAATGTTACAAATGATCTTTTCAAAGTGAAACGCGAGCCGAGGTTATTTTGTTCTTGCCATGTCAGCAGTAAATTCAGCCCAACAGTTTGGGTAAATGCAGACTTCATCAATTTGGAGCGGAAGATGTGGAAGTTTTTTATTGGTGTTGGTTGTTTGGGCGACTTTGATTGAATGAAGAAAAGGAAAAGTTAGTTAGAAAAAGGCACAGCTTGAGTTTTTATTGCTGCACCCAACTCTGTTAATTGAAAGTTAATAAAGAAAACACAGTTCCTCTAACTCTTAATTTGCCAAAAAGATTCCATGGATGCGATTGATGCTGTTTTATACGAGGAAATTAAAACAAGGAAGTGTAACTGAAGAAGTTTAAGTAACAGTATAGGTAATAGAAATTATAGTAACCATGTACTAATTTAAATTATTATTAGGGCAAATTACGAATTATCGGTCAGTACAACATCTTCGGTCATATAAATTTTTTTTAACAATTATTATTATTACACAGTGTGTTTGATGATAACAGTTTTTATATATTTTTTCTTATATGACCGAAGATGTAGTACTGACCGATTATTCGTAACTTACACTTATACATAAAGTATGATTAGAAATTAAACTAAATGTTTAGGTAATATATATTAGCTAATTTGAATTATTCGAAAAATATGGAAAAATGTAACCTTGATGAATTGAATTGATTGCATAAGGAATTGAAATTCTATGTACTTAATTAATTAATGCAACTTTATAGATATTCATGTAGGATAATCATGAGCAAGTAATTTTTCTATATCAACTCAAATCCAGTCAGTATTTAACTGTCAACTCCATTGAGATATTTTTTTACTGATTTTAAATTTACAATTGCCAGAAATTAAGATAAATAATGCATAAATAATACCCACTATTACTGTTTACATAATTGGATCTGAAAGAGTAGGTGTACTATGTATTATGTGGTGTGTAGGTGTATTATGTAGTGTATAGGTGTATTAAGTATTTATTATGTATTGGGTGTTATCACACCTACAATCTGACCTGTCACGATATGGCGAGTGTTTTTCCTAATTTATAGTAGTTCGTAGCATCCAATATGCACTTCCAATACAGAGTCTGATGGAGACACGAGGAGGGAACTTGTCTCCAGATGTACCCTCATTGCTATACCTGACAACGGTATTCCCTGATATGTAATACAATATTTATTTCTTTTAAGTAACGAATATATTTTTTTTATTTGTAATGGAAAAAAATTGTCATACACAAATGTTCCAACTTGTGAAATATTTATTATTGGAATCCAAAATTATTTGTAAATTAATTCAAAGCCAAAAATTAATTCAAAAATATGTAAAAATAAATAAATGGACATGTAGTGCAATATGTAAACTATATATTTCTCTTCATTCTACTAGTTCTCTAGCAACTTATCATCCTATTTACCAATGCAGGGAACAGTAGACCATTTGACCAGAGAAAAAGTTAAGGTTGCGCTTAAAATATTTAGAGTGGACCTAATTTAATATCCTAAAATAAGATTTACCAACTTAATCCTGACAAGAAGGATTTATTCCTGGGATATCATGGAAATATCCCAGTGAAGGAGGATTTATTCCTGGGATATTCCCTTACTATCCCATAAATAAATCCTTCTTACCAACTTTGATTATAACACTAAATAAGAAAAAGATAATCAAAATATATTAAATTATTCAAACAAATTACTTATATGAAAGTACATGTTAAATTTATGAAAAATCAATATAATGAATTCCTATTTAAAAATTAAAGATAAATAGATTTCTTTGAATTCTCAGGCTATTTTCCGCTACTGAAAAGAATTAACTAATATCAAAATATATTAAAAATGATAACATGTGATAGAATTATTTTATTGTATCAAAAATACCTTAAAACCATCCAATGGGGAAATGTTATATCACCGACACATTACATGTTACCGTGCATACACTTTGAGGCGGATACAAAATAATAATGGAATTCGAAGCCACTTTGGTTACTTTCCGGTTTGGGAAAATATTTTATCTGTCTGAAAACAAACATTTGGAATGATTTCGTGAAATATTTCAGTTATTATCTGTATTAAAATGAAACAGTAAATTCTATTTATGTGAACATTTCAATCCATGATATTTCCATCCGATTTGAAACATCCAAAATATTTTATTAAAATTATATATAACGTTGTTTCAAGATTGAAGCACATATTATTTATTTACTGTACATATAAATAATATAATAGTAAACTTGATACATCCATTAACAATACGATATTTAATTTAATATTCACGACACACAAACTAATGTCGCTGACACTAAAGTGACTGCAATTTGATCTGTTTCTTCTATTAGTTCAATTAGTAGAGAAAATGTAATGGAGAGAGAGCAGTGAATGAGAGGAGATACGGTGAACTGTAGCCCTGGTGAACTGTAGCCATGGTGAACTGTAGCCCTGGTGAACTGTAGCCCTGGTGAACTGTAGCCATGGTGAACTGTAGCCCTGGTGAACTGTAGCCCTGGTGAACTGTAGTCCTGGTGAACTGTAGCCCTGGTGAACTGTAGTCCTGGCGAACTGTAGCCCTGGTGAACTGTAGCCCTGGTGAACTGTAGCCCTGGTGAACTGTAGCCCTGGTGAACTGTAGCCATGGTGAACTATAGCCCTGGTGAACTGTAGCCCTGGTGAACTGTAGCCTTGGTGAACTGTAGCCCTGGTGAACTGTAGCCCCGGTGAACTGAAGCCCTGGTGAACTGTATCCATGGTGAACTATAGGCCTGGTGAACTGAAGCCCTGGTGAACTGTAGCCCTGGTGAACTGTAGCCCTGGTGAACTATAGCCCCGGTGAACTGTAGCCCTGGTGAACTGTAGTCCTGGTGAACTGTAGCCCTGGTGAACTGTAGCCTTGGTGAACTGTAGCCCTGGTGAACTGTAGCCCTGGTGAGCTGTAGCCCTGGTAAACTGTAGTCCTGGTGAACTGTAGCCCTGGTGAATTGTAGCCATGGTGAACTGTAGCCCTTGTGAACTGTTGTCCTGGTGAAATGTAACCCTGGTGAACTGTTGCCTTGGTGAACTGTAGTCCTGGTGAATTGTAGCCCTGGTGAACTGTAGTCCTGGTGAACTGTAGCCTTGGTGAACTGTGTTCATGGTGAACTGTAGTCCTGGTGAACTGTAGCCCTGGTGAACTGTAGCCCTGGTGAGCTGTAGTCCTAGTGAGCTGTAGCCCTGGTGAACTGTAACCCTGGTGAGGTGTAGCACTGGTGAACTGTAGCACTGGTGAACTGTAGCCCTGGTGAACTGTAGCCTGGTGAACTGTAGTTCTTGTGAACTGTTTTCCTAGTGAACTGTAGCCCTGGTGAACTGTAGCTGACTTTTTTACATTTAAAATTATTTTCTATGTTTTACGATCTATTGATAAACTGTAGTTACTTTAACTCTTTCCTTTACTTTTTCTCAGCAAATAGTGTGTGTTTTCTTCGTATTTCTCTTGGAACTCTTCACTTTTCTAAGGTTTCTCGTAATTCTAATTAAACTGAAGTCATAAAAAGTTAGGAGGGACGTTTAAGGAGGGGAAAATTATACCTGCAGCTCACTGCTATCTTACTATAACCAAACTAAAATGAACAGTTTGTTGTAAGGCGTATTTTATAAGTATGTAGCATAATTCTAATATGAACAGTTTCTAAAATTACATATTTTAAAATTACGTATTTTTACTATCAGTTTGTTATATGATTTTTTTAGTATATTAGATTTATTCATTCGAAAATTTATGTCGATATAATTTGTGTAGTCTTGAAGTTTATCTAAAATATTTTAACTTCATAAATTGTACCCACTCCTTACAAATGTGGTATTTATTGTATTATTCTTTTGTGTTTACATTAAGAAATTATTATTTTTAATTGTTTTAATTGAATTATGAAATACAGGGTGGCCTCAAAAAAAGTAGCCGATTTAAAAGGGATTTAATTTCTAAACTATTATCGCTAGAAAGTTGATATAGGTTTCATTTTGAAGATAAAAATTCCAAGTTTTATTTAATAATAAATTTAGCATTAAATAACCAACACAAGATTCAATAAACTTATCAAGACGAACAACGTTATTTTTTTCACATTCTGTATAGAGTATTAGAATGGTTTCTTAAAGGTATTCTATTTAAAAAGGTGTGAAATAAATGTGTTACGTGACATGTTAAGATTAAATATACAATAGTTTCTTTATTTATGTCTCAGCATATAAATTTTTCACGATTTTCGTTTAATCGGCAGTTAAATTTCTCTAACCCTGTTAATGATGTTTCTGTCCTTGCTGTTTTTTCATGGCCTGGATTTTCTTTAATTAAATTATGAACTGCACCGTGGACATGTCACGTCACATAACTTCATTCAACTGTTTTACATAATAGCAATGGTGTTCCAAATTAAAGATCTATTTTTAATTATCTCCACACAGATAAGTTTCATCTATTCCACTGTTAATTGTGCCTTACTTGGGATAATAAACTCATAATGAAGCTAAAGCTCTATAGATGTGCCTATATATCTTCTTTACGTATGAAAGACATCAAATTAAATTTGAGATTTTCTTCTTTTAAATGAAACCTATTTTAGTATTCAAGCTTCAACAGTTTACAAATTATAGCTCTTTTAAATTGGCTAGTTTTTTGGCGTACCCATGCTGATCTTTAGTATCTACACAGAATGTGATAAATAAAACGTTTTTCGTATTGAAAAGTTTATTGAGTCTGGTGGTGGTTATTTAGTACTAAATTTATTAAGAAATAAAACTTAGAAATTCTTATCTATAAAGTGAAACCTATTTCAATCTTCTAGCAATAAAATTACAACCCCTCTAAATCGGCTACTTTTTTTTGCGGACAATCTGTACTTTAAATCTACGGATAACAAACTACAACAATGGGGACGCTAAAACAATATTATTATGCTTTGCATATAAGAATTGAAATAAGTTATTGCAAGCTGTTCCAATAAGACTTTAAATAAATAGTACTCATAGTTGGTACTCATAAATGTTACCCAAACTAAAAATAAATAGTACTCATAGTTAGTACTCATAAATGGTTCTCATACTATAAATAAATAGTACTCATAGTTGGTACTCATAAATGGTTCTCATACTATAAATAAATAGTACTCATATTTGGTACTCATAAATGGTTCTCATACTATAAATAAATAGTACTCATAGTTGGTACTCATAAATGGTACTCATACTACAAATAAATAGTACTCATAGTTAGTACTCATAAATGGTTCTCATACTATAAATAAATAGTACTCATAGTTGGTACTCATAAATGGTACTCATACTACAAATAAATAGTACTCATAGTTGGTACTCATAAATGGTTCTCATACTATAAATAAATAGTACTCATAGATGGTACTCATAATTGGTGCTCATACTATAAATAAATAGTACTCATAGTTGGTACTCATAAATGGTCTCATACTATAAATAAATAGTACTCATAGTTGGTACTCATAAATGGTCTCATACTATAAATAAATAGTACTCATAGTTAGTACTCATAAATGGTTCTCACACTATAAATAAATAGTACTCATAGTAGGTACTCATAAATGGTTCTCATACTAAAAATAAATAGTACTCATAGTTGCCACATGAATCACTTTTAGACTATCCAATTAAGATAATCCTCTATAAGTAGCGACATGAAGATACTGTGTAAAAATAGCCTCCCCTAATAATACCCCAATAAAATTAATCTTACCTAGTCCCTTGATTACCATCATGTGATAATTTTAGAATTACAAGATTAGTGCTATCAATTGGAGCAGGAGGATCGCTGTAGTCAGAAAATGAGAGTTGAATTAACCCGTGCACGGCTGCTTAATTTTAATTTTGCTGATATGCCACATCTACAGATTGCTGTCCCAAAATAAGGACACCCTCCATCTACGGGTTAATTTAATCAGAAATTTCTTATTGTTCATGATGTTAACATACACTATCCGAGTACTGTGAGAGTGTTTTTAAATAGTTTTATTGATATTTATACAATTATTCGTGTGAATGACTTTGTTTGGGGGGTGGCGCTTATAGAGACTTGAAGTGAGGGCTTTATTATAGAGCACATACTGAACATGTGCACCCGGGGTGCTAACCATGGAGCTGCTATTGTTTTAAAGTGGAAGTGATATTTAAGTTGCTATGGTAACGTTAAATTATATATAATACATAGTCTATTAAATTAGAGTTTTAACGTGAAGCATACTTTCCGGTTTTCCAAATTCGTACAATAATTATTATAATTTATTTAGTCATTAATATAAGTAGGTTAGTATTACTTTATAGGAAGCAAACAAGTTACCAATGTTACAATATTGTGACAATGTTGTTCTGAGTGACTTTGCTACCTTGGTATCGCTTCATCCAGCATCGCATGTTCCAGATGATAAGAATAAATGGAGTTAATAATGACGGAGGAAGTGAATTTGTTTTTGATGTTCACTTTGGGGAGAGAAGCTGCCTAGAGGAACTAATTTGACTTCAGCAAACTGTTTATTTATGACTTCAAACGATTGCCGATGATTGAACAAAAGATTGAATATTGAACTAGATGAACATTGAACAAAAGATTGAAAAAAAGAGAAGCATGGAAATGAAGAACATTGAATAAATGACCGAACAAGGAGAACATGAATTAATTAACGTATTCAACAAAGAATTGAACATGGATATGGAATTGGATAAACATTGAACAAATTAAATACAGATCTAGATAAACATGAACAAATTGAACATTGTCGATTACACTTATCTCATACAAATTAAAAATAGGCGCAGTGTTTTCGAATGCTTAAAATAGGCCTAGAGTAACCCGTCGTTTTCACTTCGCTTCCTCCTAACCTCAATAGGTATACTTTGCCCGCTATATTCTTCCTTATTAAGATGTGTTATAATATTCCATTATATCAGAAGATATAATGGAAATACAGGTTAAAACTTGCCGTTAATAATTATTGAAGAATTCTATTTTCTTTGCTAAATTATTTATTGATTTTAATGCGTATATGAATGACCATAAATCAAAAGTCAGTAAAATTTATTATGAAAACCATTAATTAATAGAACATAAATTAAATGAAACAAATGAAAACGTAAAAATGATTGGAAATAAATGAATGAAATAAAAGGTAAAAATGAATGCAATAAAAGATAAGAATGAATGCAATAAAAGATAAGAATGAATGCAATAAAAGTTAAGAATGAATGCAATAAAAGGTAAGAATGAGTGCAATAAAAGGTAAGAATGAATGCAATAAAAGGTTCCGTGCTAATATTTTCTGCAAGCACTGTACATATCTCATTGGTTTGTTCTTTATCAGTGGACACAGCCTAGCCATAACTCATCTACTCACTGTAGATTAACGCACAGAGAGATTTACGAGGAACTGCTCAGACGTTTGACTGCCTAACACGCATCTGCAGTTGAGAGCACTTCTTACACTGTAACACTTTCTAAAGAGCCGTACACATGCAGCGTTTTATAAGTTTTTCCACCAGACTTTTTGCTAAGCTCCTCCTACTTTTTCCATGAGAATATAAGAAAAAACGATAAAATTGTTCCTAATTTCAGTTGGTATCCATGATACCTGCAGGTATCATGGATACCAACTGAAATAAAGAATAATTTTATCGTTTTTTATTATATTCTCGTGGAAAAAGTAGGAGGAGCTTAGCAAAAAGTCTGGTGGAAAAACTTAAAAAACCCTACATGTGTACGATAATTTAAAGGCGTATCGTAGCAGATATATGTACACTTAGGCCCACTTCATACTTGCGTTTCTTAACACAGGAAATAATAAAATCTCTTCTTATAATATGTTAACACTTGCGTTTTTTTTATCGCCGATTGAAAAATTTAATGTGTTTTTTACTTCAAAGATTAAAAAGCACATTTTAAGAAAAGCTTTTTTTTCGCAGTGTTCTGATTGTACCATTATGATTTATATTTATTCATACAGCGATGGTTCCTATACTTTTCATCAAAATTTAATTCAAACATCCTGTTTAACATCAGCAGCTGTTTCAATATGTTTATATAGGATTTCTATGAGATAAATAAATAATTTGAGTAAAAATATAAAGATAGGTAGGTGATTTTGTTCACAGAGCGCCTTTCTTTCCTGACTTCTTCTTAGAGTCTCTTGTATTTGATTTCTTTTAGTCGACCGTGCAATAGATTTCAGTTTAGCTATTAAAAATATAAATAAAGGAAAAACTCATACATTAATCACGAATCAGTCAAATTATCTTTTTATCATTTTGCGTCGCTAATTAGCCCCTGTTCTTGCACTTAGAAGAGCCATTATGAAAGCCTTTCCATCTTTTTCAATTAAAAAGCATTACCGTGGATCTTCTTCTCGAAGGATGAAAAGTCGTGGATATTAGCTATTAGTCTGTGCTCCCAGGAGAGGTTTTGACTAATTAGACCCAAAGGAATCCATTAGCGCTGCTCTGATTTACAAAAAGAATAACCAAGGGATGGTCAGAGATGCTCCAGAGTCCAAACTAAGTAGCGAGACCACTTCAGATCGGAGATATGGATTAGATATTCCTTGAAGTTTCTTCACTTGATGATCGATCCACTTTACTGTTAATTAGAAGTTTTGCGCCTAGAGATTAATTAGAATCATATTAAGCAAAATGTACCATATTTTCATCGAGGATATTTTCCATTGCAACTGTTATAAATGGATGTTTTTACACCAAGATGTCATTGTTGCAAAGATTAAACATCTTTAATAGGACTAGCATGTTTCCATTGGATAGTACCAGTAAATGGATAACAGAACATTTGCGCAATATGTTATTTCTCTATCTAGATGATTAATGAATGATAGAGCTCTCTTTACAACAAATTGCAATAAATTCCCCGAGTTTTGAGGATACAGACACTAAACTCTGCTCATCTCTCTCCTCTAAATCATCTCTATGGGATGAGGAGAAGGAAAAAGCTTCTCTTTTAGAGCATCTCTTTTAGAACTCTTGGATTAAATGCTCTCCATAATGAGTTTAAAATGACCCTTTAGTATGTTCTACAATTCCGTAGAAAGGACTCTTGTTTCTTAGTAATTATGCGTTAGTTTAGGGTCGGTGGAAGGTATCTTAACTGCTCTTTTGGGTTACCGTGATGCCAATTTCACATCTGGGGAATTCGGAACATAACGCTAGCGATCAGCACTAATGGTGCTGTTCAGCTTTTGAAATTCCTGAGGCTCATTTAACACGGGCGTTTTTCTCATGCCGCATCAAATAAAAGGGTTCTTGAAAAAAATGCCACCCACTTTCCGAGTCCTGAAAGCTTAATAAAGACTTAACGTCATAGTACTACCACGTTTCCATCATATTTTGTTGATAATATTTGATGAATATTAGAGATTTTAACAGAACCTTACAACATGTTAGAATACAATTTAACGTGTTAGAATACAATCTAACGTGGTAGAATACAATCTAGCGTGTTAGAATACTATCTAACGTGTTAGAATACAATCTAACGTGTTAGAATACAATCTAACGTGTTAGAATACAATCTAACGTGTTAGAATACAATCTAACGTGTTAGAATACAATCTAACGTGCTAGAATACAATCTAACGTGCTAGAATACAATCTAACATGTTAGAATACAATCTATCGTGTTAGAATACAATCTAACGTGTTAGAATACAATCTAACGTGCTAGAATACAATCTTACGTGTTAGAATACAATATAACGTGTTAGAATACAATCTAGCGTATTAGAATACAATCTAACGTGTTAGAATACAATATATCGTGTTAGAATACATCTACAGAATACAATTGTATTTGCCTAATATTGAGTTGTGGTTCGACTTCATTAGCATTCGGAACACATCTCAGAACGAAACCTCGTTGGCGGAGGCGTTAATGATGTCGAATTCTATTCGAAGGACAATCAGGCTTCATTCACATGCGCAAACAAATCCGGAGCGACTCTGCTGATTTGGCGGCTACGGCATTTAGTGATTGCGAGTGTTTACTTCGAATGGAATAATATTTGTCACTGGAAGTAAGAATTGGCATTAGAGATGTTAAATGTGGGCATTTTAATGCTATGGGAAAAGTTAACTTTGTAGTATTCTATTATGGATAAAAAAAATTATAAAACATTTTTTAATGTTTCAATAATTGTTTTTGACTGATTGAAAGATTAAAATATAAGTTAGGAAATTTAATGGACATATTATTAACTGGTGGAAGTTATAAGATAATAAATCTTATTAAAATTTACTTTAAAATATTATTAGTACTGTTTTAGATTTAATTATATTGTATAAGTTGCGTTATTCCAACCGTTATACAAATACTTGTCTATAATGAAAAAAAAATGATGTATTAAAAAAACTTGTATAGGGTTAGTTCTTAACTATATCGGTCAGTACTATATCTTTGGTCATATAATAAAAAATAATATAAAAATGGTATTATTACACAGTATTGCAGAAGTATTAGATAGCACTGTGTAATAATAATTTTTTTATTTTTTTTTTCTTGTATGTCCGAAGATGTAGAACTGACCAATAATTAAGAACATCCCTGTTACTTTTAGAAATATATGGAAAGTTTAATAGAACGTTTCATCTGAATAAAGAAACAGTTTTTATCCAAAATTTCACCAGTGAATTTTGTGTCCGGGATTACATAATATTGAGAAATAAATAACTGTACGGTAATACGTAACTGTTCAATTATACATAATTCACCCTATATTCCAATTCATTACACATTATATTTCACAGTGTATAATATCATAAAAGGTCGTATTTCTTTCATTTTAAGTTACAATATAACTGAATAGTTCTCTGTCTCTCAATCTGATGTAATCGGCTTCTGCTGAGCGTTATCCTTCTTTGCAACTGAAGACAGAAACCGCGGATTGTTTCACTTCACCCACAAAAGGAAAAGACATTTTCGATTACTGTAGAATTTTAAATTGAATTAGGGTAAATTACGAATTAGCAGTCAATTTCACATCTTCGGTCATATAAGAAAAAACGATAATATAATATCCATGATACCTACATCCATGATACCTGTAGGTATCATGGATACCAATAAAAATAAAAATATAATAACAATTATAATATCGTTTTTTCTTATGTGACCGAAGATGTGAAACTGACCGATAATTCGTAATTTTCCCTAAAGGCTTGAGTAACTAAGAATTTAAATTATATTTTGTTGATATATGTAATTCTTTATATATATAATTTAATTAATTATTCAAATGTTTATCTTATTGATCATTTTTTTTGGTGAGAAATATTTGAAAGTGTTAATGGTCTAAGTTAATCCCCACTTTCCGAGTACTGTGCAGCTCCTCTATTATGAAATCCTTTATAGTGAGCCATCCTGAGTAATTGTAATCCTGAGTAATGAAGTAGCCCGTATAGTAAACATATTTTGTTTAGTCCGCCATGAAATGGCTATCAGTTTTCTATGCATTTCTGTATAATGAAATCGTTGTATTTCACTATAAAGGAGTTCTACCAATGCAACTCTTAAATTATGAAATCCTGTATAGTGAACTATCCCTATTCTTAGAGTCCTGATGATTGAAATACTCTGTATAATTAATTTAGATTTAAACGGAAAATATTTTATGTAGTCTACCATAAAATGATCAGTTTTCTATGCATCTCTGAGGTCCATTATAGTGAAATTTATATATTGTGAACTAGTTGTATTTCACTATAGAGGCGATCTAGTTTCCAAATACTGCAATATTTTCTCACAATAATTCAAGAATAAAAATAGTACAAAATATTACCCACAACATTTTCCCATTTTTTGCTATTTTTATTTAAAGAAACAAACGGTCATAAATTTGGAACCTCAGTTCCTTTTGCCTCGCAATTTACAGCCTGCGATTCTGTATCTTCGGAAATAATGAATTTGCTGCAAAATTCCCAACTCTTTATTTATATATTAATTTCTGATACAAGATTTATGCTCTCGTGAATCTGTGAACCAAAACATGTGGCAAGACTTTTCTTGTGGCGCGAAATGAAACAGAAAACTTATTGGGAATAATACTAAGTAATATATAAGTTATATGTTAGACCAAGAACGGCTTTTCTGATTCGATTTAATCTGGTTAATTATTGTTTTTATGAACACATTTTCCCGTCGATTGAAAAATTAGAAGTATATCATATTTTTTATTACTATACTATATAAATTACTATATACTATAATTACTATTTAAATTTTTACTACAATTTGATTTTTTCAATTTGATTTATAATGTACTGTCAAAGAAAAGTTTATCCGTAGTGAAATTAAAACAGTTTTCTAATTTCACATTTCCAAAAAAAACTCCATTAGAAGTAATGTTTGTAGATATTTCAAAATCGTTCCAGGTACACGATTTATAAAATTCGAGAATAATTGGAAATTAGAAAATTATGATTTGAGTAATTAGCAAAATGCGGAGATTATTTTTCTTTGACAGTGCATATGGCGCAGAAAATATACAAGTCTACGGAAGACTCTCTAACCCACTGAGTCTATCTTTAACTGGGTATTTTCGGGGCTGAATTGTCGTTATATGGGGGCGGGGCTTAGGGGAAATAGGACTGTACTGTGGGAGATAATAAGGTAGGAACATTGTCTGCAGATTCTACAGCGGCAATGCAATAACCGATATCTACTCCGGGGATATATGAGCCTCTTTTAGAAAGGTTTGGGCCTACTGGTGGAATTGTGGAGGATATAGTGGTGAAGATTTGGTAGGTAGTAGGTACGTAAATAAAGGAATTCAGTTACTTTAATTTCGTGTTATATTAACTTTCATCCTTTATGCACTAAGAGAACATATATGTCAGCTTTCAACTGATGTCTTTTGCGCGATGTTTTGAAGATATTTTACTTAAAAGACAAAAGAAACACATGAATACTCTCTCATATATAAGAACAGATGTGTACGCTGACATTTGTGCAGAAAAATAGAGTTTTTTTTACAATATTTTGATTTTTTTCTTCAAAATTTTGATTTTTTTTCTTCAAAATTTTGATTTTTTTTCTTCAAAATTTTGATTTTTTTTCTTCAAAATTTTGATTTTTTTTCTTCAAAATTTTGATTTTTTTTTCAAATTGTTGAATATGTTTATATTTGCTAATTACAAGGATATCAATTTCTTACGTTAATATTTCTCAGGGCATAAAGGGTATTAATAATATCTATTTTGAGCAAATAAAACTGCTTAACACTATTTAATAGTTGTAACGGATTAGATTTTCGATTAAACAATTTCAAGGAAACTTTTTATCCATAGATCTGGTGCTATCACCTACAACTTTCTTCATTAAATTCAAGTGAAAAGATGGCAAATTTTTAGACCATCAACGTAAGTTTCTTGTCATCTCTTTCTCCATGGCTTTAGTCAATATTAAACCATTAAGCTCTGAAGCTCGGAGAAATATACATAGAGGCATTGTAACGAAGTTCATAAGGGAGGAGAGCCTTAATCTAGGGAACCATGCAACACTTGCCCCGAAAATAATTGCTAATCCAGTATTAAGTTGAGCCATCTTCAGGTAATTTCGGACAATTTATAGACCAGTTTATAAGAACAAAGGATTTGGAGAGTCAAGATGAATGGACAGAGGAGCTTGAAACAGAGATTAGAAAATTTAATTCAGAATCAGCCAGCCTCTGAGGTGATTAAAACTTGCAGTAGGAGGAGGAGGAGGATGTGAGGAGAGGTGGTGGAAAAAAGGTGATGAGAGGAGGAACGAGGAGGTCTAGAAAGGAGGGAAAAAGAGGAGGTGAAGAGAGGAGAGATGAGGAAGAGAGGAGAAGATAAAAAAGGAAGTGAGGAGGAGAGAGGAGAATCAATAAAAGATGAGGAGTCTGTAAATTGACGAAGAGAAGAGTTGAACATTGGAATAGGCTGTGTTGTTTATAGTTATTATTATCACTATATTTGACGGAACTCTAAATTAAGATATTTTTTATCTTAATTCAACGAATCAAACGAATTTTCAAAATGAATGAATATCTTGTACAATTTCAGTAAAAAATGACAAAGCACTAAAACCTCTAAGCGCAATCTTTTATTTTGTTTTTGTAGGTTGAGTGACCGAGTAACTTCATTGTGGAGGTTTTTAGCCAACCATAATTTAGTTAATCTCAGAGAGCAGAAACTTAATCTCTAACTCAATATAAAACTCTAAAAACGTTTCTGCACAAAACAATAGAAGTTGAGGAAAGGTTTCCTTCATATTGAATAGCGAATGTTCACGTACCTGTTAATAAAAACAGCTGAATGCTATTTTCAAATAACTTTTGGACACTTTAGAGTAGGATTCGAAAGTTTTACTTTAAATAGATTAATATATATGTATGTATATGAATAAAATAGAATTGGATCTCCAAAATTAGGAAACAGTCTTCATAGTTCTTAAAGTCGATTGAAAACAGTTTATAAATCTTTGAAATATACTCTATTTCATAACTGTCTAACTTATTTATTTCACAGTCCAAAATATACTATTTTGCTATTTATGAATGAGATTAAAATTTATCAGCATGTTACTAATTGAAAGTCTCCTCACGCTGTCCCTAATCTTCCTCAGCTCTGAAATAGGATGATAGGCTGAGGAATTATCAGAGAGAATAAAATGCTGACACAGCATCAATGTGAAAGAAACATCAGACCATTTTACTGAGCGCTAATTCAACCGCAAATTGAACCATGATTTGTCGTAGATTGTCCGAAGGAATTATTGATTCTAATAATTATATGAAAAGTAAGATTAAGACCTGCATAATTATACAATAATAAATATACAATTATACGTTGTATTTTAATACAATTGTATTAATTAAAGAAAATATTCCCTGCCTTATCTGAAGAATAAATTTTCACCTTGTTTTCAGACTGATTATAATATTTTTTTTTAAAGATAATATTTTTCCAGTAAAACGTGATCTTAATAATTACGTGTGCAAATATTATTCTACATAATTTATTCCTATCAGCCCGCTCTCTAATTAATTTATATTAGAAGCATCGTATAATAATAACAACAGATGTGCTGAAGAAATGAGAAAACCTAATTTATGAAATCTATGAATTTCGAGCATGAATTTTTGCCTATAAAGTTTTTTAAGAAACTTCGTTTAGGCTTGTCGAAATACTCTTTTCTTGTTCAATCAATAGTACTCAAGCTATTATGGTAAATATATTTACTCTTCATGTTTGATAAAGTATTTCTATTAGATAAATGATTTTCGTACATATTTATTTACCTATCAATATCATATTGTTAATTCAAGATCATCCTCTGAATATATTGTCACCATCCGTGAACGGTATTGATGACAAGTGATCTGAAGTGTTATTGTTGCCAAGTCAACTCGTGCCTATATATAGAAGGTGAATTGCTGAGAGAGATCAGTCTTTCTATTGATTCCGCGCGACACGCACACCTACTCAAGTGGCTCTCGACTTGATGAGTCGTCTTCATCGCCTCAAGTGCAGTTTGGAGGGTGCTTCGCTGCACATGCATTATAAATGATTAGACTGCTGTTGTGAGAAGCATTATATAAAGGCCTGGGAAGATAATATCAAATTATGCAGCCGGGGAAACGAAATAATAATATAAACTTAGTGGATGCGGGAAAATGCTTTGTTTTGTTCTTTGCCACTGAAAATATACCCTATTGAGAATTTTAGGCAACCGTTAATGTATATTTACTGTCTCCAAATATAAAAAATAATTAATTTGTAGATCCAGCGTAAAAAAAAAAACAATTAATAATACCTTGATTTGGAATACTGTAATGTACAAGTGTATATAAATATAAAATTAATGAAAGATTATTTATTAATTCTACTTGTCCTTCTTAAAATCATGAATTATATCCCATGTTATTAAAACGAATTCATTTAAATTAATGTATAACCTGTTTATATTTTTTCCCTTTAATAACTCTTATCCTTCACCAGGAGACTCATAAATGCCACAAGGATGAAAAACTGTGGACACGTGTCCTCTAACTCCGAAATGTCCTTTCACGATTACTTTTTATTTACAAACGTAACGATGAATGTATAGGTACCAATTAAAAGGTTTCTTTCTTCTTAGAAGGTTAATTTAGAAACTGATTGGCGTATTGATCCCCATCGTCTAACATGCTAATGTAAATTAATAGAGTACGGTAATTTGATTGTAATGAAAGTAGGTTATTATTATGTGTCAAATGTTATTAATGTGTGTCAAAGGTTATTATTGTGTGTCAAAGGTTATTATTGTGTGTCAAAGGTTATTATTGTGTGTCAAAGGTTATTATTGTGTGTCAAAGGTTATTATTTTGTGTCAAAGGTTATTAATGTGTGTCAAAGGTTATTATTTTGTGTCAAAGGTTATTAATGTGTGTCAAAGTTTATTATTATGTGTCAAAGGTTATTAATTATTATTAATGATGCATGTCAAAGATGTATTCTATATGAATACTAGTGTAAATGCACCGTAAAAAATGATTAACAATTTAATTCAGTTGTCAAGATTAAATTAACAATTTTCTAAAAATAAGATTAAATAAATTATTCCATATTCCATATAATATTTACGAATTTAAATGTATAGATTGACATTCATACATGTTAATTACATTCTATTCATTAAGTGAAAATAGAATACAATTCTTAATTTAATTTTCGTCAAATATATATCCAATATTCCTGTCAAATCTCACACACCCAATCGATTCCAACAACAATTCCAGCTGTCAGTAAATTCTCAGTGCCGGGAATATTCCCAAACAATCTCACAACTGTCAATCCATTTCACAATTTTGTCAGATTTTTATCCACACTGTCTGTCTGTGTCTGCGTTCTGTCAGACATATTGCAAAATGTTTTGTGAGCTTCAATGCCACCATAAGTCAAATCTGCATATTCTTTCAAGATGGAGAAAAGCTGTCCCGTTTAATGAAGACAGGGACCGTTGTACCCTCTCCGGGTTTAGGTTGTCCCCCAGCTCGTTTGTGAAGACATTCATCAATTTGTGAACGTCATTGTCCAGAAATTTTGAGTGAACTCCAACAGCTCCCTCGGGGCTACCAGCCCCATTCAGGGGAGATTAAAATATCTAGCAGGAGAATTCTGTTCAAAGGAAAGCTTTGTAGCCTTGTATGTAAACTTGAAGATAAAAGAATTTAACATACAATAAATAAATGGTAATTGAAGACAAATAATTTGGTATTATGATTATAATTTAAGTCAGATAATCAGTAAAATACTATGTTTCTTGAATTAAGGAATCGTCTTTATTATTTAAAATCCGATGTAACAAAAATTTCACTGACTTGAAAAAGTGAATTCTAAGAACTTACATTCGTTACATCGCTTGTTTGTAGCAACAACGCCATCAACACAAAAGCATGTATTTTAGAGTTATCTATATAGACATACAAATCATAAAATGCTGATCATTTTGGTAAAAAGTATCATCATTGTAAATCAAAAATATACCGCTAGAGAGGCTAAATGTCTTAACGATATACCATTAAATGTACGTACATTACAAGAACTAATATGCCTCTCCTGAAAAATAGCTTTTGTGAAGTTATGACAGTGTTCTCGCAAACAAGCGATATATTGTCGATAAAATGAATATTAAAAAATTATAGGATTTTTTTATAAATTTTTAGAAGTTTTGTTTTCAATTCTACTTTTCATATTTAAGTCAAATTTCATTGTTATTTATCTATAAAAACAACTTATAATATTAGTATGACGAATTTTTCAGAAAAGCTTTTAGAAAATTAATTATTTCAAAATTACCAAAAAAATAATTTGGACCTTTATTTTTTTCGATTTGAAATTAAATTTTTTGTGAGACTGAAAGAGAGGCACAGTTCTTCAGAACACCTTGTCGCTAACTGTATTAAAATTGAGGAAAATTATAAGAGTAGTAGTAAAATATATTAAAAATATTGTGTTCTTGATGTTTTCTGAATAACACTATTTTTCATATATTTTATACTACTGCTAGTTCGCGGCAGATTATTCTAGACTCTAGAGGAATGTTCCTTTATAATAATCACAAAAATAAGATAAACGTAAACGTCCCGATTTTTTTAAACAAAATTGATTTTTTTTTTGTAATTTTGAAATATTCGATATCCAAAAAGTTATTAAAAAAATCATATTAAATCATTCACGCCTACATTATCTGAAATTTCAGACCAAGAACAATGAAATTGAACAAAAAATTAATAGGTTGTGATGAAATTAATCTTTTTTAAACTAAATTTTACCCATTTTATCGAAAAAATTGTCAGGAAAAAAAGGATTTCGTCCGTCTAAGTAAAGATGAATGACCATGTGAAGGAAGATGAGGATTCCTTCAGGAGAATATAGAAAAAGCTACAAAAATTTATTTTCATGGTATAATAGAATATAAAAAAACTTATTTATTTGTGCAAAAATCTAAAAAAGTCAAATTTAGATTTAAAAATTAAAAAAAAAAATACGGTTTATAAAAACTGAAGCCTATCCATCTTTTGAAATATCGTGTTGATATAATATGTAAACCAACCAGAATGTTATTTTCATGTAAGATTATACTTCATATTACTTTGTAAAATTTATCACAGTAATTACAATTTTGAATAAATAGAAAAAAGTATATTAAAATATCGAGCAACTGAAATAATAAAGGACTAATAAATAAACTATTAGTCCATATTCTGTACATGATTGCAGACGTGTTTTCCTTTTTGATCAATAACACGAATTAAATATGTAACTGTAAGACAATTAAACAACAGAAATTATAAAATTCATGAATAATTGGTGAACTAAGGACGATCACTAGTTTCGATTTATGAATTATTTTATCGAGAAATAGCTTATACAGATGAAAGTGTTAACTATAATTTTTCATCTAAAATTCCTTTAAAAATTCATGAATATGGCCTGCGCATCAGCGGCGCTTGATATCAACTAGCACAGGGGTTTCATTTTTTCTGTGCATGATTGCAGTCCTGTCTTCCTTGTTGACTCCTCCAGGATATCCTGTGAATAAATTTCCAATCCTCTTTTGGGATGAAGACAAGCCGCAAAATCCGCTCCATAAAACTAGAAATATTGTTATTAAACCACGAGTACGGGTGCCTTCTGACTCGAAAATAGCGAGAAATTCAATATGGGAACCTATTTGTGAATGCTGAGGTACTTATCAACTTATGTGAATAGGACATTATCTTCCTAAATCACTTCAACTTCAGGAAACTGATATTGCGATTCGAACTGTACGGAGAAATATAATATTTTATCTATAATCTTCGATTCCAATTCTATTCAATAGGTAGAAAGCGCTTGATTTCTACTGTTTAATATTCATAAATATATTAGACATTTCATAATCATTAATTTTGATTATTCACTTCACTTAAATGATTTTAAATTATGATCATATAAGAAATAAAAAGAAATTCAAAAACATGAAATAATCTTCAAACTTCCAATATTTTCACTCAAGCAGAGATAAATTTTCTATTTCCTGTACTACTTACTTCACTTACAGCTCTGCAGAATTAATATAATTCAATACATCAATATTCGGATAAATATGAAGCAGTAATGCATTTACAAATGGATGTTTACATTAGAGTCTGTAAGAAATGTACTTAATAGCAAATGTATCTTTCCCTTCTCAATCTCGACCAAAATGTTGTTCAAAATGTGGTACAAAATGTTGTAAAATGTTGTGCAAAAAGCGGCTGGCGACTGCGCAGAGTTGTTCAGTCCATTGGGTTGTCAGAAAGTAATCCAAGAGTGGGATGTTGTAGAATTGATGGCAGTGTAGCCTGTACCTACTGAACACAATCACTGGAGTGAGGAAAATATATTCTATGTGAAAATAGTTGATTGTTTGTGTACATATGACGTGGGATTATATGTAGCTCAAAGATGTACATATACCTATGCACGTATATATATATTTATCATGTACCCATATAGTACAGTATATACGTATTATAAAAATTTAAATTTTCAGCTGAGTAAAAATAAATAAATAAATTACATACAAAATTCTTTGAAATAGATCATAAACGGCCTTTTCATCTTCGTTCATTAAACCGAGTTATCACAAGGAAATTGTTCGCATTGACTCCGAGCACAAGTTCATGTTTTCATAGTTTATAGAGTAATAATGTATGGAAGTAAAGGAAGTTTACGAGCGTCTCAGGGTCATCTCCGCACTTTAGTCTTGATGAGGTCTAAGGATTATCATCACAGTGTCTACATTTTACGACCTTCTTTTCTTTTCTTTCCTCCTACAAAATATTAAAATGAATATACTGATGTCAATTAATTAAAGGAAATTTTATGAACTCTGTTGGATAGTTTTATCAACAGCAGCAAGAATATTTTTAAAGGAGGATAGAAGAGTATGAGAAATTTGTGATGATTTTCAGTAGGATAATTTTCTTCTGTTAATTAAATTTAGCAAGTATGATGATTTATTTTCATTACTGACACATGGAAACCAAAAATTTACTGTTAGTTCGTTTTCTTAATATAATAAAAATAATTGATTTTGTAAAAATAATTAGATTTTGTAAAAAATAAATCAATTTTGTAAAAAATAAATAGATTTTGTAAAAACGATTAGATTTTGTAAAACGATTAGATTTTGTAAAAATAATTCGATTTTGTGAAAAAAATTAGATTTTGTAAAAAAAATTAAATTTTGTAAAAAAAATTAAATTTTGTAAGAAAAATTAAATTTTATAAAAAGATGAGATTTAGAAAAGGAATTAGATTTTGTAAAAAAAAAATTTCCTTATTAATTTATAGTTATTACCCACTTGCAATTATTAAATATTAATAATGTGAATATTTAAATTTTCACTATTTCAACGGTTATTTCCTGTGACACTTCATTTTACATATCTTCTCTGTATATTTCTATGTCCCTTAGCTCCAGAAATAAATGTGTTTCAAATTCTCTAGAGATCTTCGGCACGTTGGCTTCGTTGGTTTCGAGACAAATGGTCTCTTGATCACCATTCGAGATCCTTCGAGCTGATGTCAGCACAATCCCACCGGCCGTTGCTTTAAGAAGTTTCAGTCGGGGGAAAAATAGGACCTGTCGGGAACTTTCGTTTCCGATAAAATTTTATTGAGAACCTATTAGGTAGAGTTTGTTAAATATTTCCGGGAGATGATTTTCAATTAGATGAAGAACGAGAATGATTATTATATATGGTTATAATATATTTCATTTGTAGTAATTGATTAATTTCACATGAGTAAAATTGAAATATGTTGAGATTGAACAAAATAATGATTGGATATGTTATAATAGGATTGAAGAAACTAGGTACAAGCTTAGTTGAAATATAGAGTAAATCTGAAAAATGTAGGAATTTAAAATTGTATGATGCTTAGTATTGAATGTAAGTTAACACTGTCTTCATTATTCATCTGACCGCACCTCTTTACCCTTTGTTTTACTGACTATAATCGGAAGAATTAAGGATAGTAACATCAATATATGTAGATATGATATACCATAACAAAATACTACTAATTAAATAAAATTATATTTTTACAATATTAATATAAAACGAAGACTCCATTCAAATTTATGTGGCCATGAGCCCATACTTTCTATCGAGTATATAATTACGATAGTTCAATTCATGAGTTGTCATGGCTAATTACCAATTCAGTATATGTAGTTGATACCTTGATAATGATGTTCTATATCTGACATTAGTATAACTTTGCAATGGTAATTCTGTTAATCGCTTTGGTAGCTTCCTGATTGTCTCCTACGAAAGCTCCTGAAATCCTTGGCTCGCAAGCTGTTGCTTCTCTTTCCCCGAACTGCCTATTGTTCTGCCTCATAATGACTGGAAGTAATTAGAGTCCCAGCAAATGAGCTAAACTTCAAGATTACAGTAATTAATGTTTGTTAAGATGGTTTATATTACCATTATGATTGCCGAAGAGAACTAACTTTGATGCTGTTACAAATTCTAATGTTGAAAAGAATGAAATAATTTAATTAAACCCAACTTTTAAAAGCCGAATTTGAATTTATCTTGTCATAAACTTTCGAACTAGATTATTAACTTCCTACTTAACCAAGAATTTTTTACAACGTTGAGTTTATTTAGAAGCAAAAAATTGCAATCAATGACTATAAAATTAAACTATCAAAAATAAATGAAAAAAGTATTATTAGGTATTAATATAATATATCATATATCAATAAATGTCAAGTTTCAGAGCGTATTTTTTAGTTGGTCATGTGGTATAACCTGTATAGGGTGGTTCTATATTTTCGACCATATAAGAATAAGATATTAATAAAAGTTTAATAATAATTATTATAGACCAAAAATATTGCATAATACGTTAACTCTTAATTTACTATATTTGGTTTACTATTCGATATTAAATAGATTATTTTTCATATGTGATACATCACAATATTCTATTAATTAATTTCTTTTAATTAACCGTTCACGGATAATCGAATGTGCTTTTAATCATACGAATAGATTGATATACACTGCTTCCTAATTGTTCATCAATAATTTGCTTTATGTTTTAATCGAATTGAATAAAAGGTTACGAATTGGATCACATTTATCGAAACTGTATTGCAGCTGTTATTGAAACAAATTATGGAAATAGAATCGATTGGTTAATGTGCAATACACTATCTATGTTCTTTGTTTAAGCTATTCAAATTAATGAAAAGGTAGTCGAATTATATCGAACGTCATATTTGGTAAAGGTCGATAGTTTAGTGTTGAATAAAACTGTTAATTTCAAGTAAAAATCACCATACTCGAAATGGATATTCATTCAATTATTCAATATTAGGATATTTAATATTATGCAAAATCATTTCTATTTGATTTTGGCTTTAAAACAATTCTAAATACATTCTAACAACAAATGTTCTGATATCAATTATGAGTGTAATTGAAATTAATTCAGTTGAGTAATAGATCATTCTCTATGTCCAGAACACTAAATTTCTCTCCAAACAATAATTACTTCCCGAAATCTCTAAGACTCTCCTTTTCTTCAGAGAAACTCGTAACAAATCTCCGCCGCTTATTAACAAGAAAAGAGAAATGTAAGTTTTTGTCGCGATCCTCTTTGCTCAAAGGAAAATCTGTCTAATTAGAGTCTTGCTACATTGTTTATTCAGATAAAGTCCTTCATTTGCCCAAACAAACTTGAGAAAACGTAAATCTTTTCATCTGTCAGAGGCTAAAGTGCTCATAAGCTCTGTTGTCCTCTCCTGAAAATAGTCGACTGGAATTTACATGATAATGGGCATCTGAAGACTTCTGATCTCAACGAAGACTTCGAGGAGAAGATTTGGACTTTTTCGAATGGAGGGATCGAACTTCGTGATATTGATCAAAATAGAGGCATGGAACTGGGTAGTATTTATTGAATAAAGGCATGGAATTTGGTAATATCGATTAAATAGATCTCGTAACATAGATCTCGTAACATAGATCTCGTAACATAGATCTCGTAACATAGATCTCGTAACATAGATCTCGTAATATAGATCTGATGGCAGGAAATGTATAAATTTGTTATACTAATCTGGAGCTATAATTAAGATATTATGCAAAGTTGAATCATTTAGATACAGTAGAATAACATATTACAAATAGACATTCTTTTGTTTTTTCTTCATTTGAGATTGAAATCTTAAAAGTTGAACTCTGTATTGAACAGTATCATATACATTTCGCAAAGACTATAATAGGATTTTACTTAATTAACATACGGTTACATATAAAGTTAATGTCCAATCAAGAATTTTGGTTTTCAAAGTATGCATCATGGTGATAGAATAAAGTTATTTTTTCATATAATATCAAATGACAACATTTAATAGAATACGTTGGTTTGAAATTGTGGAATGATCTTCCTTCATCCCGATAATAAACAACCTCAATAAATTTAAGATAATACTCAAAAAATTCCTTGTTCAAAGCTATATGTCATTTTTTTTTCTCTAATTTTATTTATTAGGTCTATTTATTGAATTAATACAAATTAATTTTAATTAAATCGACTAGGAAGCTTCGGTTTGTTCCGACCCGTATTAAGAAATTTAATTTTACGCATTGTGTCTTTATCTTAATTTTTTTTATTTCTGAATAAAGAATAAAAATATCTAATAGGGTAAGTTCCCAATTATCGATCAGTTCCACATCTTCAACCATATAAGTAAAAACGATATAATAATTATTATTTCACTAGGATTGGTTGAATAAAAAGAACCAACCCGGGTTGGTTGTTTTTACTCAACCAGTCCAATTGAAATTATTATTACTTATATGTCCGAAGATGTGGAACTGACCAATAATTCGGAACTTACCCTATTTATACCACATCCTTCAACTTCTATCATTTCTACCAATACGAATTTAAAAACTTACCTATATTTCAATTTCATTATTCATCTCATGGAGAAGACTTTATATATATTATATATATAATGGAGGATATATATACATATATGAATGGAGGAAAATAATATTAATAATACAGAGTTTAATAAAATCATACAGACGAACAGATCCAATTTAGTTGTTACCGGAGCAATAACAAATAAGGTCTAATAATAATAGGTGCCTGCATTCTCCAGGGAAATATATATGAGAATGTGAGACTTCAACTCCTTTTATTATGTTGACAATCTAGCCTTTTCTATTTCGATTAAATTGTTCTCACTTCGGCAGGTCTTTTATTAACTTTTTCCTTTCTTTTTATTGACAGTTGACACTTCATAAGATTTTGGAGACAACTTTTGCTGTCATGGCCAAAGAACCGAGTAATTTAGGCACAAAACTTTAGCTGACTTTCACTGACGCGTACGTCGTCCATCCGCCCGTGAAATAAATCTAAAACTCGGATGATCTCCTTACTTTAATATAAGAATAGGAAACTTGACTTGCGACTCCCATTATAATTCGAGTGGTGCGAAATATGAGTAAAATATTTAAATCACAAGTCACACTTAGGATAACTTTACTTCGGAAATTATTTATTGATAAGTTTGAGGATGAAGTGGAAATGTCACAGTAATTTTATAATTAAGTAGGGTGACAGTACTCGGAAAGTGGGTCGGCCGTGATACATCATTTAAAAATTATTAATTTACCAAATTGAGTTACTTTTTTGAACTGTGATTTCTCTAGTTTCACTACTGATTTGTGATAAATACTAAATATGTAAAACATTTCAAATATTGAACTCAAGTGATAGGTGTATTTGGAATCTCATTTTAACTCCACAAATAGAAAGAACTCTTAGAATTACTTAAAGTGCTCCTACGGTTAAACTCTAACGACGCCGTTAACGGTTTCGAATCTCCGCTCAAAGCGATCCCAGTCGTTCGAATATACCAATTGGGAAGTGGCGATCCCATTGGTGACAATATTTACGAAATCTCTGCCTCGTTAAGTGTCCCAATGCCCATTGCGAAGATGCTATGAAAAGCCTCTTGGGGAGAAAGGAAATTGGCTCTCCCGATTTTGAGTAGAAAATTGTCATAACGAGCTATGCGGACTGATTTCAAAATCGAATACAAATATTATTACAATCATATTCATATTAAAGTATCTATTGCCAAATAGTTTTAAAATAGGTAATAGTATATCAGGTAGGTACTCTTCTCCTGAAAAATAATGAATATACACACTTATCTAATTCATTTATTTCATCAATGAGGTATTAAATATAAATTAGTTATTTATAATTACCTTCGCAGAATGTGGGAAGGTCATATTTTAGCCTTCGTTTTTTATTTATTGATTTATTTATTTATCATCTTGTTATTCGCTTAACTGAAAAAGTGTTTAACCAAATAGCCTGAAATTTGGTGAAACGATTGGTCCATGTCCAGTGACTTGCTGGTAGAATTTTGGGAGCAACCTGGTCAAAGGTCAAGGTCATGGTCATTTATAACTCAAATAGTATTGAACCATATTCCATGAAACTAGGTGGGACGATTGGTCAATATACAGGAATTATGTTGTTAGATTTTGGGAGCGATCAGGTTAAAGGTCAAAGATCAAGGTCAAAGCCATTTGTAACTCAATAACTCAAAAAGCATTCAACCAAATTGTCTGAAATTTGATGGGACAATTGGACAATGTCCAGGAACCATCTGGTAGAATTTTGGGAGCGATCCGGTCAAAGGTCAAGGTAAAAGTCGTTTAAAATTTAATAACTCAAAAGTATTAAACCAAATTGCATGAAACTTGGTGGAACGATTAGTCACTACCTAGTCACCAGAGTATTAGATTTCGGTAGAAAACAGATAAGCAGCGGCGAAGGTATGCGCTCTACCGAGTGCACGTAATCTAGTTTGAATGTATTACGATCATTCATGGAATATCAATCAAATCAATATCTAGGTTCAAACCAATACAAACGACTGAAAACTGATTCCAATTTCAAAATTAGATCTGAGGAAAAAACTAATTTACATTTTAATTGCAGAGGCGCAAGCAATTTTCAATCCTAATGAATTCGAGAGAGTAGCAAATGCTTGCCATTTTCGACCTTACGGATTCTGTGCTTCGGATATTAGGATTCGAACAGACGGTACGAAATACATTTCCAAATTTAGTCAATGGGGATTTCATGGTAAAATCAGAAGTTTATAATTTTCAAATTCATATTGGAAACAGTAGAAAAATGAATGTGGACTTCCATTATTTAGAATGAAATAGGTTGCAGCTATTTAAAAAAGTAGTAGGTTTATGGAATATAATTAAACCATATAAGCTATTTATTATAAAGAATTAGAATTTAATCAACTTTAGAATTAAATCAACAGTAGATGATAAGTTTAATTTAATTTCTTTTAAAATATTTATTAAATGAAATATTAATCCTACTGTGAATGATAAAATTATTTCCAATACAATTTCCATTCCCTCCCCTCTCCCCCAAAAAAAGAATAGGAATGATATGAACAACTATTATTATTTATTAATTTGTATTTAGGATGAATTTTCACCACCTCTCCATTCATACAGCAACTATCTGACAGAATTAGATTTACCGAGCCGTTGTGGTAATTATTAATTAGTAGTAGTACAAAGTTACATTAATTTTAACCATAGAGAAGTAACAGAATTATCCTCCCTATGACTTTGATATCCAAAACACATTCGTTAGACTCAATGCAAATTCATAACTTTGAGTGTAAATAAATTACAACTTTACACTCGCTAACAACCTGAAGTATTAAATTGAGTTGTCAATTAATCCAATTAAGATCGCGAGGAAAACTTGACGGCGTCACCGTAACTTTGGTGTAAAATGTAACACTGAACATGATGCTCTGAGATACACAAATTGCAGCGCGAGAAGAGTCTTAGTGAAAGAAGAGTCTTTATGAAAAAGTCTTTATGAAAGAAGAGTCTTAGTGAAAGAAGAGTCTTTATGAAAAAGTCTTTATGAAAAAGTCTTTATGAAAGAAGAGTCTTTATGAAAGAAGAGTCTTTATGAAGGAAGAGTCTTTATGAAAGAAGAGTCTTTATGAAAAAGTCTTTATGAAAGAAGAGTCTTTATGAAAAAGTCTTTATGAAAGAAGAGTCTTTATGAAAAAGTCTTTATGAAAAAGTCTTTATGAAAGAAGAGTCTTTATGAAAAAGTCTTTATGAAAGAAGAGTCTTTATGAAAAAGTCTTTATGAATGAAGAGTATTTATGAATTAAGTCTTTATGAAAAAGTCTTTATGAATGAAGAGTCTTTATGTAAGAAGTCTTAGTGAAAGAAGAGTCTTTATGAAAAAGAGGAGTCTTTATTAAAAAAGAGTCTTTATGTAAGAGTCTTTATGAAATAGTCTTTATGAATTACTGTCAGAAGAAACGAAGAATCTCTATATCTCTATATAATAAAGACCGATGTGAATGAATATATATATATATATAAATATATATCGGTGTACGGACAACTGCCATGCGGATAACTGCCATAGTGGACAACTGCCATGCGAAAAACTGCCATGCGGACAACTGCCATGCAATATATTATATTTTATTTTGGGTGAATTGTAATGAACTTGTATACTTAACCTTTCGTGTATTTAGTTTGCTGTGAAGTATATTATTATCTAACCTAAAAATTAAGTGTAATATTATTCATATAGTCCGAAATTGTGCATAAAGAAGTATAAAAATTATTATTGCACGGTAGATTCAGAATTTAATGTTGAAGTATACTAAATTAATTTCTTTTTAAAATCATTTTTAACCCATTTAGCTCCTTAAATAATCAAATTGTTGACAAGAAGTGGAAAATCTATAGATGCAAAACTTTCTTTTCAAACATTTCGAAAGTTTTGTATATATATTTCAATCTTTTTGTCAACCATTTGATTATTTAAGGCGTAAAATGTAAAAGAAAATGATTGTATCAAAGAAAGAAATCTAGTATTACTTCAATATTAATTTCAATGCTTCTTCATTCACAATTTCTTACTATACAATTAACATTTTTATACTAAAATTTTAGGTTGAAATAATAATGTATTTCACATCAAATTAATTCCAAGAAATGTTAGGTTTACAACTGCATTACAATTCACCCAAAATAAAATTATAATGTATTGCATGGCAGTTGTCAACTATGGCAGTTTTCCGCATGGCAGTTATCCGCATGACAGTTGTCCGCATGACAGTTGTCCGCATGGCAGTTGTCCGCATGGCAGTTGTCCGCATGGCAGTTTGTCGCATGGCAGTTTGTCGCATGGCAGTTTGTCGCATTGCAGTTGTCAACTATGGCAGTTTTCCGCATGGCAGTTATCCGCATGACAGTTGTCCGCATGGCAGTTGTCCGCATGGCAGTTGTCCGCATGGCAGTTGTCCTAGAGCCTATATTTCGTGTCCCACTTTCAAATATAAAAATTAGAAAACTGTAGCATTCTGAATTAGCTAAAAATATATTAGAAACTCATAGATCTGAAATAAGTCTTAAAGTAATAAAATGTGTCTAGCTGTCTATACAGTCAATGTATCTTTCCCACGAAGTAATAAAAGATTTAATGAGGTGTAAGGACAGCTTAGAAATATTTGTAATAATATAGATCTATTTTCTATGTAAGGTAATAATTGGTTTACGACTCATGTGGTTTGAGCAACCAAGTTATGGACGGGGTCTTAGCTCATTAGTGGTTTCCGGTTAAGATGCTTAGAGGTATATAAAGGCAAGGAATTATGTAACTGGTGTTAGTAGTTAGTAGTTAGTTGGTGGGGTTAGTAGTGACTAGCGAGTTGTCAGTCAGGCAGTCAGTAAGAGTCAGTACTTAGAGTAAGGACTTCAGACCGGCCCGTCCGGGTTGGTCTGGTCCGAACTCATCTCTACCATATTCCACATTTGTGTCATCCCTACTATGTTATACTTCAATGCTGTATTCAAGTTGATAAATATACATCCCTTATGAGAGTTGGAAGACTACAATCATTGAAACCCCCACAACACAAGTGTACATTGGAACCCAAGCACAATCCATACGCATCAAAAACTCAATTTTTTTTGAAAACTCAAATTTTATGAAAAAAAAATTGTATTGAATCATTTCAATTTCTATTGAAAGCCCTTTTTTTAACAGGTAAGTACACTAGTATCGGAATAAAATATGAAGGTTATATATATTCATAATATCGCTAGATATTTGAATTAAAAATTTACATGAATTTACTTCAAATTATTGATAGTGTTTCTCAAACAATAATTATAGAGTAAGTATGAAGTCTGAGGTAAGTGATATGAATAGTTTAAATCATAGTTCAAATTTTATAGTTCAAATTTCATAGTTCAAATTTCATAGTTCAAAATTTAGAAGTTAACCAGTATACGGTTAACTTCTAACCAAGCTACCAGACTTCCTACCAATCAACAAGATTACACACCTCCCACTTCAATTCATATTTACGGCATAGCAGTTAAGATTCTCCTAGAGCCATAATTTAAGTGACTGATGAAGCCATAATTTAAGTGACTGATGAAGCCATAATTTATGTGAAGATAAGCCAGTGTTGTGTTTGTGATGCTCTGGAGAGACATAAATTATCACCATCTTGGCAATGGGCATCCATCCAGTCTTCAGTTACCTCCGAATTAGTAGCTAGAGTTATTGATTGCACCCGGGGGAAGTAAGTGTTAGAACCTGGGGGAAGGGAGTGTTAGAAACTGGAGGAAATGAGTGTTAAGAGCCCGGGGAAGTGAGGGTTAGCACGCGGGGGAAATGAGTGTTAGTACCCGGGGGAAGAGAGTGTTTGGGCTCTGAAGAAGTGACTAGTTTGGGTCAGGAGGAAGAGAATGTTTGGAACCGGTGGAAGTGACTGGTTTGACAGGGGGGAAACAACTGTAAGAACCCGGGGGAAATGACTAGTTTGGACCCGATGGAAAATACTTTTATTTTATTTTATGAACACCTCTGTAAGTCTTACAACCCTGTTAAGAATAGGGAGGTGTTATTGGAAGAAAATTATTGTACTCTGATTGTACTAAGCTAATGTACATTTAGAATTTTTTTTTTTTATTCTAGTATGATTTGTAGGATGAATAACAACATTATTTGATAACATTGTAATTATTCTTTGTAAGCAAGACATTTTATTAACTTTTATATTATTATATTATTTATTTATTTCTAATATTTATTATTACAACTTCAATCAATAGGATATTAGAAAAAGCGTAATTTGCATAAAATGAATGTATATTGTATATGTTTTTCACAATATGATGCAAAAAATAACACAAAGCACTATTGAAATTATAAACGGAAAGAGCATACTAATTGATTATTCATAATGTGAATTATAAATTATGTTTCCTGAATTAATATTTAATGATTGCAACACAAAATTACTAATTTGGAAAAAGATGAAATTAATATATTTTAAAAAGATTCTCTCTTTCATTTTCAAACGGTGATGTTTAACAAAGTGGCATTTCAACTGAATAAATGATGTTCATGTTGAGCCTGCATATCTATTTTTACCTGTGTTCATTAATATTTATATTTCAAATTAGACTAAATTACGTCAGAATTTACTGATGTTTATATTATTTACATTTTAAATATAGGAATTACCTCTTTATTACATAATAGCTTTATAATTAATATTCTAATATATTATTCCTTTCGTATGCTAATTTCAATATCATTTATTTGATAAAAACATTAAAATGTTATAAATTATATAGGGTAACGATTCAATTATCGACTCCTTACAGTTGGTTCTAGGAAAGTTCAGTCCTGGAAAATTCGGTCTCGGAAAACTCGGTCTCAGTTTATAATGATGTTATTGAAGAACAATAATAGAAAAAGTTGAAATTATGAGCACTAATATATGTAGTTTATTTATTTAAAGCGGATAACATCATTAACCGTTGTAAAATGATACGTAACATTAGTAATTTTGACAGGTTTTGACATTCATTTAACATGAGATTTGAGTCTCGGAATATTTGGTCTCACGGTCGCCACCCGAGCCCCCCTGCCAGTTTTTTATCAATCATTAAGTGTGCAGTACAACAAACGAGCGGATACGACAAACTACATAACAGTCATTTAAGATGAGAGGTAATTTAAAATTCTGAGACCGAAATTTTCGAGACCGAAATTTCCGAGACCAAAATTTCCGGCGACCCGTACAGTTACCGTTAAGTGGGTGTACCGGCATGCAAGGTTAGGTAAAATTTTCACCATTCAGATTGGCTAACGACTTATGTTAACGCCCCTTATACGGTAACAGTAAGTGTACGGTAATTGAGTAGTTAACCTATGGCCTATATTCAAAAAGAATAAATTATATAAATATTTATTTTAAATCGTTATTTTGATTAGTATCCATTATACTTGCAGGATTGCAGGTGTCATGGATACTAATTAAATTTTTGAATCATATAGTTTTTCTTCTACGATCGAAAATTTGTAACCTAGTAACGTTGAAGTTACTGCAACAATATCTAATTGCATCTTGTCTTCAGTTCTCAAGCTGAAGATGTTCGCTAACAACTTTCGGAGACACAAACTTTAGTTTCGCAAACACAACAGTCGGCACTAATTTCCATAACACACGAATAGAAACATAATATTTACCTAGTTCCATTGAAATATAATGTTTTATTATGTACAGGAATATCCCACTCTTATTTCGTCTCGCATCTATGACAATCGAATTAGTGTAGGACATGTCTCAATTTTATTTTTTTCAGTATAGAAAATAATTTAGGAGTAATTTGGGTAATCAAGTTTGTCGTTTTCTGTCAAGCTGCTTTCACTGTTATAATGATTAAAAATAATTTTATGGAAAGTAATATACGTTACTATCATAAAATTATTTTGAATCTGTCCCACCCTCATAAGTTGTGGAGAAAACAGTTTAACAGAAAACGACCAAATCACCGAAGTTACTCCTATAATATTTTCTTTACCAGGGGAAATATAGGGAGACATGTCCCACACATATTCGATTGCCATTAGTGAAAGAACTAATAAGAGCGGGGTATGGCTGCATAAGAGATGATAAAGAACTATCTTTAGATCTTGTCCCTATCTAAAGATCTTGTCCCTTATATTTTAATATTATGGTCACAATATACCAAAATCCATATAAATTTACAATACCTGATCGAGACAGATAGAAAATTAAAGTTGGGGCTCCGCTGATCGAGAAGGAACATCACGTAATTTCTATTCCCTAATACTAACTTCATTGAGAAGCTAGGGATAAACACCTTGCAAATTTAGATTTCATGTCTGATGTCTCATAGCTTCGTTTAATATTTCTGTTTTATTTATTTTCAAGTTCACAGCACAACATCCAATTCCCTGCATCCTAAGTTTATAGTCTCAGGTTCTCTCTCTCTCGTATATATGAACTTCATATGCAAATTCAGTCCGAGTCAACTGCTGCCTGCACGTCTCTCTTGCTAGATGCACATTCATTTGATATTCCTGCAGGACAAATTGGTATGATTCTATTTGTTACACTAGATGCTTTAACGTAGAATCTAATTTTGGTTGACGTAATTTGTAGTCAATGAATGTAAGACTTTGATTCACTGTTTGAAGTTTTCAATTAGAATTTCTTTTAAATTGACGAAAATTGAATTGATTGTATAATATACTTTCGATAATACATTTATCAAGAAGATATTCAAACTCAAAGGATGAAGGCTTTTCAGATTTTGTGTTTCCGAATAAAAAATTCTATTCATCTTCAGGACAAACGGTTAAATTTTCCATTCGAACGCTTGAAACATGAAAAACCATGAACGTTGGGTTTAAATAAGCTCTTGATAAATGGATATCCAATACGTATTACATATCATGCTATCGGTAGCTAAAGAAACTTTGTTTCAATTTCTATTAAATGTACTTTCGATGTATAGATGCCAACTTGTTCAGATGCGCACAATACCAAAGAAATCTTCTTCTCCAATCACCAGTAAAGAACAACACTGGCATATTACTATTCAAGGGTTGAGATTATTAGGTTTGCTTTTGAGCTGCTGATCAGACTTCAATGAGTGTTTGGTGTTTGTTTTAACCCTCTGAAGTTTACCAATAAAAGAGAAGATGGCGTCAGCGCAAACAGATGCGAGTGTTGATCTTCTGATACTCTGGACGTGATGGACCGGGAATAGAGGAGTCGAACCTTCAACGAGAACTACAATGAAGGTTTGAATCCTTTATCGTTCTAGTGATCATGTTCAGTATAAATTAAAAACATTACATATTATATAACCAACGTAAACCCTTAACCATTCTAAATTTTTTAATATATAATTTATCATGCAACTTCATTAATTGATTTATATATATTTTTAGATATATATAAAAGATAACATATTATATTAGCTAAATTGAAAACCTATTTTATTTTTCTGAATAAATATACATTAAAGTTTATATTGTCCATTGGTCTGTTAAATTTAGAGCAAATAAAACTAAGCTCGGATATATTCTTAAGATCTTGAGCACCGAAAGAGTTCACCGTCGAAACTCCGAAACGACTTTGGCTCTCTTTGTATTCGCGGGGAATTAGAAAAGTTTTCTTCGAAGTAGAAAAAAGAACTGGTGGAGAAATTCGGAGCGGCTTCTTCTTTTTTGCAGGCAGGAGCTCACGAGCAGACTTCTCTGTTAAGAATTAAGGATTTCACAGAAAAACTTTCAAACAGCTCATTTAGACATTTTTCCACCAATGTAAATAATGGAATTGACAGCTCTCTACTTTTATCTTCATGTTTTATATAACTCAAGGAATTTAGTTTTGAAATTGAGTGTCATAAAAATGGTTGAAATCTAGGTGGTTGTTTCAACGATGGACATAAAATAAATTTTGATATAATTAAATAATTGAAAAACAATAAGATATGAAAACCAACAATTTGGATGAAATGGCTAAATTTGAATATCCTTTGTTGGTAAACAAATCCCTTCTTCAGTTTTAAGAGCTAAATTATTGTTCCAACTTTATTAATTCACTTCATTCTCTGCTTT
This sequence comes from Caprella mutica, assembly GCA_947561585.1. Classification (NCBI taxonomy): domain Eukaryota; kingdom Metazoa; phylum Arthropoda; class Malacostraca; order Amphipoda; family Caprellidae; genus Caprella; species Caprella mutica. The sequence continues at coordinate 195,405 of CANNZV010001270.1, read as the reverse complement.
CAGAGAACATTTTTTGGCACTCAATCTTTCAAAACGAAACTTTTGCCTGTCTGAAAGCTGCCCATTATACTCTGTCAAAAACTTATACTCTGTCTTCCGTCTTTTAAACGGCTTTCTCCACAACATCCATAGCCTTCCAAACTTCCTGAAAAGTACGAGTGAATTATTTTGCTTGAACAATAAAAGCCTTATCCTTTTGGTCTGGCAGTTCTGAAACAAAGACTGAATTTATTTCAAACTTCCAACAGCCAATCAGTGGAACTCCAAGACTTAGGATATAGTGTACCTACCATTCGTAAGGACGGATTTACAGTTCTCTCGATTCGTTATACATTATAAAAGCTGAAGATTTTGTGGAAGAAACGAGGATGTCAGGATTCAAATGTCATTTTGTTTCAAATAATTCATTTGCATCATTCATTTTTCCTTTTTTAAACTAACGAATGTTTTTTTTCCAATTAATTGTTTTTAATCTGAATAATTAAGTAAAAATATATTTCATTCTCAACTTAAACCAATGCACTCAATCTTTCTTTCATTTCTAGCACATCATTCAATACGATTAATTTATTAAATAATTCAAAGCTTACATCCTTTAGCCTTATACAAACATAATAATCACACTCTTCAATGCAAGGATTAATTCAAATAATAGAATATTGTTCAGATTATTAACTATTATAAGACGATTAAAGTTCATTTAATCATTGTTTGTTTATAAGTATTGTATTGTACCTAAGATCACTCATATATCACTTAGGATAAGTTAATTACATTATCACACGGAATAGTTTCACAGGAATGAACTGCTGCTTGTCTTCACGTGCAAAGACACTTAGTCAGTGAGATAAATTTTCCAGGTAATTCAAAATTATAAGCATAAACAGCAATGAATATACGCATATCTTCTCAAACACAAATACAAGAATTAAGGAAACACCATGAACATCATCACGAACATTCTAGCAAACTTCCAAACGAGCAATCTACCAACAGACAAACAACCATCTTGTGACACAAAGACCTTTGTTTCATTACGCCCAACATAACCGAATAACCAATTCATTGTACATTATTCCGCTATAAATTGCGACAGTGGAATTTGATATTGTTTGAACTGGCTTGGTGGCGTGTAATAATTTTATGTGATGTCTTTCTGTGCCTCCTTTAATGTAGGTTTGTATGTTGGATATGATAATATAGGTGTCAGAAGTATGACGGGTGCTTTCGCTTCAGAAGTTAGTGGAATTACTACTAGAATTGCTACCTAGAGCGTTGCTGTGGAGAAGGTGAAGATTTAGTTTAATCATTTTAAGTATTCCATATCCCCATCATAACTTCTTTGCATACAAATATAAGTACTCTCTTCAATAGTCTATAGAATACATCAAACTAATTTTTTGATGTCTTAATTCCTTTCAATAATAACAATACTGAAATTTTTATCTATATTTGTATATTTTATATGGATTACGTTCTGTCTTATTCGTATCTATTTTTGGAGGTATTTATATTTCTATTATCCTTTTTTCAATTACATTTTATCTTCAATAGATAATTCATAAGATTACGTCATTTATGTTTTCCACAAGAATATTTCTAAAATAATAGTCCGTTTGAAATTTGAATCACTAAATGTCGTAGCGGTGAAATCAGCAGAGTCGCTCCGGATTTGTTTGCGCATGTGAATGAAGCCTGATTGTCCTTCGAATAGAATTCGACATCATTACCGCCTCCGCCAACGAGGTTTCGTTCTGAGATGTGTTCCGAATGCTAATGAAGTCGAATCAGTGGGACTGCTGTGGCTTGTATCTGCAATGCTGTTAATAAGGGATAATTGCCTAGGTAGGTAACTCTGCACTGAAGCAAATCAGTGGAGATACTATTACTTGTATCTGCAATATATTAATACTTTCTCAATGATAAACTTTCATCATAAATTTCAAAACTTGAACTGCTTTTTCTATAAATTCATATAGCAATGTTCCAAATTCCTCAGATGAGAGTTTGGCATCACGGATACCCAAAAGAGCAGTTAAGATATCTTCCACCGACCCTAAACTAACGCATAATTACTAAGAAACAAGAGTCCTTTCTACGGAATTGCAGAACATACTAAAGGGTCATTTTAAACTCATTATGGAGAGCATTTAATCCAAGAGTTCTAAAAGAGATGCTCTAAAAGAGAAGCTTTTTCCTTCTCCTCATCCCATTGAGATGATTTAAAGGAGAGAGATGAGCAGAGTTTAGTGTCTGTATCTTCAAAACTCGGGGAATTTATTGCGATTTGTTGTAAAGAGAGCTCTATCATTCATTAATCATCTAGATAGAGAAATAACATATTGCGCAAATGTTCTGTTATCCATTTACTGGTACTATCCAATGGAAACATGCTAGTCCTATTAAAGATGTTTAATCTTTGCAACAATGACATCTTGGTGTAAAAAACATCCATTTTTAACAGTTGCAATGGAAAATTTCCTCGATGAAAATATGGTACATTTTGCTTAATATGATTCTAATTAATCTTGTAGTGTACGGAATACATGAAGCTATTCTGCTTATAAATTATACAGTTACAGATATTCTTCAGAAAGATATGTGTCTTTAGGCGCAAAACTTCTAATTAACAGTAAAGTGGATCGATCATCGAGTAAAGAAACTTCAATGAATATCTAATCCATATCTCCGATCTGAAGTGGTCTCGCTACTTAGTTTGGACTCTGGAGCATCTCTGACCATCCCTTGGTTATTCTTTTTGTAAATCAGAGCAGCGCTAATGGATTCCTTTGGGTCTAATTAGTCAAAACCTCTCCTGGGAGCACAGACTAATAGCTAAATTAGTCCATACCATAAAAAACCATAGCATGCAAATTGGAAAATATGAAAAAAGGTTTTTTGATGATTGTTGATGACATTTTTATTCAATTTGATTTGTATTAATGAATAAGTTTTCAATCAAATTCATATCTGATATTCTTATTTTTCATTGTTTTTATTACCAAATATTCAAGTTTTATATCATTCTTTGATAATTTCTTAAAGTGTTCACTTTGCTTTAATCTTCAATGTTTTTATTATCAAATTATTATTTTTTTCTAATTTTTCATATAGCTCGATGCTCATCATGCTCTATAATAATGTTCATTTAGTTCCATGTTTTCCATGAATAATATTTTCTTGAATGTTCATCTAGTTATAAATTTTCCATGTTCAATCTTTTGTTCAATCATCGGCAATCGTTTGAAGTCATAAATAAACAGTTTGCTGAAGTCAAATTAGTTCCTCTAGGCAGCTTCTCTCCCCAAAGTGAACATCAAAAACAAATTCACTTCCTCCGCCATTATTAACTCCATTTATTCTTATCATCTGGAACATGCGATGCTGGATGAAGCGATACAGGAAGAAAAATGCGAAACTGAAACGAATAGATTTAGTTTAAGATTTGAATCAAAATAAAACATATTAGTACTGCTTTACAGATACATTTTATTCTCAATTTGGAGCCATTATAATAGAATAATTAAGTAGTTTTATACCGAATTAACAAATCAAGACCGAATGTTCCTTTTCTATCGAAGTTTAAAATCCTATCTTGAAATTCACTGATAGTTTTGTATTGCATGTCCAGTGTCCTTCTCTCATCCATAATGAAACCTTTACTTGTAATAATCTTGTCTTCAATATTAATTATAAAATTATCTTTAGCTCCTAATCTACGGACGGGTCCTAATTACATTTATTTAGGGGTTATTAGCGAAGGGAGGCTATTTATATATCGGCAGAGTGCAAATTGTCTAACCGGATTACCGTTCTCTTTTTTTACAGGGAATATAATTATAGTGAGTTTATAGTAACTTTGCGAACTGTTTTGATCATAATTTGAGAAATGAGTCGAATTTGAAATATGAACTAAATTTGATTGATAATTAGAAAAATTTGGATTGTTATGAGAAAAACTTTAATTATTAGGAAAAGTTCAATTTTGGAGTAAATTGTATTATGAAGAAAATTTGAATTATATGAATATTTGAATTACGAGCAAATTTCGAATTATTTGCAAAATTTGATTATAAAAAGTAAAATTTGCACCATTAATATGATTTGTAATCTGAATTAAATTTGAATTATGAGCAGGATTTGAATTATGAGCAAAATTTTAATTATGAGCAAAATTTTAATTATGAGCAAAATTTTAATTTTGAGCAAAATTTTAATTATGAGCAAAATTTTAATTTTGAGCAAAATTTGAATTATGAGCAAAATTTGTATTATGAGCAAAATTTTAATTATGAGCAAAATTTGCATTATGAGCAAAATTTTAATTATGAGCAAAATTTTAATTTTGAGCAAAATTTTAATTTTGAGCAATATTTTAATTTTAAGCAAGATTTGTATTATGGGCAAAATTTGAATTATGAACAAAATTTGAATTATGAGCACAATTTGTATTTGAGCAAAATTTGAATTATGAGTAAAATTTAAATTATGAGCGAAATTTAAATCACGAGCAAAATTTTTTTAATCAAAATTTGAAGTATGGGCAAAATTTAAATCATGAGCAAAATTTAAATCACGAGCAAAATTTTTTTAATCAAAATTTGAAGTATGGGCAAAATTTGAATTATGAGCAAAATTTGAATTATGAGCAAAATTGGAGTTATGGGCAAAATTTGAATTATAGGCAAAATTTGAAGAGTAATATTTTAATAAAATTTCTTTCATGAATGCTTTTAGTTTTAGGTCGTTTTACTTATTAATTTTATTCATTTCCTATTTGAACTTCTTCAAATCACAAATCCACAGAGAAAAAGTTGTCTGTAATTGTGGTCATAATTATATGCTCCGTTTTTCAATTACATACAACATTATTCGGAATAAAACACAAAAAAGTCTTAATTGTATCACCTCAATAAACTGTTGAAATTATAATTTTTGTGCAATAATTGCAAATCAAAGCATACGTTGAAATAATAACAATAATAATAATATTTGTGTTATTTTAAATGTGCTTTATTTCAACTCAGTCCCTCTCTCTCAATCCAATCATACCAATTTATTTACCATGTAATTGAAGTGGTGCCCGTGTCTATGTACTATCAGCAAAGAAATCACTGTCTCCATCTAATTTCACGAAACACAATTTCCTATATTAAAATTTTTCAGCATACACTCAAACTTTAAATTCAAATTATCTATTAACAACATTCAAATTTGGTTTTATTAAAGTATTGATAATGGAATCGTCACAGAGACTCTCTTTCTGTTGTAGGTCGTGTTGACTTTATTGAAACTCTACCTCTAGCGGTAGAAAAGGAAAATACTTTTTAGAACTGGACTGTTCTTTCTAAAGGTTTTAGGTTGCATTTTCTTTCTTGTTTTGAGTGCCGTAATAAACATTCAGGTGGATTTTAATAAGGCTGGCAATTAGGATTCGTAGTCCACTATCTAGGTAGCAATTTTTTTTGTAAGCTTTGAGCAATATATAACAAAAATGGTAATTGTCTAACGATTTTGACAATATTGTAATAATATTAGTTTGCTTTAAAAAAATTGGTAATGTTATAACAATACTGGGAATATTGAAGCAATATTGGCAACATTGCAACAATATTGGGTCAATATTGCCCTAATAAATACATTATAATCCTAGTAGGTTTAAATTCAAACTCAAACCATAATGAAGTTAAACAATCGGCAATATCTTATTACATCTTTTCGCTCTAAGAATTAATGATATTCAAATGAAAACTTTAAACAATTACTTCTAGATATATTATTCCATTTTACTGGCTGCGTTCCATGCAGTATAGTCCGCTATCTTGGAAGACACCTCGCTGCTGAGTTCTTTTGTTGGAGTTCTGATACTGTCGGAGTATTTACGAGAAAGCGATATGGCGCCTTCGTTCGCTAATAATTTTGAAGATATTTTGGTGGTGAGAATGAAAATATCACGGTGAATATTTACGAACCTGGAGCCCTGTCGCAAATTTATAATAGACAGATTGTCGATTATGGTGAAGTTGATCGTATTTTAACGTAAATTATCATAATTTCTGATATTACATTGGGGATTTTTTAATGATTGACGATACACAATAATAACTTTTTTAAATATATAATGCTTTTTTATTAGGTTATCATCGAATAATTTATCGTTGTAGATGGATTATCTTTATATCGTTTATTTTAAGCACGGATTATAAACCGACGATCTGCGATTCTAATTTTTCAAACAAAATTGAGGAGTATTTTCTATTAATTTTCAATTTTCTTAACGGTATCGGAGATTACAAACCTCTTTCTTTTCTTATTATTAAGGAGAGTGAGAAAAATAATAATATTGGATATTGCATATGAATATTTCTGGAGCAGATGCATAATATATTTGATAGAGAACAATGCAGGGGATAATAGAAAGGAGAATAGGGTTCGGAATCTTCAGGGGGCATTGCAATAACCGATATCTAGTCTCGGGAATTATGACCACTTCTCAGGAAAGTTAGATATGAACTCACTGAAGATGCAGTTTGGAAGAGATTAGATGTGGTCCAGATTTATTTGAAATGTTTTTCCTTTTTCTAAATTGATTCCCCTAGTTTGACGTCTTTTATTTACTATCAAAGAAATTTTCACAAATCACAGTTTTCTAATTTCCTATCATTTTAAAATCTGACAAATTTATCATCGTGTACCTAGATTAATTCTAAAATATTTTCAAGCATTATAATTATTTTAGCTTTTTTGTTCATGTGAAATTCGTAAATTGTAAAAATATCATTATACGAATGCACTTTTCTTTGCCTGATATTATAATAAATTCCCATAATCAAATTTATTTAAATTTAATTTAATTCACATAATTAAGACAAGTAAGCAATAATATAAGCTCTTCGCTTGTTATTCTTCATACTGAGCAAGAGAAAATATGTTTTTACTATTTCAACTATTCAATTCTATCAGATATATTGATATATATTCATGTATTATTTTCCCTACCAATTATTGCTGTTAATTTATTAGCTTTTCTCTCTAACAACCTCCTGAAGCCTTTTAGTTTAGAGAGAAAGTTTCGGTGAAGCCATAGTAGGTACGGTAGGGACCATAGTTAATCTTCTACGGCTTCACCATAAATTTCTTTCTCGGTTAGGCACCTTTAACTGGCAGTAGTTCTTTTGCACCCAATTCTACAGGAGAAAAGACGTTTGTACCTGCTGACCTGCTTTTTTCACAGTAAAAAAAATATTTACACGTCTCTTGCTTTCTCAGAGTAACTCTCCTATCGTCTTGCCATCTAAATACTCCCATTTCCCCGGCAATTCAAGGAGGATTTTCGTTCATTCAAGTGCTTTGGTACTCTACAGCGCAGTTAATGGCGTGAATTTATCATTGTGTGAAGACTACTTCAGAAATAAAGAACTTAAAATATTTAATGAGAGAAATTATTCTTGAAAATTTATTATCTCAAACAGTATTTCTTATTACAATCAAGCGACTTCACTGAATTTAAAGATTTAACGAAATATGGTAAATTTAGACATAATATAACAAACTCAAGAATTCATCAAAATTGATTTCTTGAGGTCTTGTAAACTGAAATTTCATTAAAATACAGAATAGCGAATGAAATCTTGACCAGGATCCTGTACTATATCATCTCCTATATAACCATAGTAAATATTAATCCAAGCCATTGTAACGAAGATCCCCGGCAATTCAAGGAGGATTTTCGTTCATTCAAGTGCTTTGGTACTCTACAGCGCAGTTAATGGCGTGAATTTATCATTGTGTGAAGACTACTTCAGAAATAAAGAACTTAAAATATTTAATGAGAGAAATTATTCTTGAAAATTTATTATCTCAAACAGTATTTCTTATTACAATCAAGCGACTTCACTGAATTTAAAGATTTAACGAAATATGGTAAATTTAGACATAATATAACAAACTCAAGAATTCATCAAAATTGATTTCTTGAGGTCTTGTAAACTGAAATTTCATTAAAATACAGAATAGCGAATGAAATCTTGACCAGGATCCTGTACTATATCATCTCCTATATAACCATAGTAAATATTAATCCAAGCCATTGTAACGAAGCTGATAAGGGAGGAGAGCCTTAATCTGGAGAACCATGCAACACTTGCCCCGAAAATAATTGCTAATCCAGTATTAAGTTGAGCCATCTTCAGGTAATTTCGGACAATTTATAGACCAGTTTATAAGAACAAAGGATTTGGAGAGTCAAGATGAATGGACAGAGGAGCTTGAAACAGAGATTAGAAAATTTAATTCAGAATCAGCCAGCCTCTGAGGTGATTAAAACTTGCAGTAGGAGGAGGAGGAGGTGAATAGAGGGGGAATGAGGAAGTGGTGTGGAGAGGTGAAATGAGGAGGTGAGGAAAGAGGAGGAGAAGAGATATGAAAAGAGGGAATGAATAAATGAAGGAGATGAAAGAATAAAAGGTGATATGATGATATAAAAAGAGGTGGTGAACAGAGGAGATACAGTAGAGAGAATAAAGAGGGTGTTGAGGAGAGAGGAGGTAGTGGATAGAGGAAGAGAAGGTTAGATATAGGATTATAGAGAAGCGAGAATGGTATTTGCCGCGATGGTTAGTTTGGATAATAGTATTGAAAACGATGACGACAATCTTCAAACAATTATACAATAAAGATAGGAATTGTACAAACTCAAAGAAATGGTGATATTAGTTAAGGTTCGAGTAATAGTAGGTATATACATTATACAATATTGAATGATCCATGGTACGCCTTATTCAGTGAAAGTTGACGAAAGAATGGCACATCTAATATTAGAAATTTAAAGATCACTACCACTAAGAATATAGTATTGAAAATCTTGTTCTTCACCGATAAGTGTTTTAGGATGTTGTTTTTAAGGTTAATATCTCTTGCTTCTTCTGGCAGGGGGCCTTTAAAAAAAAAAAAAAAAAAAAAAAAAAAAAAAAAAAAATCTCTTCGATTTGCTATGTTGATTGAACAATAACTGTAAATAGGGGCATGGAACCACCCAACCCCCCTCCTCACTTGCCAGGTCATTTGAAAATCATGAAATGTGCACAGTGTGCAGTGCAACAAACTAGCAGTTGAAACAAACCTACATTACACCCATCTATCTATTGAGAGCTTCAAAGTTCTTATTATATGAAATGTAATTTAGTTCAACTAATAACTATATAGAGGAGGAGGAGCTATAAGGGGAAGAGCACTAGCGGTTTAATATACCGCCTCTTGCTTGCTCCTCCTTCTTTCCGACCAATCAGAGAAGAGTTTTCGTTATAAACATTATCCCTAAGAACATTACTCTTGCAATACTATATCGATAGAAACTTATACAGTAGAGACAAAATCTCAAAAACCTTGTAGTCTATTTACTATATTTCTAAAATTTTAGACGGAAGAAACATAACCTTACTGGGCACACAATGACAAAGCACTAAAACCTCTAAGCGCAATCTTTTATTTTGTTTTTGTAGGTTGAGTGACCGAGTAACTTCATTGTGGAGGTTTTTAGCCAACCATAATTTAGTTAATCTCAGAGAGCAGAAACTTAATCTCTAACTCAATATAAAACTCTAAAAACTTTTCTGAACAAAACAATAGAAGTTGAGGAAAGGTTTCCTCCATATTGAATAGCGAATGTTCACGCACCTGTTAATAAAAACTGCTGATTGCTATTTTCAAAGAACTTTTTAAC
>CANNZV010001270.1:172726-185299 GCA_947561585.1 Caprella mutica | reverse complement strand
ATCAGAAAAAAGAGTCACTGTGATGATGTACTATCAGAAAAAAGAGTCACTGTGATGATGTACAATCAGAAAAAAGAGTCACTGTGATGATGTACTATCAGAAAAAAGAGTCACTGTGATGATGTACTATCAGAGAAAAGAGTCACTGTGATGATGTACTATCAGAAAAAAGAGTCACTGTGATGATGTACTATCAGAGAAAAGAGTCACTGTGATGATGTACTATCAGAAAAAAGAGTCACTGTGATGATGTACTATCAGAAAAAAGAGTCCACTGTGATGATGTACTATCAGAGAAAAGAGTCACTGTGATGATGTACTATCAGAAAAAAGAGTCTCTGTGATGATGTACTATCAGAGAAAAGAGTCACTGTGATGATGTACTATCAGAAAAAGAGTCACTGTGATGATGTACTATCAGAGAAAAGAGTCACTGTGATGATGTACTATCAGAGAAAAGAGTCACTGTGATGATGTACTATCAGAGAAAAGAGTCACTGTGATGATGTACTATCAGAGAAAAGAGTCACTGTGATGATGTACTATCAGAGAAAAGAGTCACTGTGATGATGTACTATCAGAGAAAAGAGTCACTGTGATGATGTACTATCAGAGAAAAGAGTCACTGTGATGATGTACTATCAGAGAAAAGAGTCACTGTGATGATGTACTATCAGAGAAAAGAGTCACTGTGATGATGTACTATCAGAGAAAAGAGTCACTGTGATGATGTACTATCAGAGAAAAGAGTCACTGTGATGATGTACTATCAGAGAAAAGAGTCACTGTGATGATGTACTATCAGAGAAAAGAGTCACTGTGATGATGTACTATCAGAGAAAAGAGTCACTGTGATGATGTACTATCAGAGAAAAGAGTCACTGTGATGATGTACTATCAGAGAAAAGAGTCACTGTGATGATGTACTATCAGAGAAAAGAGTCACTGTGATGATGTACTATCAGAGAAAAGAGTCACTGTGATGATGTACTATCAGAGAAAAGAGTCACTGTGATGATGTACTATCAGAGAAAAGAGTCACTGTGATGATGTACTATCAGAGAAAAGAGTCACTGTGATGATGTACTATCAGAGAAAAGAGTCACTGTGATGATGTACTATCAGAGAAAAGAGTCACTGTGATGATGTACTATCAGAGAAAAGAGTCACTGTGATGATGTACTATCAGAGAAAAGAGTTACTGTGATGATGTACTATCAGAGAAATGAGTCACTGTGTTGATGTACTATCAGAGAAAAGAGTCACTGTGATGATGTACTATCAGAGAAAAGAGTCACTGTGATGATGTACTATCAGAGAAAAGAGTCACTGTGATGATGTACTATCAGAGAAAAGAGACACTGTGATGATGTACTATCAGAGAAAAGAGTCACTGTGATGATGTACTATCAGAGAAAAGAGTCACTGTGATGATGTACTATCAGAGAAAAGAGTCACTGTGATGATGTACTATCAGAGAAAAGAGTCACTGTGATGATGTACTATCAGAGAAAAGAGTCACTGTGATGATGTACTATCAGAGAAAAGAGTCACTGTGATGATGTACTATCAGAGAGAAGAGTCACTGTGATGATGTACTATCAGAGAAAAGAGTCACTGTGATGATGTACTATCAGAGAAAAGAGTCACTGTGATGATGTACTATCAGAGAAAAGAGTCACTGTGATGATGTACTATCAGAGAAAAGAGTCATTGTGATGATGTACTATCAGAGAAAAGAGTCACTGTGATGATGTACTATCAGAGAAAAGAGTCATTGTGATGATGTACTATCAGAGAAAAGAGTCACTGTGATGATGTACTATCAGAGAAAAGAGTCACTGTGATGATATACTATCAGAGAAAAGAGTCACTGTGATGATGTACTATCAGAGAAAAGAGTCACTGTGATGATGTACTATCAGAGAAAAGAGTCACTGTGATGATGTACTATCAGAGAAAAGAGTCACTGTGATGATGTACTTATAAATATATTTACTTACTTACCTATAAAAAAAAATATATTTTTTTTTTGTTTAAAAAGACAATATTTTTCCATTAAAAACATTAAAAACAAGAAGAAATATAAAATATTTATATAAAATCGTTAAAAAACTCTATATTATTCACTCTTATAACTCTACATTTTTATATTTTCCTCTACCCATTTCCTTTCTTGCATAATTCTTTTCTCTGTAAACATACAAGTTATCCTAGAATATTCTTCCTTCTTTCCTTCCTTTCATTCTTCCTTTCATTGCTCCTTTCTCTGTAAATGTTATCCCAAGATGTTCTCCTTCCAAGTCAGGATTGTCTTAATCTCTGCCTAATTGTCTCCTCACTGACGGTGTCTGACACAAGGAAAGTCTTGGTGAATTCCCCTGCAAATGAAGAGATGTTAGCCAGACTTCAAATGATGGCAAGATGCAAGGAATTACTGAAACTAGCCTAATTTACCAGTTATTGGACTGCACCACATTTTCGATCACATGAGGAAAATTTATGGGAAAATTTTTGTTTAATATTTTTATTTTAATTGGTATCCATGATACTTGTAGGTATGATTGATACAAATTTTTATTTTGGTATCCATGATACATGCAGGGTAAAAATAAAACTCAATAAAATTAATGGTAAATGTTTTATTTGTGTATTTAATAGAAAAAATAATTTGCAATTATCCAACCCTAAAGACTAGAAGAAAACAAGTGTAACAAAATTATCATTTGCTAATAATTTGTTAAAGTATAAATAATTACAGTTAAAGTGAATTTATTACTAAAAATTCAAATAATTACTGAAACCGAAATAGTTGTCATAGAAAAAAAATTGCAGAAAATGAAATAAAATAAAAAATTATAATGGTTACTCTATTCATGATTTATTTTATAATTACACTAGGTATTTTAGATTTTAAATTCACTTATGATTTTCCTATCCATTGTCAAATTAATAAATTGATGTTTTTATATAGTATGTTTTATTGATACATAAATTTGATATATTCTACGATTGAGTTAAGCGATAACTTTAATAATCAATATATCTTCAAACAAGTTTTCCATAACAATATTTAATATCAGTGTATAAATTTCAATACACCATTCAAAGTGTAAAGTATACCATAATTCAATACCTAATATTATATAGACAATAAATTCATTCGAGACGCATGCAAGTATTGGCCATAATAAGAGATGAAACGCTTTGCGATTCAATAATCATTTGCCCGAATAAGAATAGATGTAATATTTTATATTGGACTGTCTTAACCATGTGATTGAAATGCGGTGAATGTCCTTCATTGAGCTGTGGAATATTGCATGGATTCAGCACCAAAATCTCATATAATATAATCAAAATTTTAGTATCTTTATTTTGTATGTTTTGTCTTCTTTTTATGTCTTCCTTATTCTTTTTTAATCAGTTTCTGAATAAAATATAATATTTTATTTTCACAAAATCTTATATAATATAAAATATAAAAAAAATTATATAATATCGTATATAATCAAAATTTTATATAATATTAATAATTATAATCGAATATTATAAAATCAGTGTCTTTTTTACAACAGTATGTTTTGGATAAAATTCTTTTTTGATTTAATTGTAGGTACTTAAAATCAATTTCTAGTAAAAAATGAACTCATTTTATGATTAAAGAGTAAATACCTTAGTAAAATGTTCATAAAGCTCATTTTCAATATCCAAAAAAAAATATTATCCGATAAAAGTTTCAATTTCATCATTATTAAAATAACCGAAAGAATGCATATAATTTTGCTATTATATTTTCAGTGTGTACCTTTGATCTCAGTTAGACAAAATCAAGTAATCAAACAAGAGAAGTTTCCATTGCAAATTGATAGAAGAAACTACAAATATTACCTCAGTTAGACTGTTCAAATATTATGAGTCTTGGAGACCATTATAGCCACTCTTTGATTTTTTTGGGGGCTATTCTTGGAAGCATTGAAGTCGTTCTAGAGCCATAATGCCAAGATGTGCTGACAGTCAAAAGCTATTGCTGCAAAACTTTAATCGACAGTTAATGAAAAGTACACAAAGAGTCCGCCATTCTGTCTGATAGTCAACTCATCAGAAGAAAAAGAACGGAAGGTGGCACATGTGAGGGAAGGAGAAGAAGTTTGTGGAAGAGAATTGGAGAAGATGGAAAAAGTGGAGGGAAGAATGTGGTGAAGGAGAAGAAGTTTGTGGAGGGGAGAATTGAAGAAGATGGAGAAAGTGGATAGAACAATTTTTGCTGGAGGAGGAAAATGAAAGAAAATGTTGAAAGAGGAAGATGTGAGAAAAATGGAAAGATGTAAAATAAAAGGCAGTGGAGAAGGTGATAGGAAGAAGAGGAGGGAAAAGGAGATAAAAGAAGAATAATTAGATAAAGGAAGAGTAATTGGAGGGAAAAGGACAAGGATGAGAAAAGAGATGATGTAAATAATATTATTTCTTCGTAAAAAAACAAATATTTATTCGAGATCAAAATTCTCTGTACATAAGAACGTTAATCAACAAATGGATATTTAATATATATATATATAATTAAATATATATATAATTAAATTATTTCAATTATATGTCTATAATTTAATAAACTAATTTATCATTACAAACTGAGTTGTGTATTCTTTGAATTTTATTTAGATTAATTTTATATATAATAGTATCAGGTTTTTTTTCAAGCCTATCAATACAAATGTTTTACAACCCTTTTGTTAAGCTCGAATGTAGTACCCAAACTAGCTACACAATTACATTGGAACTATAAAAATTTCAGCCGAAACATCTTCCCCGGAATATCAAATACGCCATGAAACTTCAAAAGGGTCCATCCGAGAACAGCGTGTTGTAATACTTACGAATATTGCAGTCACGAGTGCTGCATTTGTTAGTGAGTAGTATTATTTGTATCATTTGTATGCAGTGTTTCGGACTCGCAAAGATTATATATAATGTTGTGGTGTCAGATGTGTGGACAGATACTTTTCGAGATGCTAAATCTGAGGTATTTGTATTTATATGTTCTGGGTGCTTAGAAAATATGGCCCTATGTGTTATGTACCAATTGTAATTTAATTCAAAAATATACAAAATATAGTTCAGTATAATTTTATATAAAATATAATTAAATACAATTATATATAAAATAGAAATAAATAGAATTATATGCATAATATTAGAGAAAAATATAATAATACATAAAATATAATCACTAAATATAATTTACTAACATTTACAATATACTGTAACATAGAATATAAAACTGATCATTTTATATCTAATAATATTTTCAATAATTATGGAAACAAATAATTTGAAGTGAATTACCACAACTTAAAGTTCTTTATCTGTAGGTAAATAGTGATATTATACTGATAAAAGCCAACGTATTGAAATATGTGACATTTAAAATAAATTCACCATTTTGAAAAGCAATTAATTTCTATCATATATTTTGGCAATGATGGAAGAAGAATTCGTGGAAAAGCTTATCCTCTGTGACTTTTTTTTCCTATTGAACGCGATTGATTTTCCATTTTTTGCATCATCGGGCACACTGAATCAAAGTTCAATATAGAAATCATTTGATGGAGCGGAATGAGTTTTTTGATCTAAATGTTCAATTGGTTTTTGATGTCTCGACACAGAACTCTACAAACATTCTTTATAACGGCCAATCCACTCTTTTACGACATTATTGAAAATTTGAACGACCATTTCACGGTCGGAATGGTCGAAGATGAGCTCTAGATTCGACAGAGATAGTGTCGATGATCAGCTGAGAAATATCACGAGATTAAGGTGAAGGTTCACGAGATTAAGGTGAAGGTTCACGAGATTAAGGTGAAGGTTCACGAGATTAAGGTGAAGGTTCACGAGATTAAGGTGAAGGTTCACGAGATTAAGGTGAAGGTTCACGAGATTAAGGTGAAGGTTCACGAGATTAAGGTGAAGGTTCACGAGATTAAGGTGAAGGTTCACGAGATTAAGGTGAAGGTTCACGAGATTAAGGTGAAGGTTCACGAGATTAAGGTGAAGGTTCACGAGATTAGGGTGAAGGTTCACGAGATTAAGGTGAAGGTTCACGAGATTAAGGTGAAGGTTCACGAGATTAAGGTGAAGGTTCAATTGACAGGTGTAATTTTCAATACCCTGGTAGCAATGTTTCTTGGGCGAATATTGGGACAACATTGGCAATATTGGGACAACATTAGCAATATTGGGACAACATTAGCTATATTGGGACAACTTAAGGACATTATGAGCAATATTGGGACAATATTGGCAATATTGAGAAAACATTGGCAAATTGGGACAACATTGGCAAATTGGGACAACATTAGCAATATTGGGACAACACTAGCAATATTGGGACAACATTGGCAAATTGAGAAAACATTGGCAAATTGGGACAACATTAGCAATATTGGGACAACATTAGCAATATTGGGACAATATTGGCAGTATTGGGACAACATTAGGACAACATTGGCAATATTGGGACAACATTAGGACAACATTGGCAACATTGGGACAACAATAGCAATATTGGGACGACATTGGCAATATTGGGACAACATTAGCAATATTGGGACAACATTGGCAATATTGGAACAATATTAGGACAACATTGGCAATATTGGAACAATATTAGGACAACATTGGCAATTTGGGACAACATTAGCAATATTGGGACAATATTGGCAATATAGAGACAGCATTGGCAATTTGGGACAACATTAGCAATATTGGGACAACATTAGCAATATTGGGACAACATTGGCAATATAGGGACAACATTAGCAATATTGGGACAACATTGGCAATTTGGGACAACAGTGGCAATATTAGGACAACATTGGCAATATTAGGACAACATTAGCAATATTGGGACAACATTGGCAATATTAGGACAACATTAGCAGTATTAGCACAACATTGGCAATATTGGGACAACATTGGCAATATTGGAACAACATTGGCAATTTGGGACAACATTAGCTATATTGGGACAACATTAGCAATATTGGCACAACATTAGCAATATTGGGACAACATTAGCAATATTGGCACAACATTAGCAATATTGGGACAACATTAGCAATATTGGGACAACATTGGCTCGAGAACCATTGCTACCAGGGTAGGTTATTAATTTAAACAAAATAGCAACAGTGTTTTCTTCACAATGAATATATTTTAATGCTCATTTTAAATTTCCTTGCAGTATTTAATTCATATAAGATATTAGCAATTCAGATAATAAGATTACAAGACTTTATTATTATTCCATTACCAAAGAAGAAAAATATACTTTCAGAATAAAACAATTATTAGATAAATAATCGTGTGTTCCATATTTATAAAATCATATTTAAAAAAATAATTGAAAAAATTAATATTATTAGTGCATACATAGAGGAAATAAATTATTTGGTATTGTGAACATTCGCTTTTTTAAAAAATACTTAAAAACTGTTAAATAAACTAGTATGATATATGTTGAAATTATGTTTTTTTCTTTATTAAAATTGGAAACAGTGTGAAGTGGATTAAATACATTAATTATTGCTACATAATTAAATGAATTATTTCTATATAATTAAATGATTACTTCTCTATAATTAAATGAATTATTTCTATATAATTAAATGATTATTTCTATATAATTAAATGAATTTTTTCTATATAATTAAATGAATTTTTTCTATATAATTAAATGAATTATTTCTATATAATTAAATGATTATTTCTATATAATTAAATGAATTTTTTCTACATAATTAAATGAATTATTTCTATATAATTAAATGAATTGTTTCTATATAATTAAATGAATTATTTCTATATAATTAAATGAATTGTTTCTATATAATTGAATGAATTGTTTCTATATAATTAAATGAATTATTTCTATATAATTAAATGAATTATTTCTATATAATTAAATGAATTATTTCTATATAATTAAATGAATTATTTCTATATAATTAAATGAATTATTTCTATATAATTAAATGAAATATATTATATATTGTGACCTCATTAGAGGTCACATCCTCCTCATTAGAGGTCAAATGCTCCTCATTAGAGGCCAAATCCTCCTCATTAGAGGCCAAATCCTCCTCATTAGAGATCAAATCCTCTTCATTAGAGGTCACATCCTCCTCATTAGAGGTCAAATGCTCCTCATTAGAGGTCAAATCCTCCTCATTAAAGGTCACATCCTCCTCATTAGAGGTCACATCCTCCTCATTAGAGGTCACATCCTCCTCATTAGAGGTCACATCCTCCTCATTAGAGGTCAAATCTTCCTCAATAGAGGTCACATCCTCCTCATTAGAGGTCACATCCTCCTCATTAGAGGTCACTAACCTCTTCATTATCATGACCTCCATCTCCCCTATTTTTGACCTCCAAATGATTTGGCGAGAAGAAATTAATATTTGCGGAAGTAATTAAAAAAGAGGGAAAATAATGAAAGAGAACCTCCCCAAGAGACTGAAAAAAGATTAAAACCCCCGGCAAAGAGAATTGATTAAAAACTTCACCAAAAGTGAGTGCGGATTAAAACCCCACGGATGTGAGGATTAAAACACGAGGAATTAAACCCTCCTGATTAAATTTATAAAATTATTTATTATGGGAAAAATACAATCGAAAAATAGAGATATTTTATTTATCGTAAATTATTTCTTTTTCAATTTTCCATTAAGTTGAATTTCTATTCAATTTACTAAGATAATAGCCTTTACATCATTTTTATATAGTTTGTATATAACCTCGATATCTAATATGCAGGGGAACACTTATAATTACTGTATTAACGAAGGATAAATACATCAAAGACTAATACATCAAGGATTAATACATCATGGATTAATACATCAAGCCTTAATTAACCTTCGGATAAATACATCAAAGATTAATACCCAAGGAATAATACATCAAGCGTTAATTTTTTTTTTTTTTTTTTTTTTTTTTTTTTTTTTTTTTTTTTTTTAAAAAGGCCCCCTGCCAGAAGAAGCAATTAATTAATTAAGAAGCAATTAATTAACCGAAGGATTAATATATCAAAGATTAATACCCAAGGAATAATACCCAAGGATTAATAGCTTTCATTCACAGCAAAAGGCATTCATTTTAATCCTCTTTCAGGTTTCTCCTGATGAAGATTGAAGAGAAACATTTTTTCCTCCAGTTCGGTTTGAACTCTCCGCAGTATAGGAATTTTACCCAATGAATACAAAACTGTTGCAAATATTTAAACTCATGAAATGGAACTTTTTGACTCGATGTCTAAAACCTATATATTTTCATTATTTAAGTAGTAGTATTTTTAATTAATTTCATCAGTGATCATTATATTTTATGTACGTCAATATTTAATGCATTAGAAAAAAGCGACTGAGAAAATTATAACTGTACCTAATTCAGATGGAGCGTTTTTTTTTTCAATTAGAATATACAGCATAAAAAACGCCCAATCAAAGCTACATACAAAAAACATACGTTTATTCAGCCGTAGCGTTTTTGATGCAGCATTTTCTTTACTGCGGCATGAGGAAAAAATCCCAGGACATTCTGAAATCTCGATATTTTACACTATTTATCATAATCGATAATGATAAACGATTTAATATTTTCAGACTGGAAATAATTAATATATATTCATCGAAACAATAAGTGAGGCTAGGCTGTATGTTATTAATAGATATTCTGCTCAGATATTGTTCTATTTAATATTAATCTATGCGCAGAACTTAATTACTTTGGGACGATGAGGCGCTAGCGAGGCTGGCGATGACATTCCGTGGATTTATAGCTGAGAAGATTATCACTGCTCATGGATGCAGAGACGCATGGAGGTGCACTGATGAAAGGGAAATAACAATATAAACAATACCACATAATTAAACTGTTTTTCAATCTAATTTAACTCTTTATGATTTTTGCGATCATGCTTAGCCCAAGAACCGTTAAATCGGTAAATAGGGTTGTTGAAGTAACTAATTTGTATGGATTTTGTTGTCTACAATGTTTGAATTGTTGATGTACCTACAGGCTTCCTTATTTTTGTAAACTATATTAGATACTTTATTTAGATTGCGTTGTGGATCGTATGCTTCATATTGTTGTGTATAAATATTGTATTCTTTCTTTTTTTCAACATGGTTTTCATTCATTCATTTAATTCATAGTAAGTTAAAATAATAAGGTTTGCTGAATAATAAAAGGTAAAAATCATACAAAATCAAAGAGTTACGTCAGAATTAATATTCCTTTTTTATTATGCAGTAGAATTCCTGTACAGTGGACTCCTCTATAGTGAATGTAGAGTCATGAGTAAGAGAACTCATCCGTATAGTGAACAAATTTTCTTTAGTCTGCCATAAAATGGTCATCTGCTTTAGAAAACTGATGGTCATTCATGGCAGACTAAAGAAAATTTGTAAACTATACGGGGTAGTTCCCTTACTCATGACCCTACATTCACTATAGAGGAGTCAACTATAGAGGAGCTCTACTGTATCTACTTTTAATTTTCTACATGTTTGAAGTAGGATTATTTAAGTTATTTCAATGATAGAAGCACTCAATAAATGTTTTAGGAAAGTACACTCCAATTTAAACACAATATTACTTTTACTTTTCAAAACGTAAACTAAAGAAGCTTTCAAAGTGTTGAACATTTTATTAATGGCTTAGAAGTAGTCCAGAGAAAAGTTTATTAATAACGGTGGCTGACTGGGTTTCATGGAGCTTGTTTGCAGAGGGATTTTTGCGTCTCAAGTAACAAGGATGTTTATTAGGAGAATATTCTGAACTGTGTCTTGAGAATGAACTTGAGATATAGGAATTTAAATAATAGTTATTAAGTTAAAAACTATAATTGTACCCATTAATAATATTAATTCAATAGCCTATCATAAATAGATATTCAAAAATTACTAATTATAGGGTAAAATAAATTTTAAACCGGATGAAAATTTCAACAAAAAATTTTAATTCAAATTTTTTGATGCATTTTTTAATATTAACCTACTAAAATATCCATCTATTATTATTTTATTCAAGTAACTATTTTTCACTTCAATAGCCTTTTCATTTCATTTTAAACTCCCCAAAGAACATACCACTCAATACCAACACAATAGCATTTCATTGCAAATAAATTGAAGAAGAGGAGCTACACGATTTAGACCATCAGACAATTAATTTACAAAAAGGAAGGTTCTAATTGAAACGATTTCTGTTTGGCTGACAAGGAGCCTACCGAGAAAAAGTATCCGTTTCATCCAATTACTTCCAGGCGATGATGAAAAAAAATGAAAAAAAAAACACACAGCACCAAAAATAAATTGTTCTCTTGAGGTATTTTTTGGACATTTTTTCTGCTTTTATTTGAAAGATGTGAGTGAGAGTGAGTGAGAGTGAGTGAGTGAGAGTGAGTGAGAGTGAGTGAGAGTGAGTGAGAGTGAGTGAGAGTGAGTGAGAGTGAGTGAGAGTGAGTGAGAGTGAGTGAGTGAGAGTGAGAGTGAGAGTGAGTGAGAGTGAGTGAGAGTGAGTGAGAGTGAGTGAGAGTGAGTGAGAGTGAGTGAGAGTGAGTGAGAGTGAGTGAGAGTGAGTGAGAGTGAGTGAGAGTGAGTGAGAGTGAGTGAGAGTGAGTGAGAGTGAGTGAGAGTGAGTGAGAGTGAGTGAGAGTGAGTGAGAGTGAGTGAGAGTGAGTGAGAGTGAGTGAGAGTGAGTGAGAGTGAGTGAGAGTGAGTGAGAGTGAGTGAGAGTGAGTGAGAGTGAGTGAGAGTGAGTGAGAGTGAGTGAGAGTGAGTGAGAGTGAGTGAGAGTGAGTGAGAGTGAGTGAGAGTGAGTGAGAGTGAGTGAGAGTGAGTGAGAGTGAGTGAGAGTGAGTGAGTGAGTGAGAGTGAGTGAGAGTGAGTGAGAGTGAGTGAGAGTGAGTGAGAGTGAGTGAGAGTGAGTGAGAGTGAGTGAGAGTGAGTGAGAGTGAGTGAGAGTGAGTGAGAGTGAGTGAGAGTGAGTGAGAGTGAGTGAGAGTGAGTGAGAGTGAGTGAGAGTGAGTGAGAGTGAGTGAGAGTGAGTGAGAGTGAGTGAGAGTGAGTGAGAGTGAGTGAGAGTGAGTGAGAGTGAGTGAGAGTGAGTGAGAGTGAGTGAGAGTGAGTGAGAGTGAGTGAGAGTGAGTGAGAGTGAGTGAGAGTGAGTGAGAGTGAGTGAGAGTGAGTGAGAGTGAGTGAGAGTGAGTGAGAGTGAGTGAGAGTGAGTGAGAGTGAGTGAGAGTGAGTGAGAGTGAGTGAGAGTGAGTGAGAGTGAGTGAGAGTGAGTGAGAGTGAGTGAGAGTGAGTGAGAGTGAGTGAGAGTGAGTGAGAGTGAGTGAGAGTGAGTGAGAGTGAGTGAGAGTGAGTGAGAGTGAGAGAGTGAGTGAGTGAGTGAGAGTAGAGTGAGTGAGAGTGAATGAGTGAGAGTGAGTGAGAGTGAGTGAGAGTGAGTGAGTGAGAGTGAGTGAGTGAGAGTCAGAGTGAGTGAGAGTCAGAGTGAGAG
>CANNZV010001270.1:0-169058 GCA_947561585.1 Caprella mutica | reverse complement strand
GTATTTATATTAAATTATTTTGCATTACGTTGAAGCACATAATTTCTCAGTATAGAACCCACAATTTCCTTGTATTTTACTTCAAATAATCTTGTACGTAATCTATCAGTACAGAAGAAACTACAGAAAACACTTACTGAACATCTTCCATAATTCATAGAGCAATTCATCAGGAGTAAACCTTAACGGCTACCTATACATCAAATAGCATTTTTTGCATCTGGAAAAGCCTCTTTATACCCAAACCCTCATTGCGTATCTGACTACAGCAAGAAACTGCTAACAGCAAAGCATGCCTTCTAGAGGGACTCTGGACCTGATAATGATTTGAAAAATGAAGACAAGTTTATTGAGGACAGGAATGATTTATTTCTGTGATATTGAAGGTATATCCCAGGGAAGGAAGATTGATTCTAGGGATATTCCCTTAATATTCCAAGAATAAATCCTTGCTGCAGTTCACTGAGTATAAGTTTACGATAATAATCAGATGAATAATAAGATAATAATCAATGAAAGAATAGGATAATAATCATGGAAGCAGAAGGAAGAGTAAGGAGAATCCATCGGCTATTAAGATAATAATCAGTGGACTAATAAAATGATAATGAGCTAATTAAATAGATAATTATCAGCTGAATAGTCTTCATGTTCAGGACTAGTCATTAGAAGGCATCACTCACATCCTCCCCTCTACAGTTTCGCAGCAATGAATCAAAGAATGAAATCACGTCATCACTATTGCTGAAATGCAGGAACTCTTGAAATGCTGATTAATGAGCTTGCTAAAGAACGCAGAAATACTACGCTTTTAAAGGTTACATAATTACAGCACTGAAAAAAAAAGAGTTATATGGCATCATGGTTTATATGGGTTAAGTTACGCGTTATCGAATACTTCCACATTTTCGATCATACAAGTAATATTAAATTTGACATTTTAGTTGGTTACTTTAATTGGTATCCATGATACCTGCGCCAATTGATATTCGTGCTACCTGACTGTATCATGGATACCAATTAAAATAAACATTTGAAATGTTAAAAATTTACTTCTATGATCGAAAATGTGGAACAGTCCGATAACCCGGAACTTACCCCCACCAAAGCATGTCAGTACACAGACTTTTCTGTCTTCAGGTCTCCGCTTTTTAGTTTCTTTGAGAAATGCAAGATGGCGCTGAGGCTGACTTTAACACATGCCTTTGACAGGCTGCTTTTTAATATTCCTAGTAAGAAGCCAAACCATTTGCATACTTACACTAAACAGTATGAAATAGGCTTACATTTTCCTAGAGGTACCTACCCATCGAAAAGAGGGCATGAGATGAATTTTCAAAATGTCGTAACTATGAAAAATAGTGTTTTAAAATAGTGTCGAGTTGCATCAAAAAGGAAACCTAATAGAAAAAATATAAGAAAAAAATACCTCAAGAACCAAGGAATTCAGTGTATTAAATATCGTTTAATGTATCGTTTTGAATCTATTTGTAGTTTTCTATCGTTATTTTATCCTTTTTAGTCGTTTTCTATTGTTTTTTATCGTTTATATCATCTATATCGGGGACACCAAATATTATTTTTATTAATAGACAACTAAAATCGTTTATTTATGCTAAACTTGTAGATGAAAATAGACTTATATTTTTATTTTCTAATAATAATGAATTTAAAAAAAAATCTTAATATAACGATATTCAACCTAGAGGTATGGTTATGGTGGGCCATCCAAGATGGAAACTAACTTAATCTTGTATGGCCCCACAAAAATATTCTCTCTAGGAACGGATATAATAGGGTTAGTTTCGAGTTATCGAACGGCTCCAAATTATTGATTGAGAAAAAAAGAGTATATATTGGTAAATATTATTAACTTTTTATCTTAATGATATCCCGGATACCTACAGGTATCATGTATACATTTTCCTCCCTCCGATAGCTCCCCCTCCCTCCAAAAAAGATACCTAATATCCCCCAATGGACACTTAGTATCCCCCCTCTCCCCAAATAGACATTAATATCCCCCACTAATGTCCCCAATCCCCCAATAGTCACCTAATATCCCCCAATGGACACTTAGTATCCCCCCTCTCCCCAAATAGACACCTAATATCCCCCGGTGTCACTCAGACAGGACTCCGATCCTATTTATTAAGTCTGTAATCCTGTGAGATTTACGTCATTCTTACACGGACTTTTTTCTCGAACTAGACGTGTCAGTGCGCTGTCAGTGGACAGCCTTTCTTCTGAACCACAGGAAGAAACGCGTCGCATCTTAGCGAACTCTAAAGCGCCCTGATCTTGTCAGCGGAAAATAACTTTTGTTTCTTCCGAAGATTACGGAAAGAAGTTTTGAGGAAGATTTTCTGCATGTGAGTTATAGTCAATAATAGACAGAAAACGCTGTAGAATATAAAGGGATACCCACAGTATTCTAAAGGGCCGTACACACGTAGGGTTTTTTAAGTCGCTCCACCAGACTTTATGCTAAGCTCCTCCTACTTTTTCCACGAGAATATAAGAAAAAACTATATAATTATTATTTATTTTAGTTGGTATTCACTTATATAGTTTTCTCTTATATTCTCGTGGAAAAAGTAGGAGGAGCTTAGCAAAAAAGTCTGGTGGAAAGACTTAATAAACCCTACGTGTGTACGGTCCTTAAAAGTGAATTTCAGGAAGTTTTTCAGAGCAATGTTGTTCCAAATAACAAGGAAGATTAGCACTCAAAGATGCAAGAGATCATTTCGGACACCAAAAACTATAAATGATGACTGCTTCTGGGTGGTAATTCTGAGACACGAAGGTAAAATTCTTTTAGGCAAAACTTCTAAAAGAAAAGCACTCAGTCAAGTTTAACATAACCATCTGACGCAGTCAATTTCTGTACCGGGATAATGTATGGTTTACCCAAAATTCATAAAGATTTACTTTTTACACCCAACAATATCATCAATAGAATGGTATAAGAAATTTGATTTCTTCTTAAATAATTTACTCCACTCACTTCTAATTTATGTACTGTTCAGGAAAGTTTTTATTTAGTTAGAGATATAATTAACATTCAAAGAGTAATTAAATGGCTAGTAACTATTAATATGGCTTATGATAGATCGTACGGTAACAGTATTCGCAATGTTCCTTTTTTTTCTAAATATTACTTTAGGTTTTAATGGAAAAGATCCTAACTCAACGGGAAATCCATATTATCAGAGGTTATTTAAAACCAACGTTGAAGGTTTTTTCTGGTGTCAAGCTGTCGAATAGAAAGATTTCTGTTCATCACCCTTTTTTCTACCCTTTTCCTGATGATGAATAGAAATCTTTCTATTCGAAAGCTTGAAACCTGAAAAAACCTTCAACGTTGAGTTTAAATAACCTCTGATAATATTATTTTATGTGTTACTTATTTTTAATAAGTTTTTGTATACTCCGTTTGTTGAAAGCTATAAGCTTAGGTACAACTCCAGCAAACGTTTTCTTGTGCTATTATGAAGTAATTTGGCTCATTAACTGTCCTTCAGACTTTAAACCAATAGTTAACTAGATGATGGGGCAGTCTTAGAGCGCTTACCTTCGTCACTGCTTATAAATGACGTTGACCTTCACCTTTAACCTGTTCGCTCCCAAAATCTAGTTGGGATAGTTCCAGGATAATGACCGTCGTTATGCGAATAACAAGATGACAAATATATAAATGCTGCCAAAAATATAACCTTCCACAATCTGAGTAGGTAATAAAATATACATTGATGATATTTTAAATCTTTCCTCTTTCCAAGTAGAGTTCTCACATTACGAAATTTCTAAATTATTTCAATTATCCAACATCAAAATATTAAATTCACTTGTGAGACTGAAATTGATTCCAAATTACTTTTCTTAGATGTTTTGATAAGTCTAGAATATTAAAATACGTTCACTGGCCTTGGTATGAAATTAAATTCTTTTATTCCTATTAGTTTTAAACTCAATCTTGTTTCATGTTTAATTTATAAAGTCTTTAGGATTTGTTTTTATGTAAATTTGTTTGAAAATGAATTTAAAAAAATAAGTTCACCAACAAAATTAAAGGTAATACGTTTAGGAAGACCATAAATAATATTTTTAATCTATCTCCTTCTAAATTTATTTATTCTAGGAAACCAATTTTCATTAACTGAGAATATTTAGACCATTATTCCAATACCCTCAAACACAAATTAACCTCTTTAATTAGAAATTTTTATGCACAGATCGATCCTAAATTCATTTCTTGTTTTTTTAACCCTATCGGCAATGTGTTTAATTACGTTTGCGGACAATTGACCGAATAAAACTTGACCAAAGAACTCTTGTACAAAAGACACTTGACCAAAGAACACTTGACCAAAAGGACACTTGGCTAAAGGACTTAGTCATAGCGAAAGGACACTTATTTAATTCATAGTCATAATCATGAATTTAAAAAACTTTTGAATAACCGTTTTTATAGATAACTGTTTCTATAGATAGCCATTTTAAATATTTTAACCGTTTTAAATATTTTAACCGTCTTAAATATTTTAGCCGTTTTAAATATTTCAACTTTAAATATTTTAACCGTTTTAAATATTTTAGACGTTTTAAATATTTCAACTTTAAATATTTTAACCGTTTTAAATATTTTAGACGTTTTAAATATTTTAACCGTTTTAAATATTTCAACTTTAAATATTTTAATCGTTTTAAATATTTTAACCGTTTTAAATATTTTAACCGTTTTAAATATTTTAACCGTTTTAAATTTGAAATAACCATTTCTCTTTAAATAACTGATTTTCTTTAAATAAACGTCATTTAAATATAAGTAATTCAGCCAAATGTCCTTCGGTGAAATGTCATTCTGTCAAGTGTCCGCATACCGTTTAATTTTGAAGACAAACTCCCACCTTTACTTGTTTCCGATGTCATTTATAAATTCACTTGCGGACAGTGCTCCACAGCCTATATGTATAGGCGAGACAAGAAAACAATTAAAGGTTCGAGTTTCACAACATAAAGAACATAAAGGAACTCCGTTCAGAAACCCCTTTACTGTAACAAATCAAGAAAACTGCAAAAATTTAAGCCATCATATTTCGAAAAATGATTTTAAAATTTTAGTTTCTATTTGAGGATATTGAAATCCATTTTTATTTATGAACAGATGCCCCAAATAAATTCACTAGGCACTTCTACTGAATTATTTATTACTAGTGTACTTGCAAGTTAAAAATAACGTGTCTTCAATAGTAATTTATTACCCGTTGTTAGGTTATTTTTAGTGAATTAAAATATAATTCATTTTTCTGCATAAACTTATACTTTTTTATAGATAAAATACATTTAAAAAATGAATAAAAACAGGGGAATTTGAATATCAAGTCAATATATTCCTGTGCGTATCATAGTTACATTCTTCATGTTTAATACCCGTCGAGAAAAAGCGGACACCAAATAAATAAATAAACACATGAGGGAAATTATTAGTATAGATAAAATGATTTATTTATTTGATCATTTATCTGTAACATAAGTGTGATTTCTGTATCCTAGATAGGAGAATTTTGTATTTAAATAGTAGGTTTTGATATTAACATTAGGTACTGGAATATATTGAGATGGTCTTTTAATTATTATTGTTATATTTTAACAGGAAAAGAGCATTTTTAACAGGTTAATCTACACCAATATTAAAACAATTGGAAATCCGTAATTTTTTAACGGGAAAGTACACTAGTATCAAAATATTCTCGTGCGTATTACGACTAGTTCTTTTTATATTTTTTCCTATCTAATTTCTGAAAGAGGTTCACGAAATTTATAAATATATATTATATACATATAGAGATAATGTTTTTCATTTATAGTTAAAATTAAATTACCAAAATATAAAAAAAATCTCCAATTTCAAGACTATGATTTTTTTATTATTAATATTAGACTGTTCAATCATCAGATTTAGAAACTACATATTTGTTTATCAAACACTATAAGAAATTACCTTATTCAGTTTAAAGGAGTTACTACCAGATCAAAGAATAGTTTTCTATCTACTTTCAATCAAAGAAAACTACAACTCTTATATTTAAGAGTAACAAACCTACTAAAAGGAAAAGCACTTTATATATTTAATTAATTACATAGTATTAATTCGTATCTTAACTGTGTTTATGTATTTATATAACATTGAAAAGTGATTATAATAGAAATGGTATTGATTATAAAACCAAACAATTGAAACAGAATCATGCCACTCTGCATAATGTGTCTCATGACTCTCAGAGATTTCAAATTGAGATATAGTTACTCTCTGAAACAGGTTCAGAATCTCCCTCAGCTAAATTAATGGTAACATAGGAATTAATTCAAGATCTCTACAATTTATGATATTTAGTTCAGATTTGTCTCACAGAGTCTTAGAAAAAGCTTCCATATTCTGCAGGCGGGAGTCAGAAGGTAGGTATCGATTCTAAGTAACCGATATAATGACCATTATCAGTGGTATTTATTGGTACTGTGCATGCTATATACTCGAGTGTTAATTACCAAACAATTGAAAAGCTCGGCAAGTTACTGTGTGGGTGTAAATTTAAAGAGCATGATAGGTTTTTCAGAAATTGAAAAGGTTAGATTATCACTGAGAAAACATTGCGAGTCAGACTGACTCATCGCTTGAGTCAAGGCTGAAAAACTCTAATATAGAAGTATTTTTTATTGATTGACTCTACCTCACTCAATTTGACTATGAATTAGGAGTCAATATGACTTTTGTTTTTGAGTAAAATGTTAGGATGAGTCAACTTGACTCACATTTTTGAGCAGGTTTTGGGAAAAACTGAAAACTCAAATTTTAAGTCATTTTGACTCGTATTTTTTTTCAGTATACGTAGTTCATGACTTGTTCATGACAGTGACTCTTTAGTTCATGACTTGAGCTGACGCTCACTGTCCGTATACTGTGACTGTCCGAGTAATGCCTGTAATGTCACTGAGACAAAAAATATTTTCCCTTTCTAGGCTAATTTAATTTTAATTTAACATGGCAAAATAGGAATTCATTCGCAATTTAACAATAGCCGAATATAAATTAGTAGTTGAACGTTATGTGGTGATTTTATATTTTAATTACTAGCTTAAATAATTACTATCAAAATGAAGTAAATATATTTTAGAACTAGCTTTTAAATAATTATTCTCAAAACAAAAAGAATATGTATTAATCTACTTATTTTTAACAATATCCTGCATATAACGATATCAATTTTCATGAGTAATATTAAATATTAAGTAACCTGATCAATAGCGTTGTTTTTATTTAGGTTTCTTATTCACAAACTGTCGAAATCAACTCAGAAAATTAGGAAGGTTGTTTTGAGAATAAGTAGAAACCATTAAAGCTTATCAACAAGAAAAATAACCTTTGTGTCTCATTAATTTTCAAATATTAAACAAAACTGGTTAACTCTTGTACCAATTCATATACAGTTTGTTTGGCTAAATTGGTTTAATCATATACCGTTTGTTTGGATAAAGTAATTATATTGAATATGTTAAATTTTTAGGGCTTACCTAGGATAGTAAATTGAAATATAATGTTCACTTGTTTAAAGTTTGTGTAAAATGGTCTAGGGTTGTTGGCATGTTATACTAGATTAGAGAGGTTTTATCTGTGAAATCGTTTATAATCCTATACTCTGCTTTGTTCTACTCATGTATAATTTACACCAATATAATATTGGGCTCCTTGCGCACACAATATCTCTTTTCTATCAACATGTATCCTAGATATCCATGATTTACATCAATATTTGACACTCGTTAACATGCATAAAATAGACATAAACTCAATATTTCTAATGCTTCTCATAATATGAGACACGCAAATGATCATGAGTATGATCCTCATAGATCATCTAAATCATGGCACAACTCTTCCTTCCCAATATATAAAATTGTAAATACATTGTAAATCTTCAAAAATCAATCAAAAATGAATAACTATACCTTCTTAACCAAATTGTACTGAACTTTTTTATGAAGTAGATCATAATTTGTATGCTCTTTCGTTAAATTTAATTAGCTTCAATTAAATTTATAAAGCTGATTTTGAACGCTATTGCTTGCTTTGTAAACCTTGATTTATTATACTTATCTCTTTTTTCTCATAAATATATCGTATTTTTAATATTCTAATATTTTTATTTTATTTGCATATCCTTTTATACAGCAGTAAACGTTTTCAGCAAAAATGGTATCTCATAGATAAGAGTTTATGTAAGAGCTAAATTTACTTAAGTTGTATTTTTTATCTTTCTTTTAAATTCGCAATGTACATATCGGTAACTATCCTTATCCTTTTTACAGTAACTCTTTCCTCTGATAGTACATCATCACAGTGACTCTTTCCTCTGATAGTACATCATCACAGTGACTCTTTTCTCTGATAGTACATCATCACAGTGACTCTTTCCCCTGATAGTACATCAT
This sequence comes from Caprella mutica, assembly GCA_947561585.1. Taxonomy (NCBI): domain Eukaryota; kingdom Metazoa; phylum Arthropoda; class Malacostraca; order Amphipoda; family Caprellidae; genus Caprella; species Caprella mutica. The sequence continues at coordinate 160,568 of CANNZV010001270.1, read as the reverse complement.
CACAGTGACTCTTTCCTCTGATAGTACATCATCACAGTGACTCTTTTCTCTGATAGTACATCATCACAGTGACTCTTTTCTCTGATAGTACATCATCACAGAGACTCTTTTCTCTGATAGTACATCATCACAGTGACTCTTTTCTCTGATAGTACATCATCACAGTGACTCTTTCCTCTGATAGTACATCATCACAGTGACTCTTTTCTCTGATAGTACATCATCACAGTGACTCTTTTCTCTGATAGTACATCATCACGGTGACTCTTTTCTCTGATAGTACATCATCACAGTGACTCTTTTCTCTGATAGTACATCATCACAGTGACTCTTTTCTCTGATAGTACATCATCACAGTGACTCTTTTCTCTGATAGTACATCATCACAGTGACTCTTTTCTCTGATAGTACATCATCACAGAGACTCTTTTCTCTGATAGTACATCATCACAGTGACTCTTTTCTCTGATAGTACATCATCACAGTGACTCTTTTCTCTGATAGTACATCATCACAGTGACTCTTTTCTCTGATAGTACATCATCACAGTGACTCTTTTCTCTGATAGTACATCATCACAGTGACTCTTTTCTCTGATAGTACATCATCACAGTGACTCTTTCCTCTGATAGTACATCATCACAGTGACTCTTTTCTCTGATAGTACATCATCACAGTGACTCTTTTCTCTGATAGTACAATATAACAGTTTTATTTTGCTGTCTCAGCATTTTTTTGACCTTTTAGTCACTCATTGTAGAAATTTTTTAATGAAGTCATCAAAATAAATATTTCAAATATTTAATTGGATAATAAATAAATGATTGACTATTCATGTCATGAAAAATATTTTAAAAGGCTGGTTATTTTAACCATACATTGCCTATAATGATGGTAATACTCCCTGGTAAGTACATCGGGTAAACAAAATCATTATGTCGAAAAAATTATTATTTTATTTTTTATTTTATTTATTGAACATAAATCCCTTATATAGAGCGAAAGAGTTATATCATCATTTATTTATATTATATTATTATTTATCGAAGGCTGAATATCTATCATCACAAAAGTGTATCTGTAATTATTTTTTGGCAGATTACTAATTTCACATTAACAAAAAGAAACTTTACTAATTGTTTGTATCTGTGAGATTTGAAAATGATAGAAAATTAGAAAACTGTTATTTGTGAAATTGGCATCATACAGAGACTCTTGTCGTTGATAGTACATCATGATACGGAAACTCTTTCACTGATAGTACAGAGACCCTATAATTTAATTATATTTAGAAATTATTCAAAATTAAAATATAAAAAAATCATATTATATCAGATTATTTTGTATAGATAAATACAAATAAATGTGAACACATTTTTATCACATTATATTTGGTCATTTCGACTTATATTTGAATGTTCATTTGACCAACTTTATTTGTGTCACACATTTGGCCTTCATTTGAAATTCCATGACCTAAAAAAATATATATCCAATTATTCCAGCCTTGATAAGGTATAATAATCGAAGAGTTTAAATTATGCGTTTCAATGAAACATATATTTTTATTTTAAATAAATGTATGCAATAGCAAATAACTTGTGGACATTAAAATCAGTTAACCAACCATATATCAGTGCCCCTTAAAATAATGTGTTAAGCAGGATAATTTAGAAGTATTTTTCTAAAACGTTCGGTTACATACATGTGTATGCATTCATTTATTAAAACTAATGTGTACACTAATATTAATTTGGGTAAGAACAATTGTGACTAGAAATAAAATTATTGTTTATCATGCTTATATTCTCTATATTTTAATGGTGATATTATAAAAATATTTGTGTACATATTAAAATTCAGTACATATTAAAATATAAATTACATAAAATATACAATTTTGTAATGTAGCAAAACATCAACCAAGTGTAGCAACCCTTACAACCAAGGGTAGCAACCCTTACAACCAAGGGTAGCAAACCTTACAACCAAGGGTAGCAACCCTTACAACCAAGGGTAGCAACCCTTACAACCAAGTGTAGCAACCCTTACAACCAAGGGTAGCAACCCTTACAACCAAGGGTAGCAACCCTTACAACCAAGTGTAGCAACCCTTACAACCAAGGGTAGCAACCCTTACAACCAAGGGTAGCAACCCTTACAACCAAGGGTAGCAACCCTTACAACCAAGGGTAGCAACCCTTACAACCAAGTGTAGCAACACTTACAACCAAGGGTAGCAACCCTTACAACCAAGTGTAGCAACACTTACAACCAAGGGTAGCAACCCATACAACCAAGAGTAGCAACCCTTACAACCAAGGGTAGCAACCCTTACAACCAAGGGTAGCAAACCTTACAACCAAGGGTAGCAACCCATACAACCAAGGGTATCAACACTTACAACCAAGGGTAGCAACCCTTACAACCAAGTGTAGCAACCCTTACAACCAAGTGTAGCAACCCTTACAACCAAGTGTAGCAACACTTACAACCAAGGGTAGCAACCCTTACAACCAAGTGTAGCAACCCTTACAACTAAGGGTAGCAACCCTTACAACCAAGGGTAGCAACCCTTACAACCAAGGGTAGCAACCCTTACAACCAAGGGTAGCAACCCTTACAACCAAGGGTAGCAACCCTTACAACCAAGGGTAGCAACACTTACAACCAAGGGTAGCAACCCTTACAACCAAGGGTAGCAACCCTTACAACCAAGGGTAGCAACACTTACAACCAAGGGTAGCAACCCTTACAACCAAGGGTAGCAACCCATACAAACGAGGTAGCAACCCGAAAACTGTTCCTAAGAACATTCATTCTGACTAATATGTTCGAGTGTACGAGTCTCATTGCAACTCTAACAAAAAGTCACGAATCAATAGAGGCTCGGAACTTTCCGTAACACTCACCGTGTTTTATTCCATGACGTGGCTGTCACGTGGTACAGAGCTCGTAGTAACGTGTTAGTCACTGAAATTAACCATTATTGCTGTGTCATCAAAAAGTAAAGGTACAATCGAAACAGATCAGTCTGGTTGTATTATATATAATGAAAATTGATTTATGCTATTCGAAATGGTAGGTTCGAAGCTCGTGTTTCGACACCTGCATGGTGACCTAATTTACTCGTGTCCGTACAGTTCGTGCGTGACATGTTCGGCAGTGTTCGGTAGATCTTCTTGCCGGGAAGTGCGACTTTAACAAAGCTCTTTGCTGTTAAGTAGAATTTCTGTGATAGTTTTACTAATGTTGAATAGGGTCATTATTTTTATTATTTATGTGTAGTTAATGATTCTCTGTACACCAATTAGCTCATTTTTCTCATTATAATTATAATTTCTTTTTTAAAGGTTGAATTATGTAAATGTATGAATCATACCTGTCGTTGCCTTTCTCATGAATTTATGATTATTTAGGTAAGAAATATTGATTAAATTCAATTATTATTATCCATTTTGAAATTAAATGGTTAGATATTTTATATATGAAACTAATCGATTTAAAAGAAATTTCTTGCTTTAAAAAATAATTTACAGTATTTTTGGGGGGTAACGACTCAATTACCGACTGCTTACAGTTACCGTAGAGTTAGGTTACGTCACGATAGGTTTAATAAAATAACATTCAGATTGGCTAATGTCTGATGCTAACGCCCCTCGTACGGTAACTGTTAATGTACAGTAATTGAGTAGTTACCCTATAAAATTAAATATTAAATGGTAATTGAATCTTAAATATCAGAAACATTGATTAGTATTGATTCTTTAATTAATTATAATAGTTTCAACGTTAAACAGGTAGGGTTTGCCCAATTATTGGACAGTTTTACATTTTCGACGGTATAGTAATTTAAAATAAGTAGTTAAAACATCATTATTATATGGTATTTTCCATATGATCGACAAGATTAAACCCCGTCCAATAACTCGGAACTTACACTAATCCTACATTTCCATGAAAAAACAACATTATTGTAACAATGACCAATTTGAATTTTTTATTGTAATAATTAGAAACTAGAAAAGCCTATCAAAATTCCCCGAAATTAGAAATATATTTAATCAACATATATGTTTTGATAAAACTGATATAGTGCAAATAATTTAGTGTTATATACTGCAAATTAAAGGAACAAGTGATACACAATAAAAAGCTATACTATAATAAGAGCTGCGTCTTTCCGTCTGTCTGTCCGTGTGTCACACTTTATTTAGAAACTCAAATTAAAAATAAAAATTATTAGCATTGCTTAGCTATCAATTTTTTTTACCGAACCATGTCTGTCGGTTGGATCGGTCTGTCCATCACAAAATGGATTAAAAACAGTCATTCTATCAACAGCGCCTCATAAATTTGGTGAAAAATAGTAGAAACACTTAAATTAAAAGGAAAAACTAATAATTTGCAGCAGTATCATTATTTTGTCTTTTGAGAGTACCTCTAAGCCCAATATATTAATTGAATCCCAATGAATGAGCAACAGGTACTGCACAGACCCTTCACACTTGCGTTTCTGAACGCCGCCTTTAAAAAAATGCTCATGGCAAAAAGTTTAGCTACAATTGAATTTAACGGAGCCTTTCACATTTGCGGTTTTTGAGCATTTTTTTCTAACGCAAGTGTGAAATGCTAAGTTGAAATCAATTGTAGCTAAACTCTTTGCCATGAGCCTTTTTTTTAACGCGCCGTTGAGAAACGCAAGTGTGAAGGAGGCCTTACAGTAATAAAAAAACGTCTAGTTGCAGTATGTATCATAGCTGGAGAATTTTTGATATCTAATTACTGAAAGCGAACTAGTATCAGGAAAAAAAGTTCATACTAAGATGATTAAATATATTAAAAATGTGGAAAAGCCATATAAATTCAATCATATTTTAATTAATATGACCCAAATTTAATTTATTTTAATTAATATGACATAAATTAAATTATATTATATTTTCAATGATGTAAATTAATATACCTACAATTGGATTAAAGTATGTAAAATAATGGAACAGGCACAAAATATCTTTATCTGAAAGACCTGATTAACTAGAAATAATAAAAAAATTAACTCATTCCTTCGTCGGTAATCGTAAAACACCCACCACGAAAGTGATGAAATTTCGAGAAATTGACCTAGGTTCGATTCTATAGGAAGGAATTTAATTTTTCATTTATGTCATATGTTATTTTGTAGAGTGAAGGAAATGAGTATCTGTGATGATTTTTTATAGGGTTAAAAATGACAAATTTGTAAGTTTTGAAAAAACTATAAAATTAGGAAAACTGTGATTTGTGAAAATAACATCATCACAGTGACTCTTTTCTCAGATAGTACATCATCACAGTGACTCTTTTCTCAGATAGTACATCATCATAGTGACTCTTTTCTCTCTGATAGTACATCATCACAGTGACTCTTTTCTCTCTGATAGTACATCATTACAGTTACTCTTTTCTCTGATAGTACATCATCACAGTGACTCTTTTCTCTGATAGTACATCATCACAGTGACTCTTTTCTCTTATAGTACATCATTACAGTTACTCTTTTCTCTGATAGTACATCATCACAGTGACTCTTTTCTCTGATAGTACATCATCACAGTGACTCTTTTCTCTGATAGTACATCATCACAGTGACTCTTTTATCTGATAGTACATCATCACAGTGACTCTTTTATCTGATAGTACATCATCACAGTGACTCTTTTCTCTGATAGTACATCATCACAGAGACTATTTTCTCCGATAGTACATCATCACAGTGACTCTTTTCTCTGATAGTACATCATCACATGGACTCTTTTCTCTGATAGTACATCATCACAGTGACTCTTTTCTCTGATAGTACATCATCACATGGACTCTTTTCTCTGATAGTACATCATCACAGTGACTCTTTTCTCTGATAGTACATCATCACAGTGACTCTTTCTCTGATAGTACATCATCACAGTGACTCTTTTATCTGATAGTACATCATCACAGTGACTCTTTTATCTGATAGTACATCATCACAGTGACTCTTTTCTCTGATAGTACATCATCACAGAGACTATTTTCTCCGATAGTACATCATCACGGTGACTCTTTTCTCTGATAGTACATCATCACAGAGACTATTTTCTCCGATAGTACATCATCACAGTGACTCTTTTCTCTGATAGTACATCATCACATGGACTCTTTTCTCTGATAGTACATCATCACAGTGACTCTTTTCTCTGATAGTACATCATCACAGTGACTCTTTTCTCTAATAGTAAATCATCACAGTGACTCTTTTCTCTGATAGTACATCATCACAGTGACTCTTTTATCTGATAGTACATCATCACAGTGACTCTTTTCTCCGATAGTACATCATCACAGTGTCTCTTTTCTCTGATAGTACATCATCACAGAGACTATTTTCTCCGATAGTACATCATCACAGTGACTCTTTTCTCTGATAGTACATCATCACAGTGACTCTTTTCTCTGATAGTACATCATCACAGTGACTCTTTTCTCTAATAGTAAATCATCACAGTGACTCTTTTCTCTGATAGTACATCATCACAGTGACTCTTTTATCTGATAGTACATCATCACAGTGACTCTTTTCTCTGATAGTACCAACATGTCTAGTTTACAATTATGTGTCTATAGTATGATTAAGTATAGTTATATTGATGTTGATTCAAGCCTATCCAATTTATTGAAGAACATAACAGTTTAGAATGATTATATTTTTGCAGGATAAGCCTCTTAATCATATGACATCCTCGTTATCGAGGATTAAACCAACCACTAAAATGCCATGTAACTATGACAATTAAATTAAATGATTATGTAATTTGAACATATGATATTGGTTTCAAATTCAACTGTAATAATTTTCCTTTTCAATTTTCAACTCTTCAATTTTTTAATTTAATCATAAAACCAATTTATTCAATAATATTTAAATCATAGATAATATATATTAAGGGAGAAGTCATATACAGTATCTTTAATTAATTTTACTTTCAGCAATTGGTAAGAAAAATCACATTATGTGATTACATAATCTAATTTGGAAAAAAATTGAAAGCACCAGAAATCTTCCAAAATGACATCTCTACCCGGATTTTTGAGGAAAAAAGACAAAGTAACGACAGAAGTAAATGTTGATTCTCCAAGTCCCATCAAATGTGATAAAGCATTTGAATTGATATCCATGAAAGAAAAGGAAGATGATTCTATTCCCAAAAGAGATTCATGGACCAACCACAGGGAGTACATCCTAACCATGGTTGGGACTTGTGTGGGCCTTGGCAACGTCTGGAGATTTCCGTACTTAGCCTATGAAAACGGAGGAGGTGATTGATTAATGTTTATCATATAATTTGTTATTTTTCGAAATATGTTCATCCATATTCAAAATATTTGAGGATACAGATTTTGAGTGACCTATTTATAAATAGGATCTTTTTGAAAATAATTAGGTTCTATTTAAAAATAACTATATTCTGTTAAAAAATATCTAGGTTCGGTTTAAAAATAACTAGGTTCTGTTTATAAATAACTAGGTTCTGTTAAAAAATAACTAGGTTCTGTTAAAAAATAACTAGGTTCTGTTTAAAAATAGGTAACTATGTTCTATTTAAAAATAACTTGTTTCTGTTTAAATTTTATTTCGATAATTTGAAATTTTGACTTTCTAAAACAAGTTTTGAATTCTTCTCACTCAGGAGCCTTCCTAATCCCGTACCTAATTGCTGCCGTTTCTGCCGGAATGCCTATGTATCTTTTGGAGGTTTCCTTGGGCCAATTCTATAGCAGAGGTCCTATAAAAGCTTGGGGTGCATCTCCTCCTTTCCGAGGTAAGGCATTCATATTTAGTGAACATTATAGTGAGTTAGTGGGTAACTTTTTGTAATTGTTACTTTTATAACTATGGAAAAATTATGAGAAAGAAATTATGAAAATATTCGAATTTTTTTTTTTTGGTTATCCACATTTTTTAATTATCTGTTATTTAAATTTCAGCCATCGAAATTTATCTAGTTAAGAATTATGTGCCATAATTTTTTAATTTGTCCAGATTTTTCACACGTATACATTTAGGTGGTATTGTCGAAGATCATTTAGTGTGTCCCAGAAGTAATTGACACTTCTCATTTGCTTATGAAACAAAAAATAACTAAAAACTCCATAACTTTTGAATTGTTTTATTAGAAAAAAAACATATTAATATCACCATATAATTTGATATTATATTTACTCATAAATTGAAAAGTGTAGGTTACTAACTGGACATAATATATGTGTTAACGAAACTAATATTTAGTGATATTAATGACTAAATATATTATTTTCAGGAATCGGAATAGGAGGAACAATAATGTGTTACATAGTAAATGTGTATTACATTGTAGTTTGTTCCTGGGTCCTCTTCTACCTATGGCATTCGTTCACACTTAGTAGGTTTTGAAATACTGAAACATACACACTGACATTTTGAACACAGCATTCGTTAGTATTCAGCCGCCCGTTAACCAATCTCTTTCTTTTTCAATTCCAGCTATAATAATTTTTATATCCCAGATTTACCCTGGAAAACATGCAACAATGAGTGGAATCTTGACAGATGCGTTCTTATGTCCGATAGAGTCAATCTCATTTGCACTGATGAACCAAGTAACTTGAAACTGTCATTTTCCAAAGTACAAGAAGCTGCAAACAAGACCATGGATGAAACTGGAAGTGGAGAGCCTAATTTGCAAAATCTGATGGATACCAGCTTGGAGTACAACCTCAACTCTAGTCTTACGAGTTTGTTTCCAGCTCCCGAATCAATGTTTGGCTACAGAGACACAAGCAAGACCAATGTCTCTGATGATGACATCTACTGTCTCGTGAAGAACAACTGGGTGCAGAAGAATAACCTCAGCGATCCAGTCAGGGAGTTCTGGGAGTGAGTACTTAAACCAGAAAAAAATTATTCAGTCAAACTCTTGAGTTATGAGGTATCGGTTCCCCTCATAGCTTAAAGCCACTTCATATCTCAAGTGCACTAAATAGTTTTCTATGATAAAAATCTTAGAAAACTATGGTCATTGAGGGATAACTATGACGCAATTCTTGAGCTCTATCATTTTTATCATTTAAAACGTAGAAAATACTTCATAACTAAAGTGCATTTCATAATTACTAATAATATAAATATCGACATATATTTAGAAATATTTGGAAGGTAAATTTATTATCACCCTTATCAAAATTTATCCCTGATTTAACACTTTTCTTGTACAAAATGAATTCAATTTCAGAATAGGTACAATGATTTAATAAGCCACGTTCACATAGTTAATATTTCGTTAAATACAATCTGCATTTCCAGATAAACCCGGGCAGTGATTCATTTCAATTAGGTAGAGTCACCATAAGCAAATGTCATGTACGTAACTCGCGGCCATTTTATTGTCTCTGTGTATAGTTTTCACTTTCTACATACCGTCAAGTAGCCAAATCGATAGCAATCACTAAGCATGTATAGATCCCATTAATATTTAGTTCAAACTATACGGCAAGTAGGTCATACAGTTCTGCATATGGGTACACCGGCATGGAATATTTTGAGAAATCAATTGGGAATACAATTTTAACTATAAAACGTTTTTACATAATTCTTTTACAGAATTTAGTAGTATTTTATAGTAATACATATAAATAATCAAATTTATTTTTATGTTAAAGGAATAACAAATCAGTGTTATTTTTCTCAAAAATTTAAAAACACCTTTTTCTAACGAACGGAAAATTGCATGTTTTGGATTCAATATTAATTTTATTTAGAACAATTCTTGAATATAACTTGAGTTATAATTCTATGGACGAAAACTGATAAATCAGCCATTTGTGATCAAGCCCTATTATGTATTTCATTCAGTTACTGCCCCCATTTAGCCAAATTAATTTGCATATCACAATAGATAACTAAGTAAGAGATGGTAGATAACCAAAAGTAAATAAGACACATCAAAATTTCAGGCGCAAGGTACTAAAGATATCGTCAGGTCTAGAAGATGTCGGAGAACTCAACTACGACTTGACGATAACTTTTCTGATCACTTGGGTCATCTGCTACTTCTGCATCTGGAAAGGAATCAAATGGACTGGGAAAGTACGCGACTAAAACGGCATTTATGCATATAAATGATTAATACTCTTTTACATAGATATTTTATGATATTTTTTTTGTAATATGTAGGTAAAGAAAGTATATTAAACAATAGTAATTAAGAAAAATTAAATTCACAATTGTGCTCAACTAAAGTAATTTATCTCGATCTTTTAAGGAAAATAAGAATCGAAATATTCTGGTCAGTTCCATCAACTAAATTTTTGTACACTTAATAGTACCTATTACGAATATATTGGTATAAGATTAACATCATCCCTCACCTTTGACAGATAGTGTATTTGACAGCTCTGGCTCCATATATCCTACTCTTTGTGCTACTCATCCAGTCTCTGACTTTACCTGGAGCTATGAACGGTGTCAGGTGAGGAGAGAAATTAACCTGAAATGTCTTAGCTAGGGCCCATTCTATGCCAGCAGATAAAAGGCCGCGTTTTTACCGCCCAGTTTACGCTTCTCCAATTGAAAAAATGAAATGGTATTGAATACTATATACCGCTGGTTTAGAACGATTCAATGCTCTTTAATTCTCTCCGTCTATAATATTTTCGGGATCTTTGGTTGTAAAAGCATAATGTCACAACCCTAATAATCATAAAGGCATAATCTTCAGTGGGTCTACCATAGCTCTCGGCGATCTTGCTGTTTCACTGTATGTATATTTTTTTTATAATTTTCTTTAAATTTCAGATTGTACCTGTATCCTGACCCTGACAAACTTACAGACTTCACAGTAAGTAGTATTGTGCAAGTGAAAAAAATTTAAAGTTCGATTTCAGATTTACATTTTCTAATTTCTCTTTTGAAGGTATGGCTACAAGCTTTCTCTCAAGTTTTCTATTCGTACTGCCTGGCATTTGGATCCCTAGTCACTTTCGGCTCTTTCAACAAATTCCACACTAACTGCGTCAAGTAAGAGACTTAAAGTTAAAACGACCATGCGATAAACCAAAAATACCCATATACAGTAGAACTCCTCTATAGTGAACTCCTGTATAGTGAATTTATGGTCCTGAGTAAGATAATTACCCTGTATAGTGAACAATTTTCCTTCAGTCTGCCATTGAATGGTAATTATTTTTCTAAAACTGATGCTATTCATGGCAGATTAAAAAAAATTGTATACTATACGGGGTAGTTCTTTTACTCAGGACACTACATTCACTATAGAAGATTACTGTACCAAACGAACTTTTCTTCCATTATCATTCAGGGATATCGTCATGATCACTAGTATCAGTAGTGGTACTTCTTTCGTAGCAGGTTTCATCGTGTTTGCTGTCATTGGATTCATGGCCCAGTGTCAAAATAAACCTGTGGACCAAGTAGCTGTTTCAGGTAATTTGATAACTTTATTGAAATAAAAAATGAAAATTCCACAAATTATAATGCATAATAAAATCTATCTTCAAAAAATTATATTTTAGTCTTTTGACCAACATAATTGATCCTATCTTCTTTATTAGTTTTTGAATATAAGTTAAAAGACCATATGTTATATTGAAGCAATACTCCACCCGGTCAACTGTCTATTTTCTGAATTCCTCAAAGTCAACATTACCTCACATAATGATCAATTGTTGTATTGTATAACTACCATTCATTTAAAAAAAAATCGATAATTTAGATATCCCATCGTAGTACAATAAACATCAAGGGATAAATTTTAGGAATGTATTTTTCTATCCAGGTGCCGGTCTTGCGTTCCTGGTGTACCCATCAGCTGCCAATGAAATGCCTTTCTCAACCTTGTGGTCAATTATATTCTTCTCCACCCTCCTCATGATCGGATTTGATTCTGAAGTAAATCTAAATAAGAAATGCTTTAAAGTCTATTTTCTCATAAATTTATTAAATTTGAAAAATGTTTACTGAAAATTATAAAATATTTATATATGAAATATAGATGTTTCGCGCAATTTACCGAATTGCGCAATCTCGAGATTGCACTGCGCGTTTTAACCCTGAAATGCCCAGAGATAATAGAGACCCGGTTCTATTTGCGCAGAACATTAATCAATTATTCTACTAAAATTCGAAACTTCTTCAAAATTCAGTTTTTCATTTTAGGTCAAAAATTTCTTTCAGTTTTGCTTCGTTGAAAGTTTCGTCACAACGATGACGGACCAGTTTCCTCGCCAACTCAGACCTCACAAAGAACTTTTCACATTGGGTATATGTGTGACTTCGTGCATTCTTGGACTATCTTGTGTCACCGAGGTAAACTGCAATAAGACCATAATAATATCCTCGATTCTGAATCATATTTGCTTGAAATTCTGAAATATTACTTGTGGACGTTTATGGAGTATAAGCATAATGGTTCTTTTCTCTCTTTCATCAACAGGGAGGAATGTACGTGTTCCAGTTACTAGATTCGTACGCTTGCAGTGGAATTTGCATTGTTTATTTGGTATTTTGGTCGAGTATTGCCATTGGTTGGGGTTACGGAGCTGACAGGTGGATTGGGTCGATCAAAGCCATGATCGGACACCATCCAGGAAACTGGTGGAAGATCTGCTGGCAATACATCGTACCTGTTTCTACATTCGTAAGTAGTCCATCGCACATATAAAGTTAATAAGTTTACAGTTTATAAAGCGTTCTTATAGGTTATTCAATATCAATGATTCAACTGAAGCAATTCCGTTGACCAATTTTGACATCAACCAATTTGATGATTGGACGAAGTGTTCAAAAAAAATAACGTGTATTTATTCGTACATCACAGATTATCTTCACTGCAAATGTTGTGAATTGGAAGCCTTTGACTTACGTTGGTTACGAGTACACAACCCTTGGCAACACCATAGGGTGGATAATGGCTCTAGCCTCCATGGTTTGGGTGCCAATTTACTTCATCTACTACCTCATCACTTGCAAGAAAACCCAAAAGACTTGGAGACTGGTGAGATAGAACATTAATTGAAACATACACGAGACTGGATAACCTTAAGTTCATCCAGTGGCAGAATAAATTAGCTTTGCATATTCTGCTTCTTTTTTCAAATGTTCTGATTTATATTTTTGCTATCAATACATTTTTCTGTCTAAGAGTAACATTTGCTGCCAAATAATCTAAGAAAAAGTAAGTAAACTCCTTTAAAAGTCTATCGCTATCAGAGATTTCTAATATTTTCTTCTTTTTTCAATATAGAATCCAACATTTAGAATTTTATAATGGATTTCAGGATTTTTGGTCGAGAATTGTAGAATTTTTTCTAGAAAATCACCGTAATGATATCAATTTTCATAAGGATTCCTTCATTACTTAAAGCCGAGTTCACTAGATAGTTTTCTATGATTTAAATCATAGAAAAAAATTGAGTGTTAACTGTGATTGAATTCTTGACGTATATCATTTTCTATAATTTAAGCATAGAAAACTACTTCAGTCCAAATTGAGTTATGAAGTATAGGTTCTTTCATAACTCAAAGTAACTTCATATCTCGAGTGCACTAGATAGTTTTCTATGATTAACATCATAGAAAACTATGGCAATTGGGGGATAACTATGAAGCAATTCTTAATCATTTTCTATAATTTAAAAATACTTCATAACTCGAGTGCATTTCATAACTCAGGTCCCCCATAACTCGAGTGCTTTATAACTCAAGTGAATTTCATAACTCAGGTCCCCCATCACTTGAGTGCTTCATAACTCAAGTGTATTTCATAACTCAGGGGCACTAGGTAGTTTTCTATGATAAAAATCATAGAAAACTATGATCATTTGAGGGATAACTTACGCAGCATATCATTTTCTATACATTAAACATAGAAAACTACTTCATAACCCAAGTGTATTTCATAACTCAGGTTCCCCATCACTCGAGTGCTGCATAACTCAGTAGTTCATCTGTACCTAACTCTTCCTCTTCCTTTTCCTCAGTTACTCATCGAAATCTTCAGGCCGGATAGCTTGGAGAAGCAGACGTTACATTTCCCTAACGTCATTGAGGAAGAAGCGCCTTGCGTGGCTACATCTATTTAGTGATCCGGGAAATATTTATCTGTTGCAGAGACTCAGCCTTAGATATCTATTGAAGCTAAGTTTAGGATGATAGTCACTGTTCAAAATTAATTTATATTCACACAATTCAATATATTCTAGGTACTGCTTAAGATGGTTCAGTAGACTCATTTCACCAATCATTGTGTACATTCAACCTTATTTTAAACACTTAAATTGTAGTTATACGAAAATTATATTGAAATATTCTTTTAATATCTGTTGTTATTTTAAAATATGTTGTGACTTAGTTTAAAGACAATATTAGGATATATATTTTGTTTGAATTTTTGTTTGATACAAGAAGATTTTATGGGTTACCAGTTAAATTTACTTTGTGGGTACGCCATAACTTTCTCACTCGAATTAATCGTCAAGTCACAGATCTCCAATTCGTAGATCGTGAAAATTTAGAGATCGTCAAGTCATAGGTCTCCAACTCATAGATCGTCAAGTCATAGGTCTCCAACTCATAGATCGTCAAGTCAGCGATCTTCAAATCATGGATCGTCAAGTCATAGATCGTCAGTTCAGATCTACAAGTCATAGATCATCAATTCATAAATCAACAATTCATAGATCTTCATTTCGGAGATCATGCATTTAGAAAATCGATTCAAAGATCGTGAATTTAGATTATAATCAACATTTCGGAAAAGGGAATTTAAATTTTTTTTTTTCGATATTTTCGTAATCAGGAATATTTTGGATTTATTCTTGTGATTATTTTTCTCTCTACATTCCTTTATTTTAGGCAAATTTAATTTTTTTGACGTCTGCAACGTATTTTGTGATATCGAATAAAAATAAATTTTAAGTCACTAGGATAGAAATTCAGAAATTAAATGAACGCACCGTAATTAGAAGTGAATGTTACCTTTTAAAATCACATTTTTATACAGAAAAACAAAGTTTTAAGGCAACATTGTCCTAGTATTGGAATAATGTTGTTACAATGTTGTTACAATGTTGTTACAATGTTGCCACAAAGAAACTTAACAACCTAGGATCCAAATCACAGTCTGAAAATAATTTTAAATAAACATTAAGTAAACATAAACAATAACTACTTTATTTTAAAAACAGATATGAATTTCTGTGTCTTTTTTTAAGAAAAAACATACACTTCTCTCTCACAGTTGTCAAATCAATATCGAAATATGATCTAAGTTTTAAAAATATTGATAAATTACAATTGGAAATCGTAAGAAATTATATTTTTATTGCATTGATTGATTTAAATGGATAATTTCTAATTGAATGACCGTAAAAAAATTAAATTGATAAAATACAATTGGATAATCGTAATTTTTTTTATTGCATTGATTTTAATTGATAAATTACAATTGAATGACCGTAAAAAATTAAAATTGATAAAATACAATTGGATAATCGTAAAATAATTAACACTATCTATCATAATTAAAAAACGTCTCAGAATTTCCTCATAAATTGTACATTCATACCCACCACAGATAGGTAAAATTATGGTGGGACCAAAGAAGATTATGTAAGATCCCAACTTTTATGGCCCACTATAACGTCTTCTCTGTTACACATCATCATTATTTTATATTCAGTGCATTTGTTATTAACCTTCACCCAATAAAATAATTATTCATTATTTAATAGCTATCATATATTATATATTTTGTAGAGCAAAGTAAAGATAACGGACCAATAAATATTTCCTTTAGTTTTTATAAATATACAAACTTTAAAAATGATTATAATATTAATGATTATACATTATTAATGAAAATATCGGGTGAAGTTATTCCTAATAATACACTGATAAAAATAAACAAGTTCAACTGATGCAATCAGGTGTTTCGAGTTCATCCCATGGCTTTGTCTCTAAAGCGAGACACTAAAGTGCAAAAACTATAGTTTCGATGCACTTTAGTGTCTTAGCTATAAGTTTGTTAATATGATGAGGAAATTATTCTTTCCTATTTTTTTATCATCATTTTAACAAACTTAAAGCTAAGACACTAAAATACATCCAAACTATAGTTTGATGCACTAAAGTGTCTCGCTTTAGAGACAAAGCCATAGGGTGAACTCGAAACACCTGAGTGCATCAGAATTTCTCTGAGTGTAAGAACGCAATAATAAGAACAAATGAAGCTAGTAAAGATAACGGACCAGAATTTAACCAACGAAAGATAACGGTCTGGTCCGTTATCTTTACTTGCTTTTATTTTTTTTCTGTGTAATATATTTTGATAACCATTTACTGCCTTATAAAACATAAGTTCAAATGTTTAGAGAAACTTTGCTATTGAAATCGTTTGAAAATGTTTGAATATTATTAGTTCATAATGATTTAGGTTCTATAGATAATGATTTATAACTTTTTATAAAAATATTATTGTAGTATTATTATTTGAAATCATATAAATCAACTAACTGGTTCAAAAATTCAATCACTGCAGTAGCTATCATAGTAAATAAATAGAGAAGTATACCAACTACAATATTGGAACATCCGAAAATATTATGAGTGACGTCACACAAAATATTTTCCATTTGTTTTCAAGTAAAAATGTTTTATTAATCTGTTAAATGTCATTTTCATGGAAATTAACTAACATAAAATTGTTTTTATCACATTTTATTCACTTATGATATTCACCTAATAATACTTATAATATTTGACAGTACTCTGTGTGACGTCATTTGTTTACATCGTTTCTGAAGAATGGACCGTCAATGAATTCGAAACTTAGTATACTTCTCTATTTATTTACTAGGGTAAGTTCCAAGTTATCAGACGGATACGTAGTTTCAATCATATAAAAAATGATATTATAATTAAAATAAAAGTTAAATATTATTTATTGCAAAATAATTACATGATCGAAAATATGAAACCGTCCAATAACTCGAAACTTACCTTAGTTACTGTTGTGACCTAGAAATACAATTGTGTATTTTATTTTTGATAAGAAAAAATTATGAATTGACTTATTTAATGCAATGTATCTCACATCTTTACTGTGTTTTATTTTCATTTACGAAACTAGGTAAAAATATTATATAATTTTTAAACTATATATAGTATAATTATATATAATAAAGTAGATCTCCTCTATAGTGAATGAGTCCTGAGTAAGGAGCTACCCTGTATATTGAACCAATTTTCTTTAGTCTGCCGTGTAATGGCCATCAGTCATAGAAAACTGATGGCCTTTTTAAGGCAGACCAAAGAAAATTTGTTTACTATATAGTCTAATTTTCTTACTCAAGACTTGATGTATGTATGAAGCCAAAACCATTGAAATGCGATTTAAAGCTTATATACAATAATAATAACATAATAATGCATATAATTCTAACACAATAATATAAATAATAATAACATACTCTTGCACATAAAATGAGTCTACTGAACATGCTAGATTTTAAGAAATATTCAAATAAAGTTACACTTATTGATATTCACTGAAAAAAAACTGCTGTCGTATTTTATTTTTTTAAGCATTTTTCTCTGATCTAAAAGAAAATAAAACAGTATGTATTAACTAAAAATATTCTTTTTTATTATTTCATAATCATACAATTTTTTTCTGAATTTCAAAATATTTATAATTCTCAATATCAGTTATTCATAACCATTTGTCCGAGTAATTAAAAGGTTAGTAGAATATCTAAAATATTATCACATATGTTCCATAATAATTGTACACAAAAATAAGCATAATAGCACCACAAACTGTACCGAAGAAACTAGTATTGTCCCAGTCTGCAATAACTTAAAAACACTGAGGAAAAATGAGTCAAATTGACTCAAAATTTTATTTTTCAGTTTGTCCCAAAACTGGCTCAGAAATGTGAGTCAATTTGACTCATACTCATATTCTACTCAAAAACAAGAGTCATATTGACCTCTAATTCATAGTCAAATTGACTCAGATAGAATCAATCAAGAAAAAAGACTCCAATATTGAAGTTTTGCTAGCCTTGACTCAAACGATGAGTCAGGTTGACTCGCAATTTTTTCCCAGCGTGTATACTTCAGAATAGTACAATAATAATCTACACAAAGTTTTGCTCATACAAACTCAAAATAAATCTGAGTCATCGTACGGTTGCAAATGTTAGATATTATAGGGAAAAAAGTATGTAATGATTAAAATTTAACTTTTATTTTAATTGGTATCCTTGATACCTACAGGTATCATGGATACCAATTAGTAGATCTACTTATGAAGCTACCTTAAAAGCCCCTTCACCTTAACCTTACACTGCTCAGTTAACAGGTTCTATACTCAGTATAAAGGACTAAATATGATTACTAGAGCGATAACGGGTTAATACTAATCAAACAAATTGCTATATAAATCTTTAATAATATTAAGTATTCATTATGCTTGTAGTTCGGATGCAGTTTCTAATCTCGAATCTGCTAAGCAAATTTATAACTGGTGCTAGGTATATTCCACCCCAGGTATATTCCACCCCTGGTATATTCCACCCCAGTATATTCCACCCCAGGTATATTCCACCCAGTATATTCCACCCCGGTATATTCCACATCGGTATATTCCACCTCGGTATATTCCACCCTGGTATATTCCACCCCAGGTATATTCCACCCAGTATATTCCACCCAGTATATTCCACCCCGGTATATTCCACCTCGGTATATTCCACCCTGGTATATTCCACCCCAGGTATATTCCACCCCAGATATATTCCACCCAGTATATTCCACCCAGTATATTCCACCCCGGTATATTCCACATCGGTATATTCCACCTCGGTATATTCCACCCTGGTATATTCCACCCCGGGTATATTACACCCAGTATATTCCACCCCAGTATATTCCACCCCAGTATATTCCACCCCAGGTATATTCCACATCAGTATATTTCACCCCAGTATATTCCACCTGGGTATATTCCACCCCAGTATATTCCACATCGGTATATTCCAACCAAATATATTCCACCCTGGTATATTCCACCTCGGTATATTCCAAACAAGTATATTTCACCCCAGTATATTCCACCCGGTATATTCCACCTCGGTATATTCCACTTCGGTATATTCCACCTCAGTATATTCCACCCCGGTATATTCCACATCGGTATATTCCACCTCGGTATATTCCACCCTGGTATATTCCACCTCGGTATATTCCACCCTGATATATTCCAACCAAGTATATTCCACCCTGGTATATTCCACCTCGGTATATTCCAAACAAGTATATTTCACCCCAGTATATTCCACCCCAGTATATTCCACCCCGGTATATTCCACTTCGGTATATTCCACCTCAGTATATTCCACCCCGGGATATTCCACATCGGTATATTCCACTTCGGTATATTCCACCCTGGTATATTCCACCTCGGTATATTCCACCCTGATATATTCCAACCAAATATATTCCACCCTGGTATATTCCACCACGGTACATTCCACCCCAGTATATTCCACCCCGGTATATTCCACATCGGTATATTCCACTTCGGTATATTCCACCCTGGTATATTCCACCTCGGTATATTCCACCCTGATATATTCCAACCAAGTATATTCCACCCTGGTATATTCCAACCAAATATATTCCACCCTGGTACATTCCACTTCGGTATATTCCACCCCAGTATATTCCACTTCGGTATATTCCACCCCAGTATATTCCACCTCGGTATATTCCAAACAAGTATATTCCACCACGGTATATTCCACCATGGTATATTCCACCTCGGTATATTCCACCTCGGTATATTCCACCCCGGAATATTCCACCCTGGTATATTCCACCCCGGTATATCCCACTCCAGTATATTCCACCCAGGTATATTCCACCCTGGTATATTCCACCCCGGTATATCCCACTCCAGTATATTCCACCCAGGTATATTCCACCCTGGTATATTCCACCCTGGTATATTCCACCCCGGTATGTCCCACTCCTGTATATTCCACCCTGGTATATTCCACCCTGGTATATTCCACCCCGGTATATCCCACTCCAGCATATTCCACCCTGGTATATTCCACTCCAGTATATTCCACCCCGGTATATTCCACTCCAGTATATTCCACCCTGGTATATTCCACCCCGGTATATTCCACCCTGGTATATTCCACTCCAGTATATTCCACCCTGGTACATTCCACCCTGGTATATTCCACCCCGGTATATTCCACCCTGGTATATTCCACCCCGGTATATTCCACCCCGGTATATTCCACCCTGGTATATTCCACCCTGGTATATTCCACCCCTGTGTGAAATTTTTAACATGTATGTGCAAAGTAGGAGGTTAGGTGAAATAGTAAATAGTGTAATTCGTTTTTTTACCTGGTGTGAAATTTACCGGGTTTTAATTTAATGTGGTTGGAGTATACTGGGTAAAATATACAAGGTTGGAATTTACCGTGGTGGAATATTCGGGAGTGTAATATACAGATGTGGAATTTACTGGGGTGGAATATAAAGAGGTGAAATATACAGGGATTGAATTTAAAACTTATGTACATAATAGGAATATCCAATGTACATCATTATAAAAATATACCAGCGAAAAAATTTGAAATATAAAATATTTCAGTAAATATACATATATCATACATACATCATAATTTAAAAAAAAGAATTATAGATTTCATCATATGAAAGCAAAAATTCCATGGATTAAACTGCATTTGCTTTTAAGATATTTTTCCATCACTTTTAAACAACTTTGGATCCACAAACTTAAATTCCTCTAGCCAAAATTTTCAAAATCTTCGTGACAAAATTTAAATAAATATTCATCTTACTGTACCCACAGTTAAATAATCGTATGTAGTAATATGTGGAGAAAATATGGTCATTTTGAAATTCATTAGTGATCTATACTTGCAACAGTGTTGAAGTTTATTTTCTATGATTTCACAGACCTTACAATAATTGTGCTAATTTAATAGAGAGTTGCCAAAATTTTCCAGTGATCAATTTTAAAATTTATTTTCCTGTTTGTTCGCTGCATATAAGTAGCTTTCCCAGAGAAATAATACTACCTCAAACTATTTTTATTGATACATCAATTTAAATGTATTAATTCATTCAACATCTCTTTCCAGTTTATTTTCTTAATTTATTATAAAATAACAAGTGAAATTGAAATAGAGTTATCCATTTTTTCGTTCTTCAAATATCTACAATAGTCGGTCTACTTTCAAGATGGCTACCGTAAAAGGGATACTAAAAAAGGATGGCACAGAGAAAATGGATCCACAGACAGCCAGTCAATGCATCCCTCTTTCTTCTGGAATTGACCAAAATATGGACCCCGAAGATGATTCAATTCCCAAAAGGGATTCATGGACCAATCACCGAGAATACCTTTTGTCAATGGTTGGAACCTGTGTTGGACTAGCTAACATCTGGAGGTTTCCATACCTAGCCTATGAAAATGGCGGAGGTAAGCAACTTTAATCAAATCTTTTTTAGGTTCAATCTGAGAGATTTCATTCTTTTACATTACTGGGTATAATCTAAAAAGATTTTCTCTTTCATGTCTTCTAACTCCTTGCTTTTTTCTTACAATTCAGGGGCGTTCCTGATTCCATACCTAATCGCCGCTCTCTGCACCGGAATGCCTATGTTCTTGATGGAGGTTTCTTTGGGCCAATTCTACAGTAGAGGCCCAATAACCGCATGGTCTGCATGTCCTCCTTTTAAAGGTAGGTAGCTTCTTGCGGAGACATTTGAAATGTATCCTTTGAGGTTTATGACACTATAAGTAAAAGATTATTTTCATGACAAACATGATTTTTTTCTTAGGAAATTGCATGATTTTATTTCAGGAATCGGAATTGGTGGAACCGTGATGTGTTACTTCGTAAATGTCTACTACATCGTTGTGATTTCTTGGGTGCTCTTCTATTTGTGGCATTCACTGACACCTAGTAAGTTTTACAGTATTTCAAATTGAAATAATGAATAGAACAAATATCGATAGTTGATACTGTTCAATTTATCTTTCATTTTTTCCCCCAATTCCAGCTTTAATGCTTATTATATCCCAGATCTACCTTGGAAATCTTGCTCAAATGCATGGAATCTTCAAGACAGATGCGTTCTTATGGCAGATAGAGCTAAACTAATCTGCACTGATGATCCTCTCATTTTCAATCAATCTTTGCATGACTTTAAACCACCTGAAGGCGAACTGGAAAGTTTTCAAAAGCTTCAACAGTTCGGATGGTCTTTGGACAGTCCGTCATTCACTTCTGGCCACAATCTAACTTCACCTCTTCATGCTCCAACTTCTTCTATCTTCAGCTACGAAGATCTTAGTAAAACCAATGTGTCAGATGATGACATTTACTGTCTGGTCAACAACAACTGGGTGACGAAAGCCAACCTCACGGAACCAGTTCGAGAGTTTTGGGAGTGAGTATCATTTATTGCGTAAAATATAGTAGAGCTCCTCTATAGTAGACTCATCTATAGTGAATTTAGAGTCTTGAGTAAGGAACACCCTGAATAGTGAACAAATTTTCTTTAGTCTGCCTTGAATGACTATCAATTTTCTAAGACTGATGGTCATTATATGGTAGACTAAAGGAAATATGTTCATTATACGGGGTAGTTCTCTTGCTCAGGAGTCTACATTTACTATAGAGGAGTCCACTATATATGTATTCTACTGTACTGAATTTTTAAGCAATATATTCCACATATCTTGAACTCTATTACTTTTTAATCCTTTGCTACGATATTCATTCCCCACCATTTATAGCAATTTCATGTCGTTTCATGTCTCAAGTAGAGCATAATAATATCATAAAAGAGCACCAAGCTACATGTAGAAATGTCATAGCAATGACAAATGGATCAATAAGTAGCTAGTAGGGTGCACTGTAGTCAGTTTGGTGAATACTAATCAAAATTTATGGAACAATTTGGTTAGTAACGTCGCAGTCAATCAGTTAAAATCTCCTTCCGACTAATAAAATTTAGTCGAAAAAAAGTTTATAAATAAAATTTTTAATAAAGTTAAAAACTCCTAAATATTTTCTTCAAACTGAAACAAATCCCACCAATATATGAAATAAAGGCTTATGAGTGACGTAATGAACAACAATTAAAAAAATATCAAAAATTCGAAAACGAGCACAATTCTGTCTACTTATCCACTATTTTTATACCCACTAACCAGACGCAAAGTCCTGAAAATATCTTCTGGACTAGAAGAAGTGGGAGGTCTCAACTACGAAATGACTGTTTCATTGATCGTAGCTTGGGTCATGTGTTACTTCTGCATCTGGAAAGGAATCAAATGGACTGGGAAAGTACGTACAATAATGCCTAAAATTAGATTTACGTCTTATTTTCATCTCTAGAACATTTTTTAAATTTTCTGTTCAATTTGTTTTTGGTATTTTAATAATTATAGTGAATAGTTTTCTTGTATTAAATTGAATATCTTGATAGTTGAATTTAATTCTTTTCTCAGAACATTTATAGGAATATAAATATATATTACTATAATAGAAATTAGAAATATACCTAGCCATAACTGCCACACTTTAAAACATGGACAATGATAACCTAGGTAGGTATGCGGTGGGACTAGCCACTAGGTAGGTTGTTATTTATTATTATACCTAATTACCTCATTATTTTCCTATCAGATTGTATACTTCACTGCTCTGGTGCCTTATTTTCTCCTCTTGGTCTTGCTGATACAATCTGTGTCACTGAAAGGAGCCATGGTTGGCATAAGGTCAGAAACTCAATCAATAGAATTAGTTATCTGAGGAGCAAGTGACTAATTCCAGCCTTTTTATCACCTAAACTACGCCAGCTCTCGAATTTTCCGTTTTAACTCCTGAGTTCTGAAGTTCTGAATTATGAAGCATGGATGACCTGAATTATTTCTCTATGCTTAAATTACAGAAAATGATATGCTTCAAGAATTGCGTCATAGTTATCCCCCAATAACCATAGTTTTCTATGATTTCAATCATAGAAAACTAAGAAAACTATCTAGTGCACCCGAGTTATGAAGTGGCTCTGAGTTATGAAGGAACCAATACTCCATAACTCAGGAGTTTCACTGTACATACAAGTCAACTCGAAACACTTTACAAGATGACATTTCGATGGCTATAAACTATTCACATATGAGATTTGAACTAACGATGCCTTCTTTCATTTCATTAGATCTATTCTCTGTTTATTTCAGACTGTACCTAATACCGGATCCTGCAAAATTGGTTGATTTCAATGTGAGTGTTCTAAAGATGCGAATTTCTTTGTCTTATAGTGTACTGTTTCACGTCAAAAAAAAACTCATGTTTAATTGATAAATATTATGAACTTAATATTTAAAGATTCGTATTTATAATTAAAAGTGAGGTGCCAAAGTTGAGATATAAAAATTGAAAGATGTTCTTTTAACTCAATTAATGAAAAAGGCTTCTTAAGAAAATAAGAAAATGTTCGACCGTTAGTAAAACTCCTTCATTCAAATTAACGTCTGCTTCGGAACCAAAGGCCATATCGCTGATGTCAAAAGGAAATTATATTTAAGTGACTGTAAGAAGCAGAAAGGAAAATGGTTTTACCCCTATTTTACTTTAGATAATGAATTGTATATTTTAACAATCTAGGTATGGTTGCACGCTTTCTCTCAAGTTTTCTACTCCTACGCCTTGGCATTTGGGTCCCTAGTCACATTCGGCTCTTTCAACAAATTCAACACTAACTGCGTCAAGTAAGTCATATTATAGTTATATTTTGGACCTTAGCGAAAAGATTGCAGTTGAATTTTGTTATACTGTTGATATTTTACTAAGTTATCGGTCGGTTTCACATCTTTGGTCATATAAGATTAAACGATAAAATAATAATTATTTAATTTATATTTTATTGGTATCAATGATACCTGGAGTTATCATTTTAATTTGCATCCATTTATTTTAATTAGTATACATGATACCTGCAGGTATCATGGGTACCACCGGTCACCAATTATTTAATCATTTGTTCTTATTTGACAGAAGATTTTAAACCGACCGATAAATCGTAACTTGCCGTAATTTCAATGAATACTTTCAGGGACACGATAATTATATCAAGCATCAACAGTTTCACCTCATTCCTCTCTGGTTTCATTGTTTTCGGAGTCATCGGTTTCATGTCAGTCAGTCAGAACAAACCTATTGAAGAAGTCGCTGTATCAGGTAAGATAATAAAGTTTAGGTCAAAAATGTATAAACACTTCGAACATTAAAATATTTATCCAATCTTTCGAAAAATTCAATTTTTATTACTACAAATTAGGAATGGAAAAATATAATCCTAGTTACTTGCTGTTCACAAGTATGAAATTTTTTAAACATAGAGAAACTCTCAAATGATCAAGAATATTTCTGCTAAAATTATATAAGTACAGTAAAACTCCTGAGTAGTTTTCTATGCTTAAATTATAGAAAACGATATAGGACAATAAATGCGTCATAGTTATCCCTCAGTGACTATAGTTTTCTAAGATTTTAATCAAAGAAAACTATCTAGTGCACCAGAGAATTGAAGTGGCTCTGCTTTATAAAAAGAAACCAATATTTCATAACTCAGGATTTTCACAGTAACCCCGTTTTGTCCAAAATAATCGACTAATTGCCAATACATTGCCCTCTTTGAGCCAATTTCACTTTACTCCTTATCAGGAGCTGGTCTGGCTTTCTTGGTCTATCCTTCTGCAACAAACGAAATGCCACTTTCTTCATTGTGGTCCATAATCTTCTTCTTCACCCTAGTGATGATTGGACTGGATTCCGAGGTTTGAAATATCTCCTTTAGAATACAGTTGGACTAGATTTGTTGTGAACTCCTCTATAGTAGACAACTCTAGTGGACTCCTCTATAATGGACTCCTCTATAGTGGACAACTCTATAAGTGGATTCATCTATAGTGGACTCCTCTATAGTGGACAACTCTATAGTGGATTCATCTATAGTGGACTCCTCTATAGTGGATTCATCTATAGTGGACTCATCTATAGTGGACTCATCTATAGTGAATCTAGTGTCCTGAATAAGGAATGTACCATGAATCTTGAATAAATTTTCTGTAGTCTGTTGTGAATGGCAATAAGTTTTCTAAAACTCATAGCCATTTTATAGCACACTAAAGAAAACTTCTCTTATTCAGGACAACTCTTATTCATTCACTATAAAGGAGTCCACTATAGAGGAATTGTACTGTATCATCAAACAGATGAAGAAAATAATTTGTACAAAATCCCAATGAATTTCCAATCTGATATCAAATTTCTTACAGTTTTGTTTCGTTGAGAGCTTCGTCACAACGATGACGGACCAGTTTCCTCGTCAACTCAGACCGCACAAAGAACTTTTCACTCTAGGGGTTTGTGTAACTTCTTGCATTCTTGGACTTTCATGTGTGACAGAGGTAAGTGAAATGCTGTATTGATTCAGTATATTTGATTTGTGTGTTCAATATCCATGGTATTTATATATCTGTTCAGAATAACAATTCTCCATTTCTGTAAGCCTATCATTCAATTTTAAAGTATTCAGTATTTTATTTTATTTTTTAATATCCATGGTAGATACATATATAGCTCTCTGTTCATGTTCAAGAAATATTTTATCATCAAAATGTCCAATTAGCTTCATTAGCATCCATCTCGACAAACATGAATATGTTTGTATGCTTCTTTAACTCAGCTTTCTTATGTTTAGATATGAACATACAATTCTTTAACTTTGAAATTCTGAAATATTACTTGTGGACGTTTATGGAGCATAAGCATAATGGGTTTTTTTCTCTCTTTTGTCAACAGGGAGGAATGTACGTGTTCCAGTTACTAGATTCGTACGCTTGCAGTGGAATTTGCATTGTTTATTTGGTATTTTGGTCGAGTATTGCCATTGGTTGGGGCTACGGAGCTGATAGGTGGATTCTATCGATCAAAGCCATGATCGGATACCATCCAGGAAACTGGTGGAAGATCTGCTGGCAATACATCGTACCTGTTTCAACTCTCGTGAGTTATCTTTGAACATTGTGTCGAAACCTTTCAAGATGTTGAATTCACGTTTGATTTTGAATGTCTCTTTCATTTTCAGATCATTTTCATTATAAATGTAGCTAATTGGAAGCCACTGACTTACATTGATTACGAATACACAACTTTTGGCAACGCTGTTGGTTGGTTGCTAGCTTCAGCCTCCATGGTTTGGGTGCCAGTTTACTTCATCTACTACATCATCACTTGCAAGAAAACTCAAAAGACTTGTAAACTAGTGAGTTATTATTCTTTTACAGTAGAGTAGAACTCCTCTATAGTGAACGAGTTAGAATGTAGCCTGTATAGTGAACAAATTTTCTTTAGTCTGCAATGAATTGCCATCAGTTTTAGAAAACGAAGGGCTATTTTATGGAATACTAAAGAAAACCTTTTCACTATTAAGGCTACATCCTAACTCATTCACTATAGAGGAGTTCTACTGTATAAACAAAATATGTTATAAACTTATAAGAGTAAGAATTTCAGAATAGTGTCATCTATGTATGAATTTACAGCTAGGTAACTATGAATCGCATACAAATATCAATACCTTTACCCATTAGTTTCGCTTTGATATATTTTGAGTAATGGCCATTTATAAGGGGACCGTTCCGGTATTTTTTACATTTTTCTCGTTTTTTTTTTATTTATTTAGTTACCTTGCAAATCTATCAAAGAAAACTCACAAAAAATTTCATTCACCTAGCACGTTTGTAAGTGTGTCAAACACGCTTCTCAGTTTGGGGGTTAGGTTGTTTTGAGGTTGTTTTGGAGGTTGTTTTTGTGTTGTTTCTGTTGTTTTTTTGCCTCCCATTTATGGTTGAAGGCTTCGTCGCTGCCTGGGTTGACCCCCGAAAAGCATAAATATTATTTTTTAAATTAAAAAAAAAAAAAAAAAAAAATTAAAAAAAAAAAAAAAATTGAAAACTTTCTTTCTTCCTCCATTATCTAGGTACCATTTTTCTCAAATTTTCCACGTTCAAAAGTATAGAACGTTTTGGGGGTTGGTGCTACAGAAAAATGTATAAGAGCTAATATGTTCAGACCGAAATTCCTAAGGTCGTCTAGAAGCCCTTTTCCTCTTAAGTTTTCTATAAACAATTTATTTTTTGAAAAAAAAAAAAAAAAAAAAAAAAAATGATTTTTTTTTTTTTTTTTCAAATAAAAAATTTTTCAGATCGAAATTCAAAAAAAGGGCTTCTAGACGACCTTAGGATAGTAGTAGAGAACATATTAGCTTCAATAAATTTTTCTGTAGCACCAACCCCCAAGCCGTTCTATAGTTTCCCGGGGGGGGGGTCGAAAAAGGTTTTTCGACCCCCACGGGGGAGGGGGGCCCCAAAATGAAAAAATCTCAGAAGAGAGCATATGATTATTTTTCATTTTACACCTTATGTTAAAATCTCAGCTCAATCGGACAAGTATTATTGGTACATCCTAAATACCTTTACGATTCCCTTAAACGGCACCTAACCTGTATTCGGTGACTGAGAATTAAAATGTATTCTACTTTTGCAGCAACTGATCGAGATCTTCAGACCACTCTGTCTAGAAGAGATGACACCAACATCTTCTAATCTTCAGGAAGAAGATCCTTGTTTGTCCACAACGGTCTAGATTTGAAACATCGAATCTCTCAAACCTCTTATGAGTCTTTCAGATTTCATACGATGCTGATATTAAACACTTAAATAATCTAAATAATTTCTAGAAGTAGGTATATTGAAATTATGGTTAATAGCAACATTATCCCTTTGTTTACCGTGTATTCATTATCATTGATATTTGAAAGCTGTAGACAAACTCAATGTGATAGTTCCTACTCTTTCCATTGTCATGTCAAAATAACCTTAGAGGTTGGTTTAAAGTTCACGTTGAAAGTGAACTGAAATAAAAAAAATTAAAGTTAACTTTGACCTGAATCATTTTGAATAAAATAATCTAGTACTCAGGAGTACCAACTGTAAACAAAGTGTTCAGGTGTTATTTTCAATTTTCAATCACGGAAGTCCAAAATTGTTGACTTTTTTCTGAGTAACGTAGTTATACTATTTAAATTGTGATTAATTTATAGAAATGTTTAAACTCTTTTTAGTGATCTTTGAAACAGTTTTTTAAATTGTTTCGATCTTTTCATTGATTTCGTATTTTGATATTCACATTTTTATGAGACAAATCACTGTAGAAGTTATTGAGAATACGACATGCATTTATATTAATTAAGCTTTTATAACCGTTTTATATACCCGAATCAGTCTGATAGTACCATCGACTAATAATAAGGACCCATATATTATATTTTATGGCCCCTATAACTTACTCTGTGAGTAAAAATAAAACCTTTCTGTTTATAACAGTAAATGGAAATTAATTCAACCATTGCTTGTACATTTTGCAACAAGTGCCAAAAAATTCAAAACGCCTTATCGGTAGGTAGAATTTTTTCTTTATATGTTGCTGTACTTTCTTAATAAGTATCACATATCGATTATATACTTTTTATAAGAAACTATGTGTGTGCCTTAATAACAATTCTAATATTTAGAAAAAAGCAATAACTTTTGAAAGCTCAAAAACTTTAATAATATATTTTCTAGTCTACAACACAGAAACAGAAGTTAGTTAGTTCAGCCAAATCAATATTGCTATTTCGAATTTATATTTTGACATGGGAGAAAAGCCTCCATTGACCTATTCTCCATGCAGCTATCACCTCCTATTGGCTCAGCAGTGATGATGTCATAATATAAACCCCTGTTCTTGGAAAATTCGGTCTAAGAAACTCGGTCTCAAAAAACTCGGTATCGGAAAACTTGGTCTCATTTTATAATGATTTTATTAAAGAAAAAAATGAAAATATGAATAAATAATGTTTAGTGTATTTATTGAAAGCGGATAACACCATTAACCGTAGTAAAATGATACGTAAGACTACTAATTTTGACTTTTATTTAACGTGAGATTTGAACGGAAAATTCGGTACCTGAACTTTAGCAATGATGATGTCATAATATATATCCGAATTCAAGATGGGAGACTATATAAATGCACTCATTTTGTAGCATATTTGTACCTAAATTTTCTTATCCTATGAAATGTGCTCTAATACAAATTGACTTTTCTCACTAGTCACATATAATCTAAGGAATATTTTCACCATTTTTCACAGTGTTATTTTCATATATTCTATACACGTTATTTATAAGATTTATTTCAATTGTCGTGCCATCGTAATTCTAGTAATTGGTAGTTTTCATCCTCTACCTTTTTGTAATTAAGGAAATTAATCTTTTTAATTTATTTTAAGCCGTTAGAAACATTCTACGAGTTGTTCTTAACTATTTCCATTTAATACAAGATTTCATATTAAACATTTTAGTTCAGTATTCCATAAAAATTCACACGAATAGAATTTCTTTAACTCATATTTAATTAGACAATTGAATACTTATTACCATTTATCAATACTATGCATATTTATATATAAATTTTATTTAAATATCCCCTCTAAGCAAATTTTATCATTGCTTAAATGAATATGAATAATGTATACCTCATCATTTTTCTGCAAACCTCATGAAATTTGATAACCTATATTGTTTCTGTTCACTGCAATATCCGTTTTACTCCCGAGTGGCTAATTTTAGGTCCAAAGAAAAAGATTGTACATTTTTTGTTTTGAATATCAGATAGGTAAGCATAATTAAAATTAAATCTTCAGATGAAGGTAGAAATCATTGAAAAATTATTATATAATATACTTTTATTTACTTCAAGTAATCATTACCAGCTAAGCCGAACATTTTAACTTTATTTTATGAAATTCAAACTGGAAATCAAAACAAAGAGCGTACAACCTTTTTCTTCAGCGTCACAATCTATATGGTTGCACACGAGAAACTTTAAGAACATATACGAAATATAATCTTCACTAAATTTCACTAAATCCTAGATTAATCCTACAATATTATGTAATAAACTCATATTTTTGACATTTAAAATTGTTTTTTCCGTTAATCATTAAAAAAATACAAATTATCATTTATCACCCCAAAATTAGAACTAGAGTTTCTACCATAAAACATTGTCATTTTTTATTGATATATATTTGTAACATTTTAATACTCTGCATGTTTAATCCATGAATACAAAATTAAACAAATAGATTGTTCTAATTTAATTCCTTTTTTTAATGGAAAAAAATTCTTTTCAAAAAAATGTATACATGTTACCAAAATATATGATACAGTAATATTTAAGCTATATTATTCAATACTAGTGTACGCGTGGTATCAAAATTACTGCATTTTTGTATTTCAAGCTTTAGATTACAATTAATTTATGATAACGATAATGCAAATTACTAAATTACACAAAACAGTTTATTTAAACTCAACGTTGAAGATTTTTTCAGGTTTCAAACTTTCGAACAGAAAATTTCTTCTATTCGAAAGCTTGAAAACAAAAAAAAACTTCCACGCTGAGTTTAAATAACCTCTGATAATATGGATTTCCCGTTGAATTAGAATCTATTCCATGAGATTAATTTTAATTACTTAGGCAGATTAAATGTCGGATTAGAATTCAATAAGTTATCATTAAAAGAATGCATCAAAACATGAGAATTAATAGATATCCATAGTGGAATGAACTGTCATTCACAGGAAAATTCATAATTTACTGGTTTATTTTTTTCTCGTATGACTGTTCTTTAAACAATGAATATATTTTAATACGGCTTTCTTGTTTAAAACCTAATAAGAACATTCTTTCGGTACATAATTCACATCCTGTATCTGTCAATTCCCTAATAATAAAACAATAAAAAGTATCACGTTTTCCTGTAACGGTAATTACAGGTAGATGTGCGGTCAAAGGTAACGCTAATCCGTTACGAAAATAAAACGAAACACGGTCATCGGCCAGAGGATATAAGACCGTTATAGCAAAGCATGGTTTCATTCGGTCTCCAGATTTTGAACTGTTAACACGTCTTTCAGTTCTGCTCTTGAGTACCTTTCTGTTTCTTAAAGAAAGATCTAGAAAATTTACCAAAATGGTAAGTTTGAAATTTGTTAGATTAATTCTTACGATTTTGTTGTAATATATAGCATATGCGTTCGATAATTATTATTTTGCATCGAAATACTGAATTTTAATACTAATCGTTATTAAACTTTTTAATTTAGAATTTTAAATCCAAGAATTGTGAATTACACTTTTTAAAAATTTGGTGTCGATATCATTTAAATATCTAAATCTAGTATTAATTTTTCTCGTGAATAATTATGGATATTCATGATTCTGTTTTTATGAATTCTTATCATTGAAATGTTATACAGAATTTATCGAATTTTTTTTCTTGTTTCCGTTGAAAAGAGAAATCGTTTACACACTACACTGCAATTTGAACTGCTCCAAACCAGAGAACGATATTCTCATCGAAGATGTCAAAAAAGTCCAAGAATCTCGAGAAGCTTCGTATAGAGGACATCATGACAACCATGGGACATCATTAGCTACGTCCTAACGGAAGCTGACATTCTACAACCTACTGCCGGATATTCTTCTAACTAGCTTTAAAAACTGTAAAAGACTGACTGAATATTCTGAGTGCAGTTTCAACTATTTTCTTGCATCAGAAAGGCATCACAAAAATAATGATTTACATGAAATGTTAGACGTTTGTCCCGTAAAGTTCACGCAGATAGACCACGAAGATGGACTGAGGTCTGACATAGATAGACTTCTGAATTACTCATTTTGTAAATGGGAAAATTGAAATTGATCTATTTGAAGGAAAGGAATTTTGACTTATTTTCTTTAAATTGTTCTATATAAACAGTATAATGTAGATCTGTAATGTTTTTAGCTCATCAATAAGTATATTAATTGAGGGACAGAATTTTTTAGCAAATTGTATGCATGTTTGTTAAAATATTTTTCAAATGTAATTATTTTTCAGTAAACTAAGTTTTCAAATTTAATATCTTAGTGTAAATTACCTTTTCAGTTACATGATATTTTTAGTGTAAATTAAATGTCAACTGCGATAATTTTACTGTAAATTACCTTTTCAAACGTGATAATTTTACTGTAAATCAATTTTCATACTAAATAATTTTACAATCAAATAACATTTCAAGTTATCCATTTCATAATCAACGAAGATCTTAAACTATTAAATAAATCATAATTATAATACAGGTTATTAATAGGGTTGTGGATGGCTTCGTCGTTGCCTTGGGAGACATTTGAGTTCTCTGGCAGGAACAAGAAGCTCTCTTTTTTGCTTCTGTTTTTGATTTTTTTTTGTGTTTTTATAATTTTTAACTTTTTTGTTTACTCCATTATCTCTAACTTTTTTTACATGAATCGTACTCGCGCCAATATTTTGATTATTTTCCATTGAATAAAATAAAACACTGTTCTCTCCACAATGAATTTTTTTTAATGCTCATTTTTCGATTCCATTTTGTAAATGTAACTTATTAAAACATTTATTACGTTCTAAATTCGTGTATGGTAAATGGCCCTTTACCCTAGTCATCTTCTAAGTTTTACAGTTTAACGTAGTTCCCCCATACACTACGATATTATTTTCTTTAGACCTTACATCATAGAAAACTTAAGCGAAATATAATTTTATTGACAGTAAACCCATTTATTTAATTTCACTCTGTGATAAAGTTAAGTTAGACCAAATTGAAATTAATATTCATATCAATTCAGATAATGATGCAAGATATATTCTATTACATTTTCTATTCATATAAATGTGATATCTCCAGATTATTATTTCGCACAAAATAGACAAAAATGTCTGGCATAATTATATACTGGATCAAAATGCATATCTTTAGTATGGATTAAATTATCCAATTTATATGCCACAAATTATTTAATACAGTTTGTAATGCATATTACATGCTCAAAGTTAGTTACAGAAAATAGTTAGCTAATCTATTACTTGAAGTGTATGTTGTGAATTCCGTTCATTACTATTTATTTCATATAATTATAATAGAAGCAAGTTATCGTAAAAAAGACGATTTATTAAGCAAGAGTTTAACGTCTGCTTCGGAACCAAAGGCCATATCGCTGACGTCAAAAGGAAACTAAATACAAGGAACTGCAAGCAGTCAGAAAAGGAAGTGGATCCAGGAACAAAGTCACATACCACCGTCGGTAACAAAGCTTATGGATGCAGAAAAGCTACTCCGTGTATGCAGTCATTTGCCAAGGAATGTGACACAAGCACCGGTGGCTACAATCATGAATGTAAGAAGAAAATGAAGAGGTGATAGTAAATGAAGCAAAGAGTCTACCCAACACATCACACTGAAATCGCAAGTAGCGTTAAAAATGATAGAAACATGGTAAAAAAACATAATCCAAATTACAACAGTTCTAGGCCCAAGGATTTCCATCTCCTTCTCTTCCATTAACCACAGAGCTTCAGGATAGAGCCCCTGGTGCGAAAAAGCTACAGAATGATTCCGTATAACTGGAGGTTCGTAAGGTTCGAGATATGTTCTTTACATACAGACCCCACTTTTAGTAAAAGATTTTACCTCACACCAACTTCGAAATTGAACTTAAAGCGGGGGGTACTCCAATCTTTTAGTTTTCTATTAACAAAAATCAAAGAACGTTTTCATGATACACTAATACTATTAACTATGTTCCATATTTTGTAAAGTTCCTTCAATGTAAATATAATTGCTTTAAAATAATTTTCCGTACAACTGATGTAAGTGAGCTCGTGTTCAACTAGGCTTTAAGTCGTCCTGTTATAAAAGCGGGGTCTAATTGTTCCAGGTTAGGTGTGACAGACTGAAAGATCTCACTGTCTCCTATATACTACCAACACGATAGGTAAATAAAAAAGACTTCTAGTTCACTTCTTATGTATAATAAGAGCAAAATCAGACAATTTAGGTTTGTTTTATTATTTTCCAAGCTATATATAAAAGAAAAGAAATCACAGTGTGTATAGCAACTTCGGAAAATACAGAATTTCTAAACACATTACAGTGGTTAAAATAATTTCTTGCATAAATAAGAGGCTTGAGTTGAGTAATTAAAATCAAAAGAAATTACAACACATTGAGAGGGTGAGAGAGGATAGCAAGCCTTTTTGCATCAGTTACTAATCGCTTGATAAAAAGTAATAAGATGTATTAAATTTAACAAGCAATACAAGATTATTAGGTCACTAAAAGAACTTCAACACACCCCGCCAGTCCACCATCAAAAACTGTCCACCGATACACGTCTAGATATTTGTAATACTAATTTCAAAAGGAGTTCCATTAATTGCTGTTTTTTCTGATTTTCGCAACACCGCACAAAAATTTTAAGGTAGAGAAAAAGTAACTTAAATACAAGACTATTTAAAAAGAAATTGTTTTTGTTGACGAGGTAACAAACATGTCAAGTCTTCAGTCTCTTCCAAGAGAAAATCAATAAAATCTCTCTTAAATCAGTTCCACAACAATACTGCCCCCTTTACAGAGCCAGAGCTGTGGAATTGGTAAGAGGAGATTGCAAGGAAGAGGTTTAAGTGTAGACTATTGCCCACGAGTAAGAGCTCAGTACAACGAGTCCTCTAGATTAGTAGCCAATAGGTTGCGAGTGATGTAAACACATGAATATAAGTTGTTTGCAGGTGGTGTGTTTGTGGTGGGTTCATCACATGGCATATTTGCGAGTCCATTCTCTAGCCAGCTCGTTATATTTCTCCCTGTCACTCTTGTACATACGGGCTATTTCCGGCACAAGGGGATCTTCAGGGTTTGGATCAGTCAACAGGCTACAAATCGACAGAAGAACTGAAAGAAAAATTAAGATTAAAAACCATAATTGAAAAGAATATGAATAAATAAAAACATGAATTACCCCATTCTTTTCAAGATATTTTTCAATTATACACAACAATTAAAAATCTGAAAATGCTTTATTAGGCTCACCTTTAGAAATAGTTAATGCGGGACTCCATTGACCTCGTAGAATATCAAGACATATTGAACCATTACTGTTAATGTTAGGATGATAAATACGAGTTGTGAAGGCGACCTGTGGTAGAAAAGGAACATTATCATACACCTACTGCAGTTTGTTTTTGCTATTTTGTGGTATAAAATAAAAATAGGAAAAGGTTGCAATTTTATTCATCAATTTAGCTAAGGTTAAATTGGACTTTAATATTTCTAACAGAAAGTGTTATTATTTTGGTCAATATTTTAATACCTTTCAAAACTCCTTTCCATACACTAAATAAGACCACTATCCACATGAAAAAGTTAAATACTCTAAATGTATGTGTTCTCACCTTTGGGGGTTTAAAAGGATAATCTGTTGGGAAGTGTATTGTTAGGAAGTATACCCCACCCTGGAAGGGACTGTCAGCTGGGCCCATGATGGTGGCCTGCCAGTGGAACATGTCATCTCCAACTGGACCTGCAGAACATTGTGCTGGAGGGTCACGACCAAGGTCTTGTAATTCCTGCAAGGAATGGATTAAGTACATTAATACTTGTAATAAAGAAAAATATTGTATTGAAAACATTTCTTAATTTGAAAATTTATTGGGGGTTCAACATACGCTTCAACATTCAATTGATTTGGCATTTCGATATAGAATTTATTTTATAAGTACATATACATATATTTGTACTATACCTATTTATAAAAACAAATATAAATTTATAAAAACATCTTTTAACCAACATTGCTAAACCTAGGACTATCATACAATAGAAGAGGTATTCACATAGAAATGAAGCATGATTAATCAAAATTAATGGTTTATAAGAGGCCTTAAGTGGTATATCCATCTTTCACCCAATTGTCCTTTAATATCAATAAAATGAACCCTTTTCATTAGGCTTCAGTAGTATTTTCTATTATTAACATGGTTACCCTAAGCTATTTAGTATTATTACTTTCATTTACTAGTGGTGGAGGAGAAATTGGTGAAGATTTTCCAATTAATACATATTTTTCAATCAGTTTTACATTAAAAAATTTGATATGAAAGAATGGAGATTTGTCTATGATTATTGTACTCTACTATGAATATTAGTATGAGATGGTAGCAAGGATTAACACTGTGCCATTATAGATATAATTTATACACATTCTAGATATATTGAGCAACAGTCTGTAACACAGGAAATGGAGCATGTCCTTTCTTGACATTTTATTGGTGAGTTAATGACACTTGTCAATAGCAAATGGAATAAGATATCTAATTTTCTCCTATGCCTTGTTATTTTGGAGAGAATTTTCGTTAATTTTATCATTTTGGAGACAGCTGGAGAGAAAAATGGAGTTTGTTAGTAACATGAAAAGATAACTCAATACATGTTTTGGTTCAGAGAATGTTCACCCTCTTCTCATACTCTTCTCTCAGAATGTGGACAAATTATGTCATTTTAGGCTCCAATTGAACATAGCCACAACAAATAAAAAGCAACTTAGATGGTTGATCAGTACTGTAACTTTAATATACAACCACAAATATGAACAAGCAAAAGTAAATAGGATAATAGATCAATTACCAAATGCTAATTTTTCTTCACAAATTGGATTATAATATTAGAAAAATATTACAGAGTAATTGGTAGAGAAAAATAAGCATCCAGTAGTTGAAAAATTATTCTTAATGTACAATTACACTATATTCATAGAATGATAGGCACTCTTATCAGATTAGGTAGTCAGTATTATGAAGGTATATTACTTGCCACATGCTATCTGTAATGTATAGTTTAGAGAGAATTGATCATGAACCATACATTTCACTAGACACCTTTATATACCTAGATGTTTTGTAATTCCAACTGACAAAATTTACTTTAGGTTTTGAATGAAAAACATATTCAATCAATTATAGTATTATACCATATATCATAATGTAACATAGGTATGTACTTTGTAGCATATTCATTTATTATAGGATTGGGAGCTATCAAGATCAATTTAATAATTAGACAGTGTTACTATCTATTTTTAATTTCACTATGGATCAATAAATAATAATTTATTTCCTGACCGAGAGTAATTGACTTTAACCGACCTTCTCCAGAACAAGGTTTGTATACTATGGATCAGAGTTTGGAGCTTTGGTGCCTTCAATATATGATGCAATCAATTATTTAATTTTATTTAAACCAATAAGTCATTTCAAAGTCCTAACAGCTAATTTTGATTGACAAAATGTTGCTGTGATTACATGACTTTAATATAATACACCAATGGATGGGTATGTGGTAGATTCTGAAAACTTTTCTTTGTAATTCAACTCTTTAGGAAATTGATATGCCTATTTCATACAATTGCACCAATTATGGTTTGAAAAACTTGGTGCAATAATGCATCAACTAGTATATCTAGGTAACTAGGTTTTATTCACAATACATCTGCACCAATTATACATAAATGGTTTTGGTGAGCTTAACCTCATGGCAACAAATTGCTCTATTTGGCAAGACTGCAGAACTGGTTAAGTGTTCTCCAAGAAAACCTCTATTTTGACTGACATTCTCAGAAAGTAAATATAAATAATAGGAGGAAATTAATGATTGTTCACACAGGAAATAATAAAAATGTTCCATATTTTGATGACTGGCTATATGATATAGGAAGCATAAAGTTGTCATTCAGCTGAAGAGTTTCAAAAAGAGAAAATTCAAGTAAAAGTAACTTGGGAGAAGAAAGTGAAATAAGTTTTGAAACATGAAAATAACAAATATATGACTTCAAAAGAGTAACATAAAAAATACATTTTCAAGTCGGTATGTTGGAAAAATCTGAGAGGCCAGGTAAAAAGCTTCAACATTTTGTTGATGAGTAAATGACAGATGTTTTTTGAGCCTTTTAATCGCAAATGGAGAGAATCATCTAATTATCCATTATGGTTAGAATGCTACAATGTTATTTTGAAGAGAATTAATAATAATTTGATTTTTATGGAGAGAAATTTATCTTCTTTTGGAGATAGCTGAGGAGAAAAATGGAGAATTTATGAGTTTTATCATCTTACTTTGGCCAACATATTCTGAAACCTAGCACTATAGTGTGGCACACAAATTCACCTTTTTTTGACTCTCCAAACTCAACTATGTTTCAAAGTGAGGCAAGAAAGTCACCAGTTTAAAGAGGAAATGGATCCATGTCACCACTTCAAGATATTTTAAAGGAGAAATTGGACTTCCTAGTGTAGATTTTACATTTGAAAACATCATTCTGATAAATTTGCATCTC
Source organism: Caprella mutica (assembly GCA_947561585.1). NCBI lineage: Eukaryota > Metazoa > Arthropoda > Malacostraca > Amphipoda > Caprellidae > Caprella > Caprella mutica. The sequence goes on along the minus strand of CANNZV010001270.1, from coordinate 121,067 downwards.
TTGAGAGATTATTTTGGAATGGATTCATTCATAATTTTAATTATTTACATGTTTTTCAACATATTTAACCCCTCAAAAGTTGTCAATATACTGGCGACTCTGTCCATACTTTAAAACATGGCCAAACTATGTTATAGAGTATGTCAGTTAAGGCCAATTAATTGGCTTACATTTCAAATGATCAAAATTCAGATATATGTAATTTGCTCAAAATTTTGAATTAATACATGTTCCCATTTTAATTTTGGATTGAAATCTTGAAAATAAGCCAAAATTGGCTTAGTTCAGAATTTTTTGTGAAAATTTGACTAATGCCTTACAGATTGCCAGCCTCTGAAACATGGTCTCCAAAATAATCAAATAATCATTCCATTTCTAGTATAGGATTATTAGGATAATAATAAACATTTCTCACCATTTAAATTATAAAAGATCAAAACTGCCACAAAATTGGGCATCGTTCAGACCAGTCAGCAATTTGCTAAGATAGGTGAGTTTGTGAAGTTCATCAGTTATTTTGAGCCCTTCAATGGCAAATGATGAGAAATATCTAATTTTCTCCTATGCTACAATGTTATTTTGGAGAGAATTTATTATAATTTAATCATTTTGGAGAGAAATTTGGTGATTTTTGGAGAGAGCTGGAGAGAAACTTAGAGTTTATGAGCCATACCATTTTTCTTGGGAGGCAATTGAGGCCTTGAAATTACTCTGCAACAATTTTATAATTAATTCCTTTATTGGAGAGTTTAAGAATTTAGGAAAAATTTGAAAATCTTAAGAGAAATTGCTACAAAAATACCAATTTAAATGTATTTGGTGCACTAAATTAGAAATCCCACTGACTTTTTCAAAAGCTGAAAAAAAAACCAACAATTTCCAATAATTTGGCTGATCCACCATCATTTTCCCAAATTATCAACCAAAATTAATGGTACCTAAAATAGGAATAGATGACTAAAAATCCACAAACATTACTATAACTTAATTTATAAATTATACCATGAAATACAGTCTGGTAAAAATAAAACATATGGACATACTTTGCAGACTGGAGTCTGAAGCAAAGATTGAATTTGATGGTACATTCAGCTGACACCCGTGACATCACACATGTCTACTGACTTTGACTTTAAAAAATGATCCAAATTGGCTTGGCTTAGAATTTTTGGAAAAATTTGGCTTACAGTTTTCCAACTTCAGAAAGAATAAAAAATAATAAATCACAATATGCAGAGACTCAGAATGGTGAAACATGGGAAATGTTCAGAGATAGCTTTAATACTCATTTTTTATAAAACAAAATAGTCTACAGAGTGACAGTCTGACAAATGGTGAGAAATGCATTGCTTTATTATATCATTTTCATGGCATGATGGCTTCAAAAAATAGACAGGTAATCCATGTAACTGACATACCTAGTAGGTACGCCAGACTGTAATCCATGGTAAATGGATTTTTAGTTATTTGTTCTTGTGTTACCATTAACTTTCGGTGGAAAAATGGATAAAATGTTGGATCAGTCAAATTACCAGTCTGCAGAAACTGCTTAAGTGTTCGTAAAGATCTCTAATCTATTTGTAGCAACATTAATGTAAATATTAGTACATAGGAAATTAGGGATTAATTCAGAAGTGTTCGTAGCAAAATGAATGTAAATATAGGAAATAGGAATTAATTTAAAATTGTTAAGAGAGAATATCCTAAATATCTCCCATATTCTGCAGACTGGGAAATTAATGGTGGATTTTTTCAGCTTTTTGAAAAAGTCAGTGGAATTTTTTGCACCAAATACAGACTGGTAGGTAAGAATGTCACTTATGTCAGTTAAAGCCAATTAATTAGCTTACATTTCTGTCATTTCATGATTTCAAAAGGTCAAAACTCAGATATAAGTCTAAATGGCTTAAAATTTTGAATTAATTTCTATACTCCCATGTTTATTTTGGATTGAAATTTTCCGGTCTGCAGAATGTGTCAAATCTGTCTCCAAGATTTTCATTTTGATTTTTGAAGACAATTTGTCTCCAAGAATTTTCAAAATCATCTCCAAAATGACCAGAATTCTCTAAAATGTCTCCAGTAATATGTTAATAACATGTAAACATAGGAATTAATTAGGAATTTGCCTCAAAGATCTTTGAAGACATTTTTTCCCTCGAAAAATGTCTTCAAAGATGTTTTGCGACATGCCACTCTGGAAAAAGTAAGTCTTTACTGATGGATTAATTACTTGGTTGGAGTTTAGCAAACCTTAAAATACAGTAATAAATTAATGGAAACTGCATAATACACAGCATTTAGCCAAGTAAAATAGTATGTCTCATGGCGAGTTTGGACATGCTTTATTACTTGGGCATTTAGCCTATGAAATTCATCTGTTAGCCTAAGGTATTTTCCAGAGTGCACGACATGGACGCGCTTTGCAAACTTCAGACTGCACTGCAGGAACTGGTAAAGTGTTCTCCAAGAAATCCTATATTTTGGCTTCTGTTCTCAGTAAAATATATGTAAATACAAAATACCAGTTAGTAATTTTTGCATTTGGTGCACTGAACTCTGACTTTTTCAAAAATCTGAGAAATAGCTGCCAACATTCCAGTCTGTATTTGGTGCAAAAAATTCCACTGACTTTTAGAAATAGCTGAAAAAATCCACCATAAATTTCCAGTAATTTGGCTGATCCACCAACATTTTACCCATTTTTCCACCGAAAATTAATGGTAACCCAGTCTGTGACTCTGCAGAATGTGTCTCTTCTCCCGCAGAGACTTTAATTTGAGAGAGAGCTACTCTCCGACTCTCAGCAACAGATTAAGAATCTCCCGCAGCTAAATTAATGGTAACATAGGAATTAATTCAAAATCTCCCGCAGCTAAATTAATGGTAACATAGGAATTGATTAGAGATATCCCGCAGAGATCTCCAATTTCTAAAATTCAATCAAAAACTCCCGCAGACTCCAGAGAGTCTTGGAAAAATGTTCCATATTCTGCAGACTGCCGACTGGATGGTAACATAGGAATAAATAGCTAAAAAGTAAAAATCCACCGACTTTGCCAGAATATTATTTTCAAGAGGAAATAATTCCACAGACATGTCGGTGGAATTTACCACGAAATACAGACTGACCAACATTTTTCACACAGTTTGTCTAGTCCTCAAACATTTTTCCAGTTTCTCCTCCAAAAATTAATGGTGATATAGGAATTAATAGCAAATTATCCTCAGACATTGCAGGAATTTTTTTATTAGTGAAATTTACCACCAAATACAATCTGGTGTAAATATAGGCCAAGTATAATAGTATGTCTCATAAACTCGCCATTTGTCTCTCCAGCTCTCTCCAAAATTCAACAAATTCTCTCCAAAATGATCAATTTTTCATAAATTCTCTCCAAAATAACATTGTAGCATAGGAGAAAAATAGATAAAACTCGCCATTTGCAATTGAAGGGCTCAAAATAACTGTCACAAACTCGCCATTAAAATGGCGAGTTTGGACATGCTTTATTACTTGGAATATAGGAGGAAATAAAGAATTGTTTGTACAGAAAATGTTAAAAATGTCCCATATTCTGCAGTCTGTGAGACTGGTGCAAACTGTACTGAGAAATCTTCAAAAAAAGAGCCAAATTGGCTTGGCTCAGAATTTTTGAAATTTTGGCTCTGGCTCAGAAAGTGGCTTACAATTTTCCAGTCTGAGTCTCTGAAACATGGAACTTGGAAGGTATATAATATAAAATAAATGATTAAAATAAAAAAAATCATATCAGTGATGCCTACCACTTTAAGAATCACTAATGTCTAAACTCTAATGATATGCAAGATATCAATATACCTAAATTCCAATCAACAGGAATTATTATTTCTTAAGAGAAGTTGATTAAAAGTTTTAGAGTGCCACAATTAACCTAATAACCTAAACCTGATAAGTTAGAATTAACTAGATGCTTAGGGAAGTTGGGAACTAGGCAAGTTCAAACAATAATATAGATGGTCACATAGGAATTTAATTTATTAGAAAATCTTCAATTCCCTCCCACTCTTATTCACAATCCTGAAAGAAATGCTTGATAGGAAATGCTATTAGATAGGTACAATTGCTTCTCCAGAGATAACTATAATGTTTGCAAAATACCTAGGTACTAGGTAGTAACCTACCTATTTTGCTCACAGGATATCAATGGTATCTACTATAGTACTATCTAGATAGGTAGGTACGGTGGTATTTAGAGAAGTACAAAAATGAAATTGCCTAACTACCTAATAGTACAAAACATTAGCCGAATCGATATATGAATAAAAATAACTTTAGTTAGCACAAATTGAGATTACACCAGAACTAATTCCACGAATCTGACACACATGATTAAAAAATAAAAATGGAACACGCTTTAGTTTAATAATTAAAATATTCGCAAAATACGAAGGTGATATTAACACAAAAGCACCAGTAGAAGACACATTGATAATATCAGTGATTATAAGGCATTTAATTACCTTATTAATTCTTTTAAGAGCCATTTTTATATGAGAAATGTGAGCTTCGGTGACACAAACCAAGATGGAAGGCGGACTTCAGCGGAAGAATACATATCTAAGAGCCAGTAATATTTTACATCTGGCATTAGGCCTAATTTAGCATTATATTTAGCACTAAATATCAAAGGGCGATAAGAGGTTATATACATGCTTTTCTTCATAATGATAAATTAAGAATTTATTTTTATTATTTATAAATTCTATCTTGAATTCTATTAAATAAAGAATCTATTTCCATAGTTATCCAGCTGCTTATGGCAGATTGATCAGGAAATGCTAAATAGTTAGGTAAATTTGGCACTGTATGTGACCATATTGTAAGAAATATTGTGACCTATTTTGAAGTATACATGTTTTTATCAGTTCATTTGATAAGAAATTAGCTATAGAAAAACACAGTACTAAAGTGAAGGCTTTATATGAATCGATATTTCAATTAGGTAAATATTCATTTCTTTTCAAGGATATATATTATAATTCCTCACAATTCCTATACATTATTTAAAAAATAAGAGGCATTGTATACATTAAGTGTATAATGTAAATAATAAAGCTATAATAGTTCTATCATTATATATCTCGAATATGAAAGTAGCTTAAAGGATAATATTATAGCTATGGTATTTAGTTATATATAAAGTACTTATGAACACACAATGACTGTGCTTGTTTAGCATAAGTGCTTTAATTCGTACAAACATGTTTCAATGTCAAAAATTCTTTTGCAACTTGTACTACCACCCTAAGAACAAAAGAATTTCATATATATTTTTCATATAGCTATGCTAATTTGATTAACACGCGAGATACATTTAATTTCATAGTTAAAATTTACAATTAATCGTTAATATAGTCTGATAAAACTATGACGCAACGAGTGATTCACCGATGACGTACGTACACTTTACTAATAATTTCCTGTTTTTTAGAATGTGTCGTACTGAATACCCTAACTAAGTAGATATAGGGTTAATAATAAACTCTCCAGCTACCTACAATTATTAATATTATTTAAAGTATTTTACCAACAAAATTTTACCGGTCAATATAAAGTGATGAAACTAAGAACGTTCTAGACTATTGAAAATAGTGCTCTTTTTGCATTTTAATACATAAGTACACATATATGGTTGTAGGAAACATAAATCATGGACGGTATGTTGGATTTCTAGAATCAGAGAAAATTCTAGAAATTTTTAGAATGAAACGCACAGTTTTTTAGATTATTTATGTTTTTATCATTTAAAAAAGAAATTGTGTAGTGTCGGACGGTTCCACATTATCGATCATGAAAGTAATTTCATTTTGTATTCATGATCGTTGATACGAATTAAAAGAAAAGTAAGAAATAATAATTATTCTAACTGATAGAAAATGTGGAACCAGTTTATAGAAACTGTGTGTGGAACAGTCTGATTAAATTGGAACTTACCTTTAAAGGTCCCCTCCAATCAAATTTTTTTATTGCTTAAATCAACGAGGCTAATGTTTCTTATCATTTTACTGCAAACCCCATAAAATTTGATGGCATATTTTTAATTTTATTAGCTTATGAAGATTTTTATAATCCAAACTCTACTTCACTTCCGATTTTCTAATTTCAGTTAGAAGAAAAAGAATGTACACCATTTGTTTTGATTGTCAACTAGGTATTTGGTTTAATAAACTTATTTATCATTCGTTTAATGTTTAAATTTGGATAATCTTATTATAGAATGGCTTATATACTTTTTAAAACAATTAATATCTTAAAAGAAGGCCAAAAACGCATTGTTTGTATAAAAATCTAAATTTGAAATCAAAACAAAGAGTGTACAATCTTCTTTCTCAGCGTAAGGTTAGAGATTCGCTCGATTGTTGCTCACAGAGTGTAATAAAACTGTAAAAGCAAATAATAAAATATATACTGAACCGAATCGTATGCGGTTTGCGGGATAAAGATCGTAAACCTTAGTTCTAAAATATTATGTAATAAATATTACATAATATTTATGGAGCCTGGAGAGGACCTTTAATAAATAAAATTCACATACAGCTGAATTTAAAGCTATATACATAAATAAATTCATTATAATGTAATAATATATTGCTTGAATTTACAATATATTTCCGATATTTAGGTATATTATAAAAGGTAAATTAATTACACAGGATAAAAAGAATTATTTTGTATGGAATATTTATTTTGGAAGAAAGTCGAGATACTAATTAAAAGAATAATAAATATTGTTCAAATCAAATCAATAAAATTTCATAATATATAAAGATATAAAAAAACTAAATTCTAAAAGCATCCATTTTCAGATATAGAAAAATAGGCATTCTAAAATATACAAAATATTTTTATTTGGAGCTGAAAATAAATGTAGAATAAACAAACCTAATTAAATGGCGTAATTAATTAAATAAATCAAATTATGTAATTAAGCAAAAAGCTTTGTAAAACATTAGCCAAGCATGAGATTTTGATTTATAAAATAATATAATTATATTTACTGAAATAGAAAAAAAAGCACAATTTCTTGCAACAATACAAAACATAGTGTCGTTAGGGTAAGTTCTGAGTTATTGGACAGTTCCCTATTTTCGTTCATAAAAAATATATACCTCCACATTTGAACTCAATATTTTCCCATGTTACCTGCAGTTTTCATGGATACGAATTAAAATTAAAGAGTTCAAATCATAAATATTTATTTTCTTATATAATCGAAAATGTGGAACTGTCCGATAACTCGGGACTTACACTACTAGGAAGACTAGTTACTTGACTTGATGAGAAAATCACTGACATTATAGGTTTACATAACTTTTTTCATGTTAAAAATCATCATATATTCTAAAATATCATCACTAAATTTTTTCATTATGTAAAAGAAAATAATACCAACGAATGTAAAATGCCTAACATAGAATAAATTATTTTTTTATTGCATTTAATTCTCTTTAGTTATTAAAGAGAAGATATTAAGTAAGCTTCTTATCGCGACAATAATAATTCTAAGACTCTTAATCACAAAGACTGAAACTGATTAAAATATATCAATAGTTTTAATATTTTCATGCTAACATATTTGATATATACCCTCAATGATAATCCAATCGAGGTAAAATTCCTAAGACTTTCCCTTAATGATAATCAAATCGAGGTAAAATTCCTAAGTCTTTTCCTTAATGATAATCAAATCGAGGTAAAATTCCTAAGTCTTTTCCTTAATAAAAATCTAATCATGGTAAAATTCCTAAGTCTTTCACTTAATGATAATCAAATCAAAGTAAAATTCCTAAGTATTTTCCTTAATAATAATCAAATCAAGGTAAAATTCCTAAGTCTTTCCCTTAATGATAATCAAATCAAAGTAAAATTCCTATGTATTTTCCTTAATGATATTCAATCGAGGTAAAATTCTCAAGACTTTCCCTTAAAAAAATCAAATTAAGGTAAAATTTTAGCCCCCCTTAAGATAAACCGATGCATCTTCAGGTACAACAATCAGAGGTTGTCTAAGAGTTATGAATCTGTACGTAGTTGGCTGGGAACAAACCGTACTGGTTATTGCACCAACCTCTCCACCAACCCTCGTCAATCTGAGGGTTAAAAACAAAATTAAAACAATAGTTAAGTTTAACAATAGGGCTGTACAGATACTATCGGTACTTGTTATATTAGTCATTTTTTAGTTATCGGTATCCAAAATTTTTGGTATCGGTATTTGATACTTTTAGGCAAATGTATCAGAGACATTTAGGTATCGGCATCTGAAATTTTCAGGCATCAGTGATTCAGTATCGGGTATTCTTAGGTAACAGTATCGGCAGAAAAGTAACAAAGTTTCGGTATTTGTATCGGTTATAAAATTGGTATCGGTACAGCCCTACTTAACAACTTAAATAACCTATTAATTCTTATTCCATTAACATTGGTTTCGAAACTAAAGACTTTATCACTGACCTCAAAAGGAAATTTGATTGATACCTCATGCTCATATATGCAATAAAGCTACTCTAAACGCGACTCAATCACCCGTATCTTAGAAAGTAAAATTGATAAAGTTAGTGAAGAAATCACCCACCTGTTCAATTTGCGTGATGACATCATCAGGATCGAATGAGATTTCATCAGTGTCAGCTGCAGAGAAAGAAAAAGATAGAGTGAAAAATTAAAGTTATTTTGGTAAGTTCAGAGTTCTCGGAAGCCGAAAGGTATCACATTTTTTATTGTAAGAAAAATTTATACTCCAATTAATTAACTTTTATTTTAATTTGTATACATGATATCTGCAAGCATCATGGACACCAAACAGCTAAAACTACATACCACAGTCAGGTTCCTGACTACTGCAGCCAGGTTCCTACATACCGCAGTCATGTTCCTGACTACCGCAGCCAGGTTCCTACATACCGTAGTCATGTTCCTGACTACCGCAGTCATGTTCCTACATACCGTAGTCATGTTCCTGACTACCGCAGTCAGGTTCCTGACTACCGCAGTCATGTTCCTGACTACCGCAGTCAGGTTCCTGACTACCGCAGTCAGGTTCCTACATACCGCAGTCAGGTTCCTACATACCGTAGTCATTTCTCTTACCAGCTTGATAATCGTAGAGGGCTACAGCAGTGATACCCAGGCTGTCATCATCAGGAGCAGATTGGCTTGGTGGGGGATTTGAGGCAACATTAGGCACTGAGGCAGGAATATCCTGGGGACAACATTTCATATGGTCATTTTTATATTAAAAACTATATCTTTTAATATTTAAGCAAATGAGAATTATTTTCATTATTTTATTCACATCCTGTGCACAAAACCATTTTGTATTGCAATTTTTACATTAAATTTATTTTTTCATTAATTGAGCGAATATAAAATTATATTTACTACAATAAAACTATCGTCCTAGCATCAAAAATAAGAAATAAAGAATGGAAAATGATGATCAATCAGGAAAATTTCAGTAGCAATAAAACACAGAGAGCAAAATCAGTCAACCCACACAAAATTACAATCTCTTATTCTGAACACCGTACAAACCTTTTAATTATTCAATTCAAAAGAATAATTCACAGATGTAATTTTAATTACATTATAAAATTGAATCTTCGATCTACACTATAATAAGAGGAATATCCTGATAATTATTAAGTAAGAACTAATAATTTGTTCACAACTACGGTTCACACCAATAATAACATGAAAAATAATCATTTTGATTTTTAAGGGTAAAATTTTTTGTTAAATCAGTATATAATTGGTAATTGCATGTAAATATAAACCTATTAGCTATATTAATTGAATTCTCAATAGAAGAACTAGAGTTACAGTACCAGAATGCATTATTCATAGGTATGTTTTAATTAGATTTCCTTAGTAATTAGGTATATAATAAAGAGGTAACTGTTCAACTTCATGCAAAGGGAGAGATTAAAAATAAAATAAAGGTATCTTCATGCAATGCAGTTAGAAGGAATTTAATATTAATTAATTAGGTTTATAGAGGTGATAATTTAATAAACATCCACATTACTTTACCTATATATTTGTGTATGTAGTTTTCTAACTATTGAGCTGCTATAAGAATATATTTTATCATTCTAATTTTACAAAACGAGTTTAAATGAATGTAATTAATATAGAAAATAGTTTTAGAGATTTAGGTAGCTAGTTAAAAAAAAGTATTTAAAGAAAAGTATCGATTTGATAAAAAATAATTCAATAAAAAAATTAGGCGATATAAAAAATATTTCATAAAAATTTACCAAAAAAATCTCATATTTTTTTAATATGATTTTAATTGTCCTCCTGTTTCTCCTCCCTACCTGAGGGTCTTGCAGCAGCAGTTGCTCTTGCCTCCTCACCTCCTCCTCCAGTCTGTACTTATCTGCCAACACTGCACTCTCCTCCTCCCTAACTTGAGGCGCAACCTTAGGGGGGGCCTAGGGAAAGGGGGCTACATTACATCTACACAGGGGGGCACAACATACAGGGGAGGGTTTAAGCGAATGCAATCAGAAAAGGAAAACACAATATATTTAACCCTATTGGTACCTTGTGCAAAGAAAACTCTTCAAAATTAAATAAAAATAAATAAATTAATGAATAAGAGTATAAAAACTTTGAAAAGAGAATTTATAAGTAGATAACTACTCTTCTCTTAGATAGGAATTAAAAAATGGCTTGATTTAACTTATCTGCAATTTTCTTTAAAATGGCATTGTGTATATCAATAAATATCTTTATCTTTATCAAGTAGGGGGGGGGGCATATTTAACCCCACCCTGGATAACTCTTCTATTAATTTAGTGAGCCTTTTAAAGCTCCCCTCCAAGCATATATGTTTATTGTTTTAATCAATGAGGCTAATGTTTCTTATAATTTTACAGCAAACCCCATGAATTCTGATAGCTTATATTAAATTCTACCTGCTTTTAAAATTTCATTAATCTAAACTTTCGACTAGCTGTTGTACCTACATCAGACTTGCTAATAAATTTTCAGGCCAAAGAAAATGAATGCATACAGCTTGTTTTGAATGTCAGCTAGGTAGGTACACTCAATCCATTATTAAATAGTAGTTTGAATGTATAAAATGTATGGTGGAAATATTTTACGCCATAGATAAAAGACGGACATGAATGATTCTTCTATAGATTTCAAATTGGAAATCAAAACAAATAGTGTACAATCTTTTTCTTCAGCATCATATCAGTGTTTGAGACAATTGTTGCGCACAGAGTATTAAAACAGCTACCAATAGGGTTAAAAGGGAAATAATAAGATGTTGTTATTTCCTTATACTGTGGTTAGACATGGAGGACTTTAAGAAGGAAAGTGAATTGGAACTTTTTGTGCTGAGGAATAAACAAATTAAGCTCAACAGGACTGACACAAATAACGGCAAAGTGACACAAGCTAAGGACACCAAAAATGATATTAGGCTAGAGCGTCAATTACCAGATGCAAAATGAACAGCTACGAAATAAATTTAAAATGGTTAAAAAAATTAAATTAATTAAGTTTCTTTAATGGAAATGAAGTCTTTTAAAAAATGTCAGATTTGAAATATATTCATTATGGTGAGAACAATGAAGACATTCTAATATTTTGATTCAATTATTTTAATGATCTATTGAAATTTGTAGCGCATTTAATTCGCATCTGGTAATTGTCCCTTTCCCTAACTGTGAGCCATAAAATGAACAGCAAAGGTGAGAATGAATAACAACAATCACAACAATAAGGAGCATTTATAGAGCGTTACTTCAAGTGATAGCTACATCTTGTTTCCAATTCCCTTGTCATTGGGTAAGTTACGAGCTATTGGACAGTTCTACTTTTTCGATCATAGCTATAAGAAACAAAAAAAATTATTATTATTTAATTAGTATCCATGATAAAGATATCATAGATACGATTGTAAAAAAACATTTAAACAAATTCTTATCTGATCGGATATGTCGAATTGTCCAATAACTCGAAACTTACTCTATTACTAGGTATCATTTACTAATTAGCCAAGTAAAAAATGAAAATATTTCACTGTGTCGCAAACAACAATTCACACAAAGAGTTAATTAGCTAACAAAAAAATACGTAACTACACTCAACCCAAACATTTTACGATTTTTTTTTGGTATAAGACACATTTAATCAAACCACAGTCAGACGAAATGGAAATAATTCGATATAAATTTCTAGAAAAAAATCTCACCAAAAATCACTGCCAGAAAATTGAAAATCTTTTCGAAGCAAAAATAGGGTAAGTTTCGAAATATAAAACCGTTCCATATATTTGATCATTTGTGAAAAATTATATAAATTAGCTAGTTATTTAATTCGTTTATATGACACCAGTATCATGGATACTATTTCCTATCATGGATACTATTTCGTATAATAGATACTATTTCGTATCCATGATACCTGTGTCATTGATACTAATTAAAATAACGAATAGAGTTACCTACATTTTTCACAAATGTTCGATAATGTGGAGCCGTTCAATAACTCAGTATCTCCCCCATAGTACCTACCTCAGGAGACTCGTAGACTGCTGCAGGGTTGACTCTCATTGAGGGGGCTCCGTCCCCTGCACTTCTGAGGGTTTGGGGGGCAGAGGGGGCCTCGTAAAGGGAGGGTGGAGGAATGGTGGAGGCTTCCTCAGCTTCTTTTTGCCTAAAAAATATTTGATTAAAATATTTTCATATTTTAATTTTTTTCCATCAAAATTTGAATATCAGCATGTCGAAAAAAATTCATTATTGGCTACATGTATTTTTATATCTTGTCATTGGCTTGATTTAAAAAATAATATAATATGATATGATGTAATCACGTCACAATCAAAAATAATTTGATTTTCACAAATAAAAAAAAGTAGTAAAATGACATGAAATAGCTAACCAATTATCAAAGATAATCTTACTTGTTCATCTTCTCCTGCTCCTTCATACCCCTGTCCCTCTCCTCCTTTATCTTCTCCTGCTCCTCCTTTCTCCTTTCCAATCTCTGCTGTTCCCTTTGCTCCTCCTCTCCTTTGTTCATTGCCATGTTTTCAAACTTGGAAGCCAGAGAAGAAGTTTTCTCACTAGAATCTGAGCCACAAAATTAAACATTAGTATAAAATAAACAAATTCTGTAAATGTTAGTTAAGTAGCTACATTTTCAATTGAAAATAAGGAAAAAGTGATCAAAAATTTTAATATAATTTGACCGGTAAGTGGTATTCATGATACCAGTATGTATCATGAACCTGTATCATGGATACGAAATAAAAATAATCATCAAATAATAATTAATAAATACTTTAATTCTTATATCATCGAAATTATGATCCAATAACTCTAAACTTGCACACTAGTAGACTAATTCATTTAATAATTCCGAGTACAGTAGAACTCCTCTATAGTGAATGAGTTAGGATGTAGCCTCTACAGTGAACAGATTTTCTTTAGTCTGCAATAAAATAATCTTTAGTTTTGAAATCTGATAGCAATTTATCGCAGACGACTGATTACTTGTTCACTATTCAGAGTTCATCCTAACTCGTTCACTTGAAAAAATTTTGACTGTTCTGCGACGTTACTCTAGCTACAACATGACAAATTTTGGCCAACTTTTTTTTTAGCCGGCAAACAACTGTTGTCAGACTCACCCTGAGTGTTTGCTTTAGTCGGCACATAGTTCGTGCCTACTTTATCCCCCTGGTTCAAGAAACCGACAGCAGACTTGTCCATTCTGTCATTCTGAACGCCGTACTTCCCTCCGAAGCCTTGCGAGTAATCTGAAAGAAGACGGAAATAACAAAAAGTTAAAACTTCTCATAAAAAAGTTATTAGAAGTTAAAAGATATTAGAAATAATTTTGTCATTAATAATTATTTCATATATCCTTTTTAAAAATGAAAAAGTAATATGTTAATAAAACCCTGAATCATTTTTCAATTATTCATCTTTTAATGTACCTAGCTAGATTATTGCGAAATAATGTGTAAAATACAAGCATTATGTTACAAAGGGGGAGTTGGGAGTTATTGGACAGTTCTACATTTAGGGACACATGAGAAAAAAATATGTAAAAGAACAATTATTCAATTTTTATTTGTACCCTTGATACCAACAAGTTTCATAAATACCAATAAAAATTGGTATCCCTGAAGAGTGAAGGTTTTATGTATACCAATTAAAATAAAAGTTAAGTAACAATTAATAGCCAGCTATAAATTATTTCTGAAGTGTCCACAAATGTGGAACCGTCCAAAAACTCAGAACTTACGACCCTAAGCTATCTTTCATATCATCTAACACTGCAGCTATAAATATTAGCCTAGAATTGTGTAGTAGACTTGGCTAAAATAAATCCATTTGAGGAGAAAATGATCATTAAAAACAATACACATAAAAACGTACATAGCATGCATATTTTAAACAAAATAAGACACTGCAGAACATTTTCCCAAGGATTAGTCTAGGATACTGCAAATAAAATAGTTATCACATGGAAGGAATAATGACACCATGGCTAGTATTCTAGGATTAAAACAATAATCAAGAATATCCAAAGAAAAGAATAATCAGGGGAAAAATGTGATGAAATTTTATAGTACATATTTATGTACACAGTCAATGTGTTTGTCAAATCTGAATATTTTGACTCTATTTAGTTTCTAAATGTTAGTAGTGGGTAATTGTTGACCTTTATAATCACAAATGAGGATAAATAATAACAATAGTTGCCTACAAACGATGTTCAGTAACTCATTTTTAACACAGAGTCTGATAACGAATATTGTAACATTCAAAAAATATATAATATTTTTTTATGTTTTTTTTCTTTTTGATAAATAATTCATTAATCCGAGAAAGAGAATCTATATTAGTTACACATCATTTTATTTACAAAACCAACTGTATAATGGAGAAATCAGTTTTTGCCATAATCATTGACCACATCTGTATAAATTGATCTGTTTACTCCAAATAGAAAAGAATTTGGCAGGTGCAGTATAAAGTGTGTCCGCAAAAAATGTATCCACTGCCATCGAGTATATCTTATAAGTGCTATTTATAATTCATTAATATTAATCTATGTATCTATGGTAACAAGATATTATGCATATTATCATGAAATGATGAATAATGCAGATTCAAGGCAGTGGTTACATTTTCTCTGCACACTGTACATCAGGACTGAAAGGGTTAAAAGTTCAGGAAGATGTGTTCCATTATCTATCAATCACAATAAAATAACCTGAAGATAAAGTTATGGTGGTAAAAGGCCAAATCTTCTATGGCCCAACCATAACTTTCTCCTTTTAATCTTCTATGGCCCAACCATAACTTTCTCCTTTTAATCTTATATGGCCCAACCATAACTTTCTCCTTATAATCTTCTATGGCCCAACCATAACTTTCTCCTTTTAATCTTCTATGGCCCAACCATAACTTTCTCCTTTTAATCTTCTATGGCCCAACCATAACTTTCTCCTTTTAATCTTCTATGGCCTCATCCTATTTTTCCCCTCTTAATTTTCTATGGCTCAACCATAACTTTCCCCTCTTAATCTTCTATGGCCCAACAATAACTTTCCCCTCTTAATCTTCTATGGCCTCATCATATTTTTCCCCTCTTAATCTTCTATGGCCCAACCATAACTTTCCCCTCTTGATCTTCTATGGCCCATCATAACTTTTTCTCTGTGAAACTTAATTTTACTAAAGTTTCCAAAAGTTTTACTTAGCTACTTACTATGGATAGTAGCTGAAAAGTGAAATCTTAAAATAGTAAAATAGCTCCTCTATAGTGAATGTAGAGTTTTGATTAAGAAAATTAACTATCCTGTATAGTGAACAAATTTCCTCTAGTCTGCCAAAAAATGGCCATTGATTTTCTCAGGGCTGCGGAGTCGGTACATAAAATGTTTGACTCAGACTCCTTTATTTTTAATTTAGCGACTCCGACTAAAACTCCAACTCATTTATTAAGAATTTCTCCGACTCCGACAAACAGTTTTACAGCATTTTTATAAGCAAAATCGAGTAATTTGAGTGTTTAAACTATAAATATTGATTTAATTCATAGCTATGAGCAGTTATTAGTTCTTATGAGATATTTAACATGAAGAACAATAAATAAAATGGGCTTAAATTTTTGTGACTTATATCTATAGCTTGGAGTCGGGAGTCGGTACAAATTTTCTACTCCTGACTCCGACTCCACCAAAAAAAGCTTTGACTCAGATTACTGGTGGTGTAGCTGGTCATCTAGAAGTAGCATTATAAAGCAAATCTTACCAATTAAAACCTTCACACAACTACTTGATACCCAGCTAGATTATTTGAAGAATCGGGTAGGTTCCGAGTTATCGGACGGTTCACATTTTCAATCCTTCAGATAGAAGTACATAACTAGCTAAATAAACTTAATACGTACATATTTTTCTAATATGATAGAAAATGTTGAACTGTCCGATAACTGGGGCTAACCCTATATTTTGACATGCAGCATCTTCTAGTTACAACATTGAGTATCATCTACCAGGTTACAAATATAATAAAATACATAGAGATAAGGAAAAACATAAAGAAAAATGACTAATAAGCTTGAATTGTAATATTTTTCTGCTTCAGCCATATCGTTGACTATCGCTGACGTCAAAAGGAAATTGAAAAGGGACTGGAAGAAGCAGTCAGAAAGGTAATAAGCTAGGATAAGCAGTCACTAATTCTAGGCTGATTTGGAAGGCAAGAAACCAAACTGATTTGACTGTGGTGCTTTTCATGGTGGTGTACGTAGTCATAACCGACTGCTGATTGATCTTGCCTGTCGCTCTGAATGCCATACTTCCCTCCAAATCCACGAGAACCATCTTTCAATGTCAAAAAATCAGTTTAGAACTGCATTTCTCATTACAGTATACACAAAAAGTCAAAAAATGGATAAAGATTTATTGTTTATAAAACCCTTAAAATAAAAGAGTGCCCTTTCGGGTAGCTATTCCAAAAAGACGTAAAAATTAATTAAGAAAGCAGAGATAATAGCCTAATAGCATTTTTAAATTTAAATTGTAGATTTTTATGCAGCTACTAAGCTTGCTGAAATAACTTGACTCTACAGATTCCTTACCAATCTGACTAGCATGCTTATTAGGGGCGGAAACATAGTCAAAACCTGCGGCGCTGCGATCCTTTCGATCCTTCTGCACACCATACTTCCCACCAAACCCTTTATTGTAGTCTGAACCGCATGTATCGATGGCAATGGACGATAATATTGATCAAAAAGAGAATTGTAGAGGAAAGTATTAAAGAAAAGAAGGATCAGAAAGAGAATTGTAGAGGAAAGGATTAAAGAAAAGAAGGATCGAAAAGAGAATTGTAGAGGAAAGGATTAAAGAAAAGAAGGATCGAAAAGAGAATTATAGAGGAAAGGAATAGAAGGATACCAAAAACAATATAGAAATTATCATCAAAAAAACATTAATGTTTTGATGCAAAATTGTAAGAACAGAAAAAGGATTAGAAAAGAATTTCAAATAACAGCAGCATGGAAAGAGAGAGAAATGTTAAAAACCACTGAAGTTTTCCCAGAAAAAATTTGAGTAAACAGACTATAGTTCCAAGTACCTTTCTGACTCTCATGTTTATCAACTTTCTCGATGTGGTCCCACCCGGCCGCTGATTTATCCTGTCGATCTTTTTGTACTCCAAATTTACCTCCAAATCCTTGACTATAATCTAAGTCACAAGAAAATCACACACTTAATCAAAGAGAATAAGAACTATAAACACAGATAATATCATTTTTCTTCTTTGAAATTCCTGTAATGATTAAGAGTTTAATAAATAAATGTCAGCTTTTCAACCAACATCAGTGTTAATTGAAAATATTATCTATGAATAAGGGGAAATTAAATTTGATAAATAATCAAACAAACCTTTCTGACTCTCATGTTTATCAACTTTCTCAATGTGGTCCCATCCTGCGGCTGATTTGTCCTGTCTGTCTTTTTGCACACCGAATTTACCTCCAAATCCTTGACTGTAATCTAGGATTCAAAAAGCAACACAAAAGCAAAACATGTAAATGAGGAGCAGAACAAAAATCACACGCTTGATTTAGTGAATCAGATTAAAACACTTAAAATTATTACAGCAATAACAAAATATACTTTATTAAAGCATAATCTCATGAAACATTTACCCCATGAATAATTAAAAACAAAAAAGTAGATGATGACAAAAATAGTTCATAAATAATATTAAAACTGTATGTCGTTTAAATATGAAATTCCATTTGTTCAAGATCTCTTTAATAGATCAAACATTATCAAGTTATCAACAATATTATTTTTCCTATTACCTAATTTTTATTATTATTATAACTATGATTGTAGCTACAATTAAATTTATGAATAATTTAACATTACTTTTGAATCAATTATAGCTATTTCTATGTTTTTAACAGCTATCTAATTCACTTCTAAAATTGGCAAGAAATTATTCCCATTGAAAAGGTTCTCATTTGTAAGTAATAAAAGTTATTTCACACAAGATAGCTAGCTACAAAACAGTGGATGAAATTAAACATACCTTTCTGACTTTCATGTTTATCCACTTTCTCAATGTGGTCCCAACCAGCAGCAGATTTGTCCTGTCTGTCTTTTTGCACTCCGAATTTACCTCCAAATCCTTGACTGTAGTCTTTAGGTCACGAAAAAGCAAGAAAAGCACAGCAAAGTTAGTAAGCAGAATAATCACACTTGGTTAGTTAGTTAGCACAAAGTTGAGATATTTAATCATCAAAATGAAGTAGCTTTTAATGATCATACTATTCATTATTTAAATCATCTTTATAAGAATCATATCTGACTCCAGAATGTAACTAGCAGTAGCTATAAAAAGAAATACTGGTTAAAGCAAACTGGAGGTTTACCCTATTCAATAATTAGTTAATTCAATTACCAGCTTAGACAAAATTAACTAAAATCAAAACAAATCAGAGTGTTAGAAATTAATTAGGCAATTACCTTAAAGTTTAACCTGCTGTACCAATGTACATCATTAAGGCTATTTTCAACAAAAAATATCAAACTAAAAAAACCTTACTAGCTTTGAACTTATACTTAGCTAACTCTTGTTGTTAATAAAACATTACAAAATCTGAATTTTCATTGACTGAACTGAAAGTTACAGACAATAAAAAGCAATCTTTCATAGGGTCAGATTTTACTAAATGAATGAAAAGATTTCATTCTCTGAATATTTAATATGGCAGATATTTTACCTTTAATTCTAATAAATATTTACTGATGTCTTGAAGTTAAAAAATAATTGAAAAAATAGTATATTTAATGATGAGGATACTTATTGATAAATAAAATTAATACATCAAGCTCTTATATAATATCTCATTTTCCCATATATGATACATATATGAATCATCAATCATTAAACACACTGGTGATAAAATTGTATTACAAAACATGATTTATGAATCATATTAACACACTGGTGATAAAATTGTGAGAAAAAAACCTAATATATAAATCATATTAAACACGTTGGTGATCAAAATTGATTTCAAAAAGCTCCATACCTTTCTGACTCTCATGTTTATCAACTTTTTCAATGTGGTCCCAACCAGCGGCAGATTTATCCTGTCTGTCTGTCTGTACACCGAATTTACCTCCAAATCCTTTACTGTAATCTGAATGAAGGCAAATTAGTGAACAATTAAAGCTGAAAATCACTCTGAGAGCTGCAAAATTCAATCTTGAGAGATGTTAGATAAGCAGTCACTTAATCAACGGATATTAGTAATTAAAGAAAAATACTATTCATGAAAATTGTTAGGTAGCTACTCATCACTTACTTTGAAGTAATAATAAGTTAGTAATATACATTGAAAATCATATTAGTTTACAATTAGGATATTACTTTTAAAAGCCGTTATTGAATAACAAAATATATTGAGAATCATTTATATTAGCTAGCCACAAATTGATTGTCGTTGGCTGTTCTTGAATTAAATAATAAACAGTAAAAGCAAATTTTGCCAACATTAACAGTTCAACGATTGTGCCCTCACTTACCTTTCTGACTCTCATGCTTTTCAACTTTTTCAATGTGGTCCCAACCAGCCGCTGATGAATCTTGTCTGTCTTTTTGCACGCCATATTTTCCTCCAAAACCTTGACTGTAGTCTGTGAAATGATAGCCATTTAGAGCAGTGGTTCTTAAAGAATATTTAACCCCTTGCTTTTCTCAGGCACCCCCTTAGCATTGTATTGCAATGAAATAAATTGAAAAGATACAATTAGAATATATTTGGTTACTACGATGTGAGAAAATGGCACATATACTTCATGTCTAATCTGAATGATATAAGCAGCAAGAACCAAAGTAACATAAAACAGCAGTGAACAAATTTTCCTTTGGTCTGCCATGAAAGACCATCAGTTTTCTATTAGTTTACTAAACAAGTTAGCTAATTCTCTTACTCAGGACACTAAATTCACTATAGAGGAGTCCACTATAGAGGAGTTCTACTGTAGCTTGATCCTAATTATTGAGAAAATACTAGCTATATAAATGAATTACCTTTTTGACTTTCATGTTTATCAACTTTTTCGATGTGGTCCCATCCTGCGGCTGATTTGTCCTGTCTGTCTTTTTGGACACCGAATTTACCTCCAAATCCTTGACTGTAGTCTGAAATATAATACATATTAATCAATTAATTATCTACACTAAAATAATTTCCAAGTACAAAATAGACTTGTGGATGACTTTCTCATGAATACGAATTGTATTTTAATTGTTAGCCAAATGTATTATATTTCCCCGATTCCTAAATCTATTAGTTTGTTTTGGTTTACACCTGTCATCAATATTGCATGAAATACAAATAAAGCAATCATTTTGATTCTTTACCTTTCTGACTCTCATGTTTATCCACTTTTTCAATGTGGTCCCAACCGGCGGCAGATTTGTCCTGTCTGTCTTTTTGGACACCGAATTTACCTCCAAATCCGGCACTGTGATCAACTTGAGAGCCGTGCTTCTTAACATCCATTATATATTCGTGACTTTGGGCACTTGAATCCATTCTGCAGGGATATTGGCACAGAGTTTAGATATTTCATCTTGAAAATGAAATAGCTAGCTATTTAATGAACATACAATTCCTCATTTAAATCTTCAGAAGTATCATATCTGATTCCAAAAATTTAAAAATTAGCTAGTATTAACTTGAAAAATGGAAGAACAATAGCAATCCTAGCATTTGACAGACAATAGCTATATCAATATATGTAATGATATATTGATCAGCAATTCTCACTTACCTGTCTTTCTCCACACCAAACTTCCCTCCATATCCATAGGAAGCCTTGGGACCTGACTCTAACTCCTGCTTCTTGATTTGAGAGTCAGAATTTATTGTCTCCTCCCTGAACTGCTCCATGCTGTGAGAAAATGAAAGTTAGACAGTAGGGTAAGTTACAAATTATCGGTCGGTTCACATCTTCTGTATTTATTAAAAATGGTAAAATAATTAGTATTAAATATAATGTTTAATATGCATGTATTATGAATACCAATTAAAATTACTATATCGTTTTTTATTGTATGACAGAAGATGTGAAACTGACCAATAATTCATGACTTAGCTAGTCGATTTAGCAATAAGAAAGAGAGATCAAAGAAATTTGTGATATTAAATGTATAGCTACAGTTTACATTCTAGCTGAATGATCAGCACAAGAGCATGTGTCTGCATGACAATTATAATTATGAGTTACCATGATAAAATATGGATTTTAAAGGGTATAAAATATGGATTTTAAAGGGTATAAAATTAGTACTAATTGGAAATAATTATAATATAGCTAGGTTCTCACTTGATAGCTCCAATCTCCCTCTTGGATCCATATCTCTGTTCCTCCTCCGTCATGTTGTTGACATAGTCTGCATCAGTGTCCCAGTCATCATCGTCATTGCTGTTGCTGTTGATGTCAACTTGGTGACCTGCTGCAGCTTTCCACATTATCACAGTAAAATATAGGGGCTGTCTAGTAATAAAATTAGATTAAAGAGTTAGCCTATTCGCTATTTGGAAAATCTGAAAGTAATAGATGTTTAATTTCAATTCATCTAGGTCTTATCAGTAGGTCTAATGCTAGACCAGTGATTCTTAAAAAGGAAATAGATCGAATCCCAGGGGTTCAGCGAGACTCCCAGTCGGAAAAGTATAACAGGATTTGTGGTTTAAGGGGATCGTCCTTGTTGTAAAACAGAAAAAAACTTTATTATCAAAGTTATCAAAATGAAATTTTGTATGCATATACGAAATTGAAAAAGAAAAACAATTTGTTCATACTATTTTTGTTGTTTTGCTTTTAGAAAACGAGTGACATCATAGTAACATCACAGAAAATGGGATTATTGAAATTCCAACTCCTCCTTCACTTTTTCATGTAGACAGGTCACAGGTGTAGTTAGTCTCATTCGAAACAAGGAACCCTGGTACTACAGACGTGGACAATAAAAAAAAATTTAAGTTATAATAAAACAATAATGTCTAATTTTGTACATTTTTTTTCCACTAAAAAGTCCTATAATTTTTTTTAAATTCAAATTATCAAAAAAAATTATTGTCCAGGCATGCGCATATGCTTCCTCTTTCAAATGAGCCCTAAATCAATCGTCAACGTGTAAAAGTGACGGAGGAGTAAGGAATCAAAGTCCGGAAAATGTCTTTTTCAAGAGGTGCTGACAAAGGTCGGATGATTTTTTTAGGGCCAAAGAGAAAAGTAAAAAAAAGGGCACAAGTGGATCTAAGAACCGTTTCCAACTACTAAACCTATATTCCTGACTTACTATTGCTGATGGGGTGTGGGGGAGGGGTGGAGGTTCAGAAGCCCATCTGAATTTATTCGTGCATGCGTCACACTGAAACTACTGTCATATGAGTAATATTCATCAGATTTATTTTAATATTTTTACTTAATTTAAGCTGACAAATGTATGCATATTATGAGATAAAACTAAAATAAAACTCAATTTTGGATTATTTTGAGCTTCTATGTTCCTATGTTATTTGCTGCACCAAAATTCTGATATCTATAAATAAAATCCTGGGTCTATTCTTTTCAGACAGGCAGTGAGTCAGTTTTAGAGATTTGGCTGTTTGGTCTATGCAAATTTCTTTTTAATGGAAATTCAGGGGGTCTTTTTGGTCTTATTCTTTCAACATTGTTATTTTGTTGAATGCAAATCATTGTATGCAAGTGATACCTATGTGATGCAGTCGCCATTCGGCCCAGTTAAGTATTAATTCAGCATATAATTATATAGGTGCATATATACAGATTTAATCTTTTAAAGAATAATGAAAATTCTCTCAAATTGCAATTTAAAGGCTCAATTTACACTAATCAACTCACGAGTAAGGACATGCAGTCAACAGCGCCACTTTATTACCTGGGCCGCGCCGCTAGACTGCAGGAACTGGTAATCTGTTCTCCAAGAAATTCTTTATTTTGGCTTTTGTTCTCATTGAAATACATGAAAATAATATAGAAGCAGTCCCTTGTAACATCTCAGGACAGTTTCTCTGAAAGTTGTTCACCAGTTTTTGAAATATCTTGACCTGAACAGTATCAGTTTCGGCGGAAAAAAAAGTAAGTCTGATTCAGGGAATAATTCTTGCATCTCAGAGGTTACTGGCAAACATGTCTGTGAATGAGCACCTTCAAGACTAATCTGCATAATGCAATAATACCATCGAGTAATGGTATTATTGAGTATTAAGAAATAGTATCTAATAGCAACTATTATTGACTATAGTATTGAGTAATGATCTTGAAGGTGCTCATTCACAGATATGTTTGCCAGTAACATTCGAGATGCAAGAATTATTTTTTACCGAAACTGACATGGACTTTCAGATATTTCAAAAACTGGTGAACAACTTTCAGAGAAACTGTCCTGAGATGTTATCAGGGACTCTTTCTTGAAAAATATCATGTTCAATAATGGATACATGCAGTGGTATTTATATAACAGGCTTTTTCATCCCTTCTTTGTTTTGTACCAAAACTGGTATAGTCTGTTCAGGGCAGGGCAAGTAAAATAGTATGTCTCATAAACTCCCAAGTAAAATAGTATGTCTCATAAACTCGCCATTTGTCTCTCCATCTCTCTAAATTCAATAAATTCTCTCCAAAATGATCAAATTTTCATCAATTCTCTCCAAAATAACATTGTAGCATAGGAGAAAAATAGATAAAACTCGCCATTTGCAATTGAAGGTCTCAAAATAACTGTCACAAACTCGCCATTAAAATGGCGAGTTTGGACATGCTTTATTACTTGGATAAACTCACCAATTGTCTCTCCAGCTCTCTCCAAAATTCAACAAATTCTCTCCAAAATGATCAATTTTTCATAAATTCTCTCAAAAATAACATTGTAGCATAGGAGAAAAATAGATAAAACTCGCCATTTGCAATTGAAGGGCTCAAAATAACTGTCACAAACTCGCCATTAAAATGGCGAGTTTGGACATGCTTTATAACTTGGCCGGCGGGCGGAGTCTGGGTTCAGGCCCCTGAGTTCATGGCATGATTTATCAAAAACGGGTGGATAAATTTCAGGAAAACTGTCAGAAAATGTTACCGGAAATACCGGGGACTCCTTCTTGTAAGACTGGCTTCTTGATAAAATAACATGTTTGGTAACAGATACATGCAGGGGTATTTAAATGACAGGTGTTTAAATGAGTCATTTCGTTGATATTTACAGTTTTTTCAACTTATTTCATCCCTCAAAAGTCGGGATATTCTGGCAACTTTGTCCAAACTTGGAAACATCATGGATCACACCTAGATATCATTTAATTATCACTCACAGGTAGATATTGATTGATAAATTGGAGAGGAAACTGTAAATGACAAATAACTCAAAAATTTGAGAATATTTCAATAAATAACTAATACCTAAGTAGTCAAAGAGTATAAAAATATTGGAGAGTATACATCTTCTACACTTGCGAGTCTTGCACTTGCCTAAAACTTTTGCTGTTTTGCACACTATTTCCCTAATCTGCCTAATCTCTAGATCCTAGGATTGAAGCTTCTCACAAACCAGTCTGTATTTGGTGCATAGAATCCCACTG
This sequence comes from Caprella mutica, assembly GCA_947561585.1. Classification (NCBI taxonomy): domain Eukaryota; kingdom Metazoa; phylum Arthropoda; class Malacostraca; order Amphipoda; family Caprellidae; genus Caprella; species Caprella mutica. Next base: position 95,845 of record CANNZV010001270.1, on the reverse strand, counting down.
ACTTCACCAAAAAGCTGGCAAAATACCAGGTAATGAAGCATGTCCAAACTCGCCATTTTAATGGCGAGTTTGTGACAGTTATTTTGAGCCCTTCAATTGCAAATGGCGAGAAATATCTAATTTTCTCCTATGCTGCAATGTTATTTTGGAGAAAATTTATGATAATTTGATCATTTTGGAGAGAAATTTGGTGATTTTTGGAGAGAGCTGGAGAGACATATGGAGAGTTTATGAGACATACTATTTTACTTGGGCAAAATACACCATAAATTTAGATTTATTTAGTACCAGCAAATTGTCAATTCCGCCGCTGAAAATTAATGGTTACATACGAATAAAGGGCTAAAATTCTGCTAACTATGCTAGAATATTTATACAAGAGTGGAAAAAATTCCGAATTTCCGCCAACAACAAGTCTGTGGAATTTCCCGTGGAATACAAACTGGCTCACAAAGTCACAATCTGTTCAAAGCTGAGGGTTCAAGCCCTCTGTATGTGGTATGACAGTCTCGAAGATTTTATTTTGAGGACAATTTGTCTCCAAAAATTTTCAAATCTATCTGCAAATTTTAGTGCAAAAGTAGTACCAGAATTTATCTAGAGATATACAGCCTATAGGTAGGCCTAGGTAGGGTCACGCAGGTAAATTGCGGCCCACTCACTAACTGTGGCCTCTAACATTGACTACCTAACAACTGAAATATCATAACTTCAAAACATAAATTAATAGGTTATAGCATGCACTGCGCTTCTTTTGATAGCTATGCAACATTTTAATGTAATTTCGATTCATAATGTTTTAGAGACTCTCTTGGAGGACCGCAATTAAACATTTAAAGGGCTGCAATTTACCTGCCCTAGGTATAACCGTATAGATAGGCTAGGCGGCTAAAATCTATAGTTTGTGAAATAACTAATTACAACACAACTAAAAACAAATATGGAGGGTGTACCTACCCAGTGGCCAGTTAATAACAATGGAAAACCGATAACACATAATAAATTATACATAGGTATACCATTAACAAACTAACATGACGTCATAGAATGATAGAGCCTTTTGGTGACATTACTGCTTTTTTTATTTTACAAATTTGAACATAGCTTACCTAGCTCTAAGCTATTTAGAAAATAAAAACCTATATTAGATACGGGGGACTAACAATTTCCGGTTTCATCTCTGACATATAGCTCATTGATTGCTACAAATAGATAGCTATACCAAGGAGATATACAAATATACTAATAAGTTTTAACTTTTGTCCGATGACCTCATGGTCCATATAATAGGTTCTAACTTATGTCTAATGACGTCATAGTCCAAATAAAAAGTTCTAACTTATGGCCCATGGCCTGGGGAAAATGACTCTATTATATAAAATATAATATTATAGAACTAAATTCTAAGATCATTAATCTGAAAACCGCATAGAATTTGGTTCAGTATATATTTTTATACGCTTTTAAAGTTTTAAATACCCTTTGTGCAACAATTGTACGAAACACTAATCTGACGCTGAAGTAAAAGATAGTACACTCCATACCTAGTAAACAGATATTTATTCACTATGGTACACTCTTTAATTTGATTTTCAATTAGAATTCTATAAACAAATAATAGATCCTATTTGGCCTTCGTTTAAGTTTAATTTGTTTTCTGAAGTACATATATAAACTTACAGCAATATTTAATTAATATTTGGTTTGATTACAAACCTACCTAGTTAGTTGACTTTCAAAATAAATGGTGTACATTCTTTTTCTTCTGACTGGAAATTAGAATGTAGGAAGAAAAGGGCTATTGTAGATCGTTTCGATTATAAAAATATCTGAAAGCATTTATAATTGAATAAATGCTATCAAATTGTATGGGGTTTGCAGAAAAATGATAAGAAACATTTTGGCGCATTGATTAAAACAATAAAAGAAATTGCTGGCAGGTAACCATTACATTTATTTCACAAAAGACAATTATTATTGAATTATTGTAGCTTACATTGTCATGCACCTCAATGAACTCATATAGGATAATACAATTATACAAACAAACGTTATTGGTATCAAATATTAAGTTACTATGGTATATCTGTACAGATAAGAAAGTCTTATCTTTCTATGTGGAACACTCACCTGAACTTATATATATGGAAATTGATTACAAATCATAGAGAAAATGCCATGTAGTATCAGTTCGAAGTGAGACTGCAATGGAAAACATCAGAAGAGTTAGTTTGCGTGAGTTTTTTTTAAAGGAAATATATTAAAGGTCCTCTCCAGGCTCCGGGAAAAAAATGAGTTTATTAAATAATATTTTAGACCTAAGGTTTACGATAATTATCCCGCAAACCGCATACAATTCGGTTCTGTATATATTTTATTATTTGCTTTCAAAGTTTTTTAATACTCTGTGAGCAACAATCGAGCGAATCTCCAACATGACGCTGAGAAAGAAGATTGTACACTCTGTGTTTTGATTTCAAATTTAGACTTTTAAACAAACAATGCGTTTGTGGCCTTCTTTCAAGATATTAATTGTTTCTAAAAGTATATAAACGTTTCTATAATAAGTTTATCCAAATTCAAACCATTAAACGAATAGTAAATAGATTTATTAAACCAAATACCTAGTTGACAATCAAAACAAATGGTGTACATTCTTCTTCTTCAGACTGAAAAATAGAAAGTCGGAAGTAAAGTAGGTTTTGTAGAGTTTGGATTATAAAAATCTTTAAAAGCATATAAAATTAAAAATATGCCATCAAATTTGATGGGATTTGCAGTAAAATGATAAGAAGCATTGGCCTCATTGATTAAAGCAATAAAAAAATTTGCTTGGAGTGGACCTTTAAGGTATGAAAATTCAAATATCAAGTAGTTATACTTATAGTTTAAGTTAAAACCTATAAGTATAATGGTAATACATATTTCAACTTTAAATTCATTTACAATCATTCTTATTCATCAATATTATTGTTTTCAAGTATAAAATTTAACAAAAAGTGTATTACGTTTTTTCTATCCTCAAGATTCTAGATAGTTAATAATTAAAGAAATGTTAGATCAGTGTAGATACATTTTAAATAATTTGATAATTCATTTGCGCAGGGGAAGGCGTGCCTATCAACAGATGCCCCACAATCGTGGTAATGGTTGGTTTGCCCGCCAGGGGGAAAACGTACATGGCCACCAAGATCACTAGGTATCTCAACTGGATTGGCATTAAAACTAAAGGTAATTGTTCCAATGCTTTTACATCTTCGGATATCAATAATAGTTAATGGAAGAGAACTATATTTTTATCATCAAATTTACAGACGTGCATATGGTTTTATATATTACACATATTGATTTAAAGCAACTTAGGAGAACAATGATTATATTTTCTCCTAAAAAATTTCCTATAAGTTTACCAAAATTTACAAAATTAATTGATTACTCCTTATATTCTTCGTTGACTCCTTTAATAGATTTATAATAATTAACTCCTTTTTTAGTTTTCAACAACGGTGATTATGTCCGAAAGCTGACGAATCTGTACACCAATCACGACTTCTTCAGAGCTGACAACGAAGAGGCTTTGAACTTGAGGAAACAGTGCGCTTTGGATGCCTTGAAAGACGCTGCTGACTTCATCAGGAAAGAGAATGGGCAAGTAGCGGTACGTATTATTAATATTTAAATAGAAACAAGAAAGAGTAAAAATGAATACAGTAGAACTCCTCTACATATAGTGAACTCCTGTATAGTGAGTATAATGAGTTAGGATATAGCCCGTATAGTGAACATGTTTTCTTTAGTCTGCCATAAAATCGGTAGGTATAAGTTTAATACATTCACTGTAGAAGAGTTCTACTGTATTAAAAATATTTAGATAAATAAGATAAATTAACAATAAGTATATATGTAGGTACTGCATCAAGACTTTATTCAATATAGCTATATTACTAAAATGAGTAAGAATCTTTCGTTCAAAATTTAAAACTTCCTCAAGAAAAGTTCTGGAAACGGGAGAAATGCTCATATACATATGGTATACTTACAAAATACATATTAGGAACACGTACTATGTATCAAAGAAAAGAATTTCCACGTGATTTAATTTATCGAATCACTGTTTTCTTATTTCTTGTTATTTCAAATTTTACACATTTGTGATGATCGTATACTACCAAGGCCATCTTTAGATCAGACCGTACACCAGAAAATAATAAACTTCGCTAAATAACATGGAGAGCTATTATTTTCGCAATAAATTGTGTTTTTTACAGTAAATTTTAGCTGTAAAATATTTTCTTTAATAGTTATACTATATTGCAACCTACGAAAAACGCCCGATGTGAAAGGGGCCTAAGTAAAAAATATTAAAGAATACAAATCCTTTGTGTCTGTCAATTCAGGTTTTCGATGCCACGAACACCACAAGAGACAGAAGGTCGATGCTGTACGATTTCGTGGTGAACAAAATGGACTATCATTTATTCTACATTGAGAGCATATGTGATGATCCCGAACTCATTGAGAGCAACATCAGGGTAGGTAAACCAAGATAGTAACTTAAATTTGCTACAACATTGTCATAAACTAAAACAATTACATCGTTATTTCTTATATGACCGAAAATGTGAAACCGACTGATATTTGTAAAGGAATATTGGTACAATGATGTAGATAGTTACTATACATTAAGTTGCTACATGGTAAATATTTTAAGTTAAATTATCTACTTACGTTCGTTAAATATAGATTTGTATTATATTTGCCCATTGGAGACTAAGTTAATTTGTTTTTCTTTGGTATAAGACACTTTTCTAAATACTCAAATATATAAATTAAAGAAAAATACAAGCTTTAATTTATACATTTTTATAATTTTATTCATACTAAATTCTATAGTGGCGCTATATCAACCAAGCTTTCAAATTACAACAACGTTGTAACTGTTCCCCACCATTTTTAATCCACTCTCCCCCCTTTACTTCATAGGAAGTCAAAATAAATGGTCCAGACTACAAAGGAATCGATAACGATCTCTCCCTGGCAGATTTCCTCCAGCGAATAAAACACTACGAAAAAGGATATGAACCTTTGGACGAAACCATCGAGAAGAATTTATCGTTCATGAAGATCTTCAACACTGGCAAGTCAAACCATATACTGGCAGAACTATACACTGAATTGAATTTGAATAAATGATAATTTAAAGTACCCACTACAGTAAAACTCCTCTACAATGGACTCCTCTATAGCGAATATAGAGTCCTGAGTAAGAAAACTACCCCGCATAGTTAAAAAAAATTCTTTAGTCTACCATGAATTGTCAATATTTCTTTAAAAACTAATAGCCATTCATTGCTATTAGTCTCAATTTGTTCACATTGTGGGGTAAGTCACTTACTCATAACTAAAGAGGACTATAGAGGAGTATATCACTATAGAGGAGTCCACTATAGAGGACTTCTACTGCATCTACTATAGTGCTATATCTAAGGCAAATTGATATTGTATTACATTTCTAAAAGTTACTAAATATTAAAACTGTATCTTATATGTTGTTATTACAGGAGAAAAAGTTCTTGTTCACAAGCACTGTGGTCGAATTGAAGCCAAAATAGTGTACTACCTCATGAACATTCATATCAGCAAAAGAACCATATTTTTCACTAGAGTGAGTATGAATGGCATGCAATATTAGTATTACTGTAAATATAGATACAATATTATTGTAAATATAGATAACCTGCATGATGTATCCTATATGATCACAATTACTGTCCACAATTATTGTCCACTTGAAATCTATCATGGCATATCAGTTTGCTTCTTAGATTATTCAACCCGTACACAGAGGGTGGCCTTATTTTGGGACAGCAATCTGTAGATTTAGATAGAAGTTAAAGTTGAGCATCAGTGTACCGGTTAAGGATTCAATCAGAGATAACAGGATGACATTAGTTTAGAATATAGAAAGAGATAGAAATATTTCATACTCAACGGTCATTCCATATATGGAGAGGGTTATTTAAACTCAACGTTGAAGATATATTTGGTTTCGGAAACCAATAAATATTGAAACCAAATGTACCTATTATGTAGAAACCAAATATTCCTACCAACAAAAATAACCCTCTTCAAGTATAGAAATTATAGTTGCAAGTTAAAAATTACCAACTGAGATTAGTTTCCCTCTAACTTTGAAACAGCATGGTGAAACAGAACTGAATCTGGTCGGAAGAATAGGAGGAGATCCTGGCCTGAGTGACAGGGGCAGAACTTACTCCAAAGTACTTGGAGACTACATCAACAAACTGAACATCCCTCAGGTATACGGACATAATTACAGTAGAACTCCTCTAAATTCAAGTCCTCTATTGTGAACTGCTCTATTGTGAATCAGTTAGGATATAGCCTGAATAGTGAACAAATTTTCTTTAGTATGCAAAAATTTGACTTTACTTTTCTAAAAACTGATGGCAAATCGTCGAAGACTAAAGAAAATTTCTTCACTATTCAGGCTACATCCTAACTCATTCACTATAGAGGAGTTCTACTGTACCTAGAATTTTTATCTATGTCTTATTTTAAACTTAAATTCTATTAAATTTATCTTCTATTTCTCTAGTTACGTGTTTGGACATCTCTGTTGAAAAGAACTATCCAGACTGCCCAGTATATCGAGGCGCCACAAGAGAGATGGAAAACTCTCAACGAAATCGATGCGGTACCTATTTGGTAGACTAGATCTTACTTATTTATATTCTATTTTAAACATATTCTTTAAAGATATTATATATTTTTTTCTATCGAATAAAATTATCCTCTATTTTTTCAGGGCATTTGTGAAGAAATGACATACGCTGAGATAAAGGAGAAGTTTCCTGAAGATTTTGCTGCTCGCGATAAAAATAAATTCAAGTATATTGTTAGCATTGAGATTACCTACAGAATCAGACTATTTCAAATTTAATATCTTACGTTTTTAATGCAATATTTTCCCATGAAAAACGTAGTTTGATTTATTTTTCAGGTTCAGATACAGGAGAGGTGAATCTTACGAGGATTTAGTAGCTAGGCTTGAGCAAGTCATCATGGAGCTGGAAAGAGATTCTAATGTTCTAGTCATTTCCCATCAAGCAGTTTTGAGGTGCCTTCTTGCTTACTCTCTTGATAAAACACCAGGTAAGATGGCAATTAATTTATAGTTGGCTTTTAATATTTTACTATTATTTTGATTTAATGTGGTATTTTAATACTTCATAATCCTGAGTTATGAAGTATTTGTTACTAGGTAACTCAAAGCCACTTCATATCTTGGATGCACTAGATAGTTTTCTATTATTAAAATCATAGAAAACTATTGTCTTTAAGGGATAACTATGACGCAATTCTTAACGCATATCATTTTCTATAATTTAAACATAGAAAACTACTTCATAACTCAGGTGCATTCATAATTCAGGTCCTCCATTACTCGAGTGCTTCATAACTCAGAGCTGCATAACTCAGAACTTCATAACTCAGAACTTCATAACTCAGAACTTCATAACTCAGAACTTCATAACTCATAACTTCATAACTCAGAACTTCATAACTCAGAACTTCATAACTCAGAACTTCATAACTCAGAACTTCATAACTCAGAACTTCATAACTCATAACTTCATAACTCAGAACTTCATAACTCAGAATTTCATAACTCAGAACTTCATAACTCAGAACTTCATAACTCAGAACTTCATAACTCAGAACTTCACAACCCAGAGCTTCATAACTCAGAACTTCATAACTCAAAACTTTATAACTCAGAACTTCATAACTCAGGAGTTCTTCTGTAATTATCTTTAATTTATTTCCGCAGAAGAGTTACCGTACATCGAAGTTCCTCTCCACACGCTTGTCAAACTGACACCAGTTGCCTATGGTTGCGAAGTGGAGTACTTCCCTCTAAATGTTCCATCTGTCAACACACACAGGGAAAAACCCTCGGTAAATTTGTCATATTAAAGTTACGATCCACGGTCATATATAAGATAAAATGGTATAATAATTATTATTTAATTTTTATTTTTATTGGTATCCATGATAATTAATTGGTATCCATGATACCTGCAGGTATCAAGCATGGATATCATTTTAATTGGTATCCATGATACCTGCAGGTATAATGGTTACAAAATAAGATAAAAATTAAATTATTAATACTATATCGTTTTTATCTTATATGACCGAAGATTTGTAACTGACCGATAATTCGTAAACTCACCCTATTACGAATCTAATTTCTTTTTGATTATAAATGCAATTCTAATAAATGCATGGGCAATGATTCAATTAAGTTCGTGCATCTCATTTTCTTCTATTCCGTTCAAGGTGCCAGGAGAGTTGAACTGAAAATTTCCATCGGACTGAAACCAAAAATAATCAATTGGAAAAAATCAATGATCATCAATGTCCTCTGATCAGTTAAATATAAGTACAAACTGATATAAGTAGCGTATTATAAATATATATATATTTATAGAAATACAATTACAAATTGGTTTTATTAACATAATCGTATTTAAGAATTACACTTTTAATAAAAAAAAAATGACTAATGATTTTTTTCTAATTTTTCTCATTGGTAAAATTTTTTTTCCTACGTTTGTGATTTTAGAATTATTATTCGTCAACATAAAGGAGTGATATATTTATTTTAAAAAATATTAAAAGTACTTTCGTTAAGGAAAAAAATTATATCAAATAAAGTCATCTCAATTTTTCATCCTTCAGTGAATAACATTTAATATATATTATTTCAAAATATATATAAGGAGCAATCCATAAGTCCCCTTTGCCTCCATTGGAAGAATGACGAAAAAAACTATTTGTAAGAGTTTTTCAATTTTCCTTTCTAGATATCTTGTTTCATATTGTTGATGAATTAATTTAAGTACAAGTTTTTAATTTCCGTTATCTCACAGTTTGTAAAATATTTCAGTAGAACTCCTCATTTAGTGTATTCCTCTATAGTGAATGTAGAGTCCTGAGTAAGAGAAGTACCACGTATAGTGAACAAATTTATTTAATCTGCCATGAATCAGTTTAAGAAAACTAATGGTTATTCATGGCAGACTAAATAAATTGGTTCACTATAAAGGAATCCATAAAATAAGGAGTTCTACTGAAATATTTATTAAATAGAGCTAATCCATATGTATATGGTTAACCGAGCAGTGCTGTATACCTGTAATATACGGTCTATACCTGCATGGAAAAGTGGAACACTCACCCCATTCCCATTGCATATCCATCCATCTCTCTTAAAGATAAAAGATCTCTTTTCTTGCAAAGAGCATTGCGTGATTTCAACGAATCTTGATGACCTCAGTCACTCTGCTCATATCGACTGGTTGCCAAAGACGCGCCAAAAACTGCTAACGCTCTGCCAGTCTACTAACGAAACCTAACATGAATAGTTGTGGCGTGTCCCGTCCGTCAACGGTTGTAACTAAATTCCTCTATCGGATATCTTCTATTTACGATATTTAAGTTAATTATATATCATGCATATTGTAACCTTTATTTTCTGTCAAAATTATTGATTAACATATTTATAATACGGAAGTGTACCCTTTATAATATTGGTTATTTATCCGTTAAGTGATTCAGTGTCAAGGGCATGTGCAGCGATGTACAACAAGTACGTCTTTTTACACTATAATGACACTTAGAAGAACGGAAACGCGCTTTTATATAAGAAAACTTTATAATTAAACGAAGAACACTGTTATTATTTTAACAAATTACAAAGAATATTTTAGAAATTGCAACCTATAAACCCCACTCTCTTTTTTTCAGATTTAGTTAAAACGATCATGGCTATATGATCGTTTTTGTGTTATTTAGTTTTAGATGATTTTTTTTCTATTTTCTTGATTTAAAAACCAGTTATATGTTCGCAATTTTGAATGTTTTCTAAAGATGTACTTAGTAGTACATGCTTAGATGTACATCTTAGACTAGTAGAATAGATATTAAATATGGCGGAGGTAAGTGAAATCCAAAGCACCAGGAATGATCTCGAAGAAGAAGAGTATTCAACTTCAGACTCCAAATTAGTCTACATCAGTGACGATGTCAAAGAAACCACCAGATTGATTCAAGAGGTGAATGGAAGAATAAATTTATCGTAAAATATTATTTTAAAATCATTAATTTCAGGTCCGCTTGGATTCTGATGTTATCTCCTGAATCTGAAAAACTGTAATCTGGATGACCAAACCAATTGAGCATTCTTTAAATTTAAACAATGTTTTTAATACCCATATTTTGATATATTTAATAATAAATTTTGACGGCATGGCACCGGTAAAATACTTATAAAATAGTTCTTTTCATCATTATTATATAATTATACTTGATTCAAATTTTTTTCTATGATAATGGTATTAATTATTTCGTTGAATTATAGTATCTTCGGTTTTCTTTTCAGAATCTCAGTAAAATACGGTAGCTAGTGAAATAATTAAATTTCTACCAATAATAATGAAATCATAATTGTAGGTATGCATTTACTATCGAACGATATACATCCAAAAAACCCGGTTACAATGTTTTCATCTGTTAAAATTAACGGGACGGTAATACTAGTCTATAACCAAATCGAGTGTCAATATCGAAAAAATTAATCTGTGTAAAATTAATTTTCCATTAAAAATGAACAACACTGATTATATTATATATTACATTATATTATATCAATTAAATCTATTTCTAAATAGCACTTCTACCAGAGTGTGACATTTTTATAATGTGAACATTGACATTTCAGAGTAAACCGGCCATGACATTTATTTATAATATCACTATACGTTCAAACTATATTGATCTACTTTCCTAGCTACTATCTAGATGCATGTAGATCCTTCTCGCTACTTCCCTGCATATTTAATAATCTTTTTTTCTTAATCTTACACTTTTATCAATTTTTGGATCATGAAGATTGAAAAATGTTGAATAGGTAAAATTTAGAAAAATCAAATGGATTGATACCAATCTAGTTATAGAATTTTTTTTAATGATAGATTTTTTTTAATCTAGTTCGAACCATTCACAATAAAAGTTGAATAGATTAAAAATTCTCAAAAATTGTAATACAGATTGTATATTTAAAAAAATTGAGCCGTCCCTTTAATGTTGATATTTGTTTCATTCCCAATTTTTTATAACAAATCCGTTTACACTGATTTTTTGACAGTTCTTTAACTGGAGTGGTTTGAATGGCACTTCCCAAACCCTGACTACTGAGATGTTAACAAAATATGGATGCGATTTGACATCTTTCCAAAAGAGGGATTCTTCAGATAACAACTTCCTGGAACATTCTCACGATCAGCTGTTGGAGCTATTCGATCAACAAAACCACTCTGAATTTTTCGAAGTAAGTTGTTGCTTGGAATAACTATATATTGTGTAGGAATTCACAAATATTATTATAGATAAAAATAGCATGACTAATAGTATTTATGGCAGTCGTGCATATCTATTTCTTTCTTCTTTGATAAAAAGATTCATGATAAGATATTGATTGAATTTTATTTCTTTAACGATAGACGTGGAGGAAAATTAACACGAATGTAGAAGCAGATGGTATGACTCATATTCTTGAATTCTACTTGCGGGTATACTTTGCCTCAGCTCCTCTCAGAAATGGAAACCAGGAAGTGGGTGAATGTTCTGATTTATTCTTTTCTGGACTGTCGATTATGAAATACTTATTATGAATTTTTCTCTCAGGAACATGGAAACGCTATGTTGTCATTCAGAGAATATTTAGATAGCTGCCCACATGAAATCGGTGATACAAAAGAACTTTTCCCATTCTACGCTCTGCCGTACATTCCAAATCCGAAAGAACACGAGGTTCTTTCTGAAATTTTCCTAGAAGAATGGGCTCAAAATTTGAGGAAAAAGCTACTAAATTGGTTGAAATCGAATAGCTTCACTTCCCCTGCTTTATTGAATATCATAAAGAACAAACCCAATACTGCTGAAATTACCTCAAAATATTCTAGAACAGATAATTTGAAATCGACAAGTGTCATGGCCGAATCTAACCGACAAAATAGAGTGTTGAATATGAAATTACAGAGAGTGCAAGATGATTATCATAGGCTGTTAGGTGTAGCTATGGAGCTCAGTGCAGCTCTAGAAAAATGTGGTAGAGGATTTGATGTGAACCTGGAGAGCACATTGACAGCCTGTACTCATAGATATCCCTTACTCTTCAATCAAGCATTTGCAGATTTCAAGGGACCACCAGGATTCATTCTTCACGAAACTATTCAAAGGAGTAGGAATGAATCCCAGCAGAAATTTTCGATCAATCCCCTAAATTTCGCAAGAGTCAATTACACTTTGGTTACAGGCTCAGATCAAGCAGCAGTACTGTTACTTCAAGCACTCAGACATCGTATCACGCGAGCTGCTGACGAGGAATCACGTCAGGCTGTCGTCATATCTTACATTAGAAACGACGTCTGTGGAATATTGCATGAGTCTAATAATAATGTTGATCCTGATAACTCTCCATGGACAAGACTCAAAAAATCTCTTCATAGATCCGAACCTAACATTCTTGCACAATCTGCAGCTCGATTCGTTTGCAGTCTGGCTTGCTTTCCCCAAGGAAGAGCATACATTGCTAAGAGCTATTCTGTGATAGATTGTATAATCAAAGTTATTCTACAAAAACTGGGAGACAAAACCACGCAAGAGCTTTGTATAAGTACTACACAGAAACTTTCAGTCAGAGGAGACGTTCAGAAAATTTTAATAGAACATGATTGCGTTTTATGGGCAGCACACGTTTTGGAGAAAGAAAGGGGATCTATTCCAGTAAACACTGAAGAGTGTTGTGCTGCATTATTATTCAATTTATTACTGAATTCGAAGGCAAGAAAAGATGCTATCTTAAACGGTTCTTATTTGTTAACACTCGTGACGAATTTACTTGTCCAAAGGAGTACGGCAATTTTGTCGTACCTCACTGGTGCTTTCTACAGTTTGATCAGTGAACCTGCCATCAAAGCAGAAGCCAGGTTATTGGATACAGAAGAAACTCTTAGTAACTATCTAGAAAACTCAGATGATAGTGAATACTCTCGACAAATAAGAAACCTGATTGATTATTTGAAGAAGGATAGAAGGCTTTCTCCACCATCCACACCTCCAGATTCTCCGTCTCACCTCAATGAAGTACCGATTGTTTTAGAGGAAGAGTTGGACATGAATGACCCTGTGAAAGCTCGTCCTGAAGAGTTGGCAGGAGAAAGATTGTTGCAAAGTGCTTATACCTCGGGTAACGAGAATGATATTTTGGACGACAGTTACGCACCTGTTACAAGGTAAATAAAACTTATATATCAAAATATGACAGTTATAATTCGTCTTCACGACGTGAGGTAGCAAGAAAAATTAATTATTCTTACATTAAGTTGAACCCGCGTCGTATGTTATATTAATAATTTTATAAATTATCTATAAGATAACACTCGCTAATTTATTTTTCATCATCATATTTTCAGTTTAATTATTGATTTTTTTGAGTGAAACATTCCATTTTAAATAGATCAGCTCCTGCAATGGGACATAACGAATTTTCATCCAGCTCTTTACCATGGAGTTCATCAACTAGACCGCATTCTGAAGCTGCGACAGGAGTGGATCCTCGATCTTTTACCAGACCTACCTATAAGGTTGAACATACTCCCAAGTAAGGTCTATTGTAATATTTAGTATCATTTTCATTGATTACAAATAGCTAAAAAATTTCCTTTACGTGTCTTAGATTTGAAGAATCGAAAGCTTGGAGATCAGCTGAATCAAACCATGGAACTATGATTCAGACGAATTATGACGACCAGAGAGTTCACCTAGAAAATAGGAATGGCAATGTGGATAAAGGTTCGTGTAATTTAATATTTTAATAAATTTGAATGATATTGTGAAATTGAGTCATCCGTACACATCTTTAATCATTGCAGAATCTGAAATTGTTGATCCAAGTGATAGTGCAAGTACAACAGTTAACGAAGGTAATAGTAGACCTAGAACATCTATCATTAGAAGAGGCGTCACAACCAATCAAAGTCAGAAGAAATCACCAGTTAGAAGCAGAGATGCAGAAGATTCATTGAAATCGAAAACTAATCATCGTAAACTACAAAAGAGTACATCTGAACAGAACCTAAATGACAGCTCTAAGAAAAAACTTGGTGGGGTCTTGAAAGATTTCAGATCTCACGCCAGATCGAAAATTGATAATCGAACACCTGTACAATTTAGAAGTAATGACAGCACCAATGGAAAAGCTAACTCAGTCTTCCCTAGATCTAATAATAATAAGATAGCGTTAAGAAAGAGTGGAAGTAACCTCGATAGATCATACAGAGGCAAGAGTTCCAGTTCTGGTAATCTTAGCGAGAGTTGCAGGTCCCTTACAAGGAAGAACACTTTCTCAGTTATGGAGCTCAGTCAACAGATTGAATCGATGAAGGTGAATAATTCATAATATATTGATTAGCCAATGCTATTATTTAAAGATTCTATATTGATTTTACTTACATTCCTCACAGGTTTCAGAAATGGTCAGCAATGACTTCAATCAAAATAGCAGAAGGAACTTGACGACTGCTGGAATAAACTCAGGTTGAAAATGACATCAATTTTTTTGTCATATATGTTATATATAAACATGAAGAATATAGTTTCACGAATTTTCTTATTTTGAGTTACAGTTCGCCACATCGACACTAGTGAATCTTCTATTTGTTCTCAAGTCATTCCCAAAATTGAAGACCGAAGTGTCAGCATGGAGTCAGATCAACCACTCAGGTTATTGACCACAACAGGGTTCATAAAAAATAAAAGAGTTAAAACCGTCCAAATGCCAAGATATAGATTACTCTAATAAAGAAAATTTATTTATTTCTACACTTGCTAGAATTTTTTCAGTACATAGATCTTAAAGCACAAAATTACTAGTACTTGCATAACAATCCAAATTTTACTAAATTTTAAACATTCGAAAAGAGTTTCAGTGTTCAACCGCTATCACAAGCAGGAAAGATTTATTCCTGGGATATACCCTAAGCATCCCAAGAATATGTGATTATTAATATTAGTATTCCTGAATAATATTAATTTCAATTCCTATTTAAATGATATAACCATCACTTTCTCATATTTCAGAATGAACGACTACGTTTCTGTCTTCGGTGCTAAGCCTAAAGTTGCTCGAACACCTCCCGACAGTGCCACTTCTTTTCGACAAACACCGCCATCTAGTGGGCATCCCGAGCACTATGACTCAGAGAGGAAGGTGTTACCGCCTATTTCACGGACTAACAGAAGCTATTCTGCGGAACAAATTTAACCATAAAAATAAAAAAAATCCTGTAACGAAAATTATAGGTAGTCGATATTAATGCAGTAGAACTTCTCCATAGTGAATGTAGAGTTCTGAATAAGAGAAATACCCCTAATAGTTACCAAATTTTCTTTAGTCTGCCATGAATGGCCACTAGTTTTCTAAAACTAATGTTCATTTATGGCAGACTAAACAGAAATTGCTCTCTATTCGGTGTAGTTCTCCTACTCAGGACTCTACATTAACTATAGAAGAGTTCGTCTGTAGCTTGAATCCACTCAGGAAATATTTGATCTGGAAAAGAAATATACACAATAAACTCGTAAACTTGAATGTGAAATATCTTTATTTTCAATGAAACAATAGTTTGCCATTCAAAATTGCATAAGGGTAGAACCAAATACAATATTGTGAATGAACCAATGTAACTAGCCTGGGACCAAATAAATCAAATATTTGTAAGATATTTTCCAATAAAGAAAATAATCGTTTCTAGATTTTTCTTTTCATTGAAAGCAATATTGAATAAGTGTAGTTCCTAATTAATTTAATTCTCATCACATTATTGTTATTATAACATTCTTATTGATTATTAAAGTACACACCAAATAAACAAATAATTAATTATATATTTAAAATAATGCTTACGTCGGCTTTTGAAATTACTATCGGTGGTATAGAAATTAATGCCTACAAATTTAATTCTTTCCGCCTTGAAGGAATTTGAACGTGTATAAACGAGAATTGTTATGATATTCATGTAATGTATGAGTATAGAAACCGTATTAATTAAACAATAAAAAGATCATAATCATTATTGTTCTTAATTAATGAAAACTTACACATGGGCTCGAATAAATGAAATAATTTATCCGATCGTTTTAGAAAAAAGCGCAAAATACATCACTTGAAATAGGACATATATGTACACACTGTAACTATTACAGTTACTTTACTAATTACCTATATATTATATTCATGTTATTCAATTAGTCACATAACTACCACAAGTGTACTACCAGTCAGGGTGTCTAGTAGACCAGTAGGACAGTGTTGACTTAGCAATGATAGTGGTACAGTGTGGCACTAGTCTTGTCTAGGTAATAGTAACTAGTGATATCTAACTATTTAATAACTAAGGATACCATTAATTTATATATTTACTAGATATAATAACAGTTAAATAAAATGGTTTGAATTAGGTACCAGAAGTACTTTAATTAAAGTCTCTTTGCGTGAATGGAATAATAAGTGATGTAATTAGGTACTCGTTATTATTCCTTTCAAATCATTTCGATATTTTGACTGGAAGAACAGATTGGCAGTGACGAAAAAAAAATAATAAGGTGGGTAATTATATATCATTTTATTTTAGTATAATTTGTTAATTTTATTGTTAAGTATAAAATTGATAATTTTATTGGTACTATAATTTGTTACTTTTATTGTTAAGTATAAAATTGATAATTCTATTGTTAGTATAATTTGTTTATTTTATTGTTTGTATAATTTGTTAATTTTATTGTTTGTATAATTTGTTTATTTTATTGTTAAATTAATTTGTTGATTTTATTGTTAGTTTAATTTTTGAATTTCATTGTTACTATAATTTGTTAATTTATTGGTAGTTCAAATTATTAATCTCCAATCTTCTATGTCCCTACCATACCTTTCCCCTTTTAATCTTCTATGGCCCTACCATAACTTTCTTCCATACTATGAATTTCATTTGGTTATATTATTATCCCACATCATTTGTTTTAACTTGTTAAAATTTTAAACGTCCCCCAACAAACCAAAATGAATATTAATAATGATTTCCTTGTTAGATAAAAGTTCATCTAATTAGACATGTTTCAAGAGTTTGACACGTGAAGAAAAAACTATAGATTATAGTAATTTGTATTGACTTTAAATAAATGCATATTTCCGCGTGTACTATTATTTGTATTGCCTATACACATTATATAATAACTAACTGACTAATTAAACAATTAATTAACTTAGGAAGGAACCGTCAGAATTTTAATGTGATTGCATGTAAATACATATATTGTAAGAATGTAAAAATTGTACATTTCCTAGTGGAATATTATTCTTATTGCTTGTAAATATGTATTGATGATTACACATCGCTTCTTTGCAAAAACGTTGTCATAACTCATTTTTTTTCAGGTATCCAAATAGATATATTCATTTACAAACATTGATTTTTATGGTAAAAGTGTCATAATTGTAGCTCACAAATTGACCGCTAGAGAGGCTAATTAATGTCATAATGACAATAAATAGAATCGATATATACCAATATTTTAGACTCAATTATACATTTATTATTTACACCTAATTAGGAATATATTAGTCTCACATATGGTAAATATTCACATAGGTTCGTATATGATATATATATATAATAGTTCGTATTCAATATATGTATATAACTCTCTTTAAGCTTTCTCTTGAATTATTGAAATATCTTTTTAGTTACAATACTAACCAGTTTACTCTAATTACTTTCGTATTTTGCGGAAGGTTATATTTTAGCCGGGATTTATTTATTTTCTTGTCTTCCATCTTTCAATTCGCTTAACTTAAAAAAGTATTTGATCAAATTGCCTAAAATTTGGTAGGATAATTGTTCATTGTCCAGTAACCTTGTGATAGAATTCTGGGAGTGATCCAGTCAAAGGTCAAGGTCAAGGTCATTTATAACTCGAAAAGTATTCTACCATATTGCATGAAACTTAGTGAGACGATTCGTCAATATCCAGGAACCATTTGGTTAAATTTTGGGAGAAATCGGGTGAAAGGTGAAAGCTCAAGGTCAAGGTCATTTATAACTCACGAACTCTAAAAGTATTAAACCATATTGCATAAAACTTGGTGGGAGAGTTAGTCATTATCAAGTTACCAGTTAATTATATTTAGGGAGCGAACGGGTCAAAGGCTGAGGTCAATGTCATTTATAAGCGGTGGCGAAGGTATACGATCTACCGAAAGCACGTAATCTAGTTTCAGTTATCATACCTTACAGATTCAATTTTTTAAGTTCTCATTATTTTTATTATTTTCAGAAGATGCAATTAACTGTGATGCTAAAAATTGTAAACCACTTTCATTCCGACAGGTGAAATGGTTGCCTGATATATCCAACAATAGTTACCAATATGGAAGATATTCCTGATGCAAGTGACGAGGTCTCCATGGACTCGGACATGTCTCTCGAACTCTCTAGCAGTGACTCGGACATGTCTCTCGAGGTCTCCATGGACTTGGACATGTCTCTTTCGGAAAATTTGACATGTCTCCACAATGTTCCCAAATACCCTCATCACATGTACCCCTTCATAATGTACGGGTGTCTGTTAAACTGTGTGTGCGTTATGGGACTAGTGGGTAACGTCATCTCCATCATGATTCTCACGAGGTAAACTATAGCAAATAAATACCGTAGACTTTTGTCTATATTTTTATACCAACAAATCCAATGTCTGGATATCGACCCAAAAAATTGTTTCAAATTTTTCAAAAAATTCAATTTTTCTCAAAAAATTCAATTTTTCTCAAAAAATTTAAATTTTTTCAATTTTTTTTCATAATGCGATCTTCCATCAATTGAACTAATTCTTCTTATTATGGAAAATATATTCCTAATATAATTTCATTTCAAAGACCTGCATTGCGCTCTTCCATCAATTGCTGCTTTGTCGGTTTGGCCATTTTCGACAGCATCCTCCTGGTCTCTTCCATCCTCCTGTACGGCATCGGTGCTATTGCTGATTATACAGGAATGCTACAATGGTGAGAGATTATTATTAGGTTTGTGACAATACTGACAATATGCTTTTAAAATCATATATCTTAAGGAATATTATAGACAAAACGAGATAGTAACGAAAAGAAACGAAAAAAATAAATAATCAAATTCTAATTAATATCCATGATACCTGCAGGCACCATGGATATCAAATAAAATAATAATTATTATATCGTTATTTCTTATATGACCAAAGATGTGCTACCGGATGATAAATCTTTACTCATCCTACCTAAATTTCTTTCTCCCCTTCAAGGTACAACCTGTACGTTCTAGCCTGGGTGGTGATGGTGTTCTACCCCATATCTGTCGTAGCTCACATGGGTTCAGTCTACCTAACAGTTCTGGTAACCTTAGAGCGTTACGTCGCCGTGTGTCACCCCTTCAGAGCGAGGTCTCTCTGCACCTACGGCCGCGCGAGAATCTACGTCATAATCGTAGCGGCGATATCGCTTGTTTACAACTTGCCGCGATTTGCTGAAGTCACGTATGAGGTATGGAGAACAGCTTAGTTAGATTTTTATACCAAGGTAATCAATCAATTATTGGACACTCAACGTACTCGGGAAGTGGGATTAATGAGCCAACAAGACCCTTAGAAATATCTGGTTGTTTAATAGACTAATAGTATTGTAGGTGTCCGAATAACTCGACGTTCCACAACATCATTTCAAATTTTCTTTTGAATATACGTTATGTAGAACTATTTATACACGGTGTGATCGTGGCCGGACATTTCGTCCAAAGGAAATTTCTTCGACAGATATTTAGTCCAACAGAAATTTCATCCACAGCCATTTTGTCCAACGAATATTTCATCCACGAAATGTTTTACTTTGTATCATAAAATGTATATACTGTAGATACTTTAAATTTTACATTATTTATATATATTTTGTATTAAAAAAGTGGAAAACACCCTTCTCGATGGTATTAGAAATTCATGGTATTTGTCTTATTGCAATCTTCTCCCAATACTGTTATAATATTCGCAATATTGCCTGCATTGTAACAATATATGGAAATTTTATCCCTATAGAAAATTGACACCTAAGATAGTAGGTATAAGAGTTCTAGAAGAGGTACGTATCAACAATGGTACCTAGGTACGTTGCTAGGAAGGTTTAATAAAGAGAAGATTAACCCTCTGAATGGTGCTATCTGTGTTTATTTGTCGCCACAGATTATTGACTGTGAATAGAACTTATAGAAGGCAGTCCTTAAAATAACATCTTCTGCCATTGCTTACAATCAAAGATAAACCCTTTGTGCCCTCAATTTATTTTATCGTGAAAGAATGAGAATTTATCTGATATTGTAATATATTATATATAGGTAGGTGAAGAAAGAATATTAAAAGTTGAAAAAAACATTTTTTTTTCAAATAATCAAAAATAATTCATAATTATGTTTTACTAATGTAAGCGTATACATGTACTCTAATTTATGAAATTTTTGTTGTGATATAATGTATGAAAAAGTACACATATGTTTATCTAGTCGTTTAAGGAAAATATCTCAAAAAAACGGAAAGTACATCATTTGAAAAGGGACATACAAGTCGCCTTAAAGGCCGTACACACGTAGGGTTTTTTAAGTCTTCCCACCAGACTTTTTCCTAAGCTCCTCCTACTTTTTCCACGAGAATATAAGAAAAAACGATATAATTATTATTTATTTCAGTTGATATCTATAATACCTGGAGGCATCATGGATACTATCTAAAATAAATAACAATTATATTGTTTTTTCTATATTCTGGTGGAAAAAGTAGGAGGAGCTTAGCAAAAAGACTGGTGGAAGGACTTAAAAACACCCTTCGTGTGTACGGTCCTTAATGTCATAAAGGGTTAATTAGATTAGATCTTTTAGGGCACTTTTACAATAATCGCACTGTGACTTCGGTATTTAAGACATTAAGTCTTATGATTGATATATGTGTTTATACAGCGGTTGATAAAAGGTCTAAATCAACCTATTCAGTTATTTTCAGTAGTACTTAAGAATTGAACTATAGTTACCTTTTATATAAAAATGATAAATTAAAATGATAGCAATATATAACTGTTATAAATTGTTGATCCTAATAACTTTTACTACCAAAGTACAATTAGGTTATCTGGTAATATTTATAGAATATCCTTCGAATAACCATCAAGGTTATTCTAGGAATCTTCTCTAGATATATGCGACTGGTGACATATTACAGGCATCCTCCGCTTTAGTTACCAAATCACGACTCAGTAATTTAGTTACCAAACGGTAACTAAAGCGAATAAAAGTAACAAAAAAACTATAATTGTCACTCCTTGATTATATATCTCATTTTCTATGAGTCATAGAAAGAAAATTTGTTTTAGAGTTATTAGAGTACTACGCATATAAACATATTATTAATAATATACAGTTTTTCATTGATTGTGACTGTGATGAAAAAGTTTAAAGTCGTGCATTTATTAAATGTTTTAAAATCCATCCATAGCTTAACTCTCACTCAGTATAGGTGAGTAATTAATAGATACTTAGATTTCTGTAATTATTGTGCTACAGTTAACAAACAGCAATTTTATGCTCTATGAAATATTTTTGGTAGTAGGGTACTAAGTTCCAAGTTATTGGTTGGTTCTACAATTTCGGACACGTCAGAAAAGAAAATATTATAATTATATATTTAACTTCTATTCTAATTGGCAGCCTGGCAGGTATCATGGATACCAATTGAAATGAAAGTTAAATAATGGTTATCATATAAATATTTTCACGTGTTCGAAAATATGGAAGCGTGCAATAACACGAAACTTACGCTAAAATGGGATATGTTGTATTTCTGAGCCGATAGATTCTATTAACCTCATCTGGATCATAATTTTGATGGTTTTTTTTTTAGTTACCGTGAAATAATCACATAAAATTGTCTCCGTTTTCTATGTCTACGAACGGTTCTTATTTCGAAACATGACTCGAAATAAGTACAACTTTTATTAAAGTGAGTTGTACTGAAAGCGAGGCTTGCCTGTACTTCATTATTTAAGGAATGTTCATGAAATATCTAAATACTATTATTTTAATTTAACCCAATTGTTTACAGGTGATTCTTAAGACTGCCTCATTTAAAATGTTTCATGCTAAAATAA
Source organism: Caprella mutica (assembly GCA_947561585.1). Lineage (NCBI taxonomy): Eukaryota > Metazoa > Arthropoda > Malacostraca > Amphipoda > Caprellidae > Caprella > Caprella mutica. The sequence goes on along the minus strand of CANNZV010001270.1, from coordinate 73,485 downwards.
TTATCATGAATTGTGCTCTCTAAGGTTATTTTGAGATGCAATTGTATGAGTTGAGTACCGTAGAACTCTTCTATAGTGAATGAGTTAGGATGTAGCCTCTATACTTCTATAGTGAACTCCTCTATAGTGAATAAGTCAGGATGTAGCTTCTATACTTTTATAGTGAAATCCTCTATAGTGAAAGAGTTAGGATGTAGCCTCTATACTTCTATAGTGAACTCCTCTATAGTGAATGGTTATGATGTAGCCTCTATACTTCTATAGTGAACTCCTCTATAGTGAATGGTTAGGATGTAGCCTCTATACTTCTATAGTGAACTCCTCTATAGTAAAGGAGTTAGGATGTAGCCTCTATAATGAACAAATTTTCCTTTAGTCTGTGATTAATTGCCATCACTTTTAGAAAACTAATGAAAAATTTATGACAGACTATAAAAGAAAATTCGTTCACTATAGAGGCTACATCACAACTCATTCACTGTACAGCAGTTCCACTGTACATAACGAATCATTTTATTTCATATCGGATTTAAAAACAAACATGGCTTTTTTCTTTCAGTTTTGCGACGTTAAAGGAGTGAAGTTTACAACATTTCTGCCGTCGGATTTGCGTCAGAACGAACAGTACAAACACATTTACATCACTTGGCTGTACATGATAGTGATGTTCCTTGTCCCTTTCTTGGCCCTTCTTATTTTCAACATCTTCATTTTCAAACTAGTAAGTAACTTGAAGATGATAAAATAACTTAAATAAGTAGGATAAATTACGAATTATGGGTCAGTTTCACATCTTCGGTCATATAAGAAAGAACGATATTATAATTATTTAATTTTTATTTTACTTGGTATCCATGATACCTGTAGGTATCATGTATACCAATAAAAATAAAAATAAAATAATTTTTATAATAACGTTTTTTCTTATATGACCGGAGATGTGAAACTGACCCATAATTCGAAATTTACCCAAACCTAACTCAAAGATAAGAAAGTGAGTAACTCAAAGATAAGAAAGTGAGTAACTCAAAGATAAGAAAATAAGAGCAAGAAGGCCCCGCTTTTATTACCAATATCACGTCTCAGACTTATTTCAAATGGTAATAAGAGCGTGACATGACTCGAAGATATTATATAATTGTAATTCCTTCATTTTTTAAGAGTTAGAATAAAGAAAATGGTTTTGAGGGTTAAGCTTAGCGTATATTGAAGTGATTGTTGTCAGAATCAGCGGATGAAAGCTCTGTGATGAAGTTCAAAGTAGCGAATTAATTAAATAATTCTTCTTTTATAAAAACAAATCTATCTATACTAATAATTTCCATAGTGTGTTTATTTATTTATTTGGAGTCCGCTTTTACACGACGGGGATAAAACATGAAGAATGTAACTATGATACGCACGGGAATATATTGACTTGATATTTCAATTCTTCTCTTTTTATTCATTTTTTTATATGTTTTTATCTATGGAAAAAGTATCAGTTTATGAAGAAAAATCAATCATACTTTAATTTACTAAATATAACTGAACAACGGACGTGATGAATTACTATTGGAGACCAGTTATTTTTAACGGGCAAATACACTAGTCTTTTAATAAATTGCTTCTAATAAACCTATCTGATCAAAAATATAAATATATATTGAAGTTATCGTGATGATACTTTTACAGTTCACTAGTAAAAATATTTTTTTTACTTATTTCAATCTTTTACATATTTCTATTTGATCTGAGTACATGAGACAAATAATAAGAACAATAATTATTGTGGAATAGATACTATCAAAGCGACTCTTTTCTCTGATAGTAAATCATCACAGTGACTCTTTTCTCTGATAGTACATCATCACAGTGACTCTTTTCTCTGATAGTACATCATCACAGTGACTCTTTTCTCTGATAGTACATCATCACAGTGACTCTTTTCTCTGATAGTACATCATCACAGTGACTCTTTTCTCTGGTAGTACATCATCACAGTGACTCTTTTCTCTGATAGTACATCATCACAGTGACTCTTTTCCCTGATAGTAAATTATCAGTGACTCTTTTCTCTGATAGTACATCATCACAGTGACTCTTTTCCCTGATAGTAAATTATCACAGTGACTTTTTTCTCTGATAGTACATCATCACAGTGACTCTTTTCTCTGATAGTGCATCATCACAGTGACTCTTTTCTCTGATAGTACATCATCACAGTGACTCTTTTCTCTAGTAGTACATCATCACAGTGACTCTTTTCTCTAGTAGTACATCATCACAGCGACTCTTTTCTCTGATAGTACATCATCATAGTGACTCTTTTATCCGATAGTACATCATCACAGTGACTCTTTCCTCTGATAGTACAACATCACAGTGACTCTTTTTTTCTGATAGTAAATACATTATCACAGTGACTCTTTTCCCTGATAGAACATTATCACAGTGACTCTTTTCTCTGATAGTACATCATCACAGTGACTCTTTTCTCTGATAGTACCTCATCACAGTGACTCTTTTCTCTGATAGTACATCATCACAGTGACTCTTTTCTCTGATAGTACCTCATCACAGTGACTCTTTTCTCTGATAGTACATCATCACAGTGACTCTTTTCTCTGATAGTACATCATCACAGTGACTCTTTTCTCTGATAGTACCTCATCTCAGTGACTCTTTTCTCTGATAGTACATCATCACAGTGACTCTTTTCTCTGATAGTACATCATTACAGTGACTCTTTTCTCTGATAGTACATCATCACAGTGACTCTTTTCTCTGATAGTACATCATCACAGTGACTCTTTTCTCTGATAGTACATCATCACAGTGACTCTTTTCTCTGATAGTACATCATCACAGTGACTCTTTTCTCTGATAGTACCTCATTACTATCAGATAGTTGTTGTTTGGATGCACAGCAATGACACTCAACATAAACTGACAATTATTTATAGCCAATTAGTTACTCTGCCTCAATGTTTAGTTTGTGCTTTGATTTAGGCTCAAAGAATAACTATTACACACAGCTTGAACATAGTACACATTGATTATTTAAATAATTCAATATTGATCACAGTAGAACATGTCAAAATTTAGTCAATTTAAAATATTGGAGTTGTTGAAGGAAATTTGTTATAGGTATTTTAGCATAGAAACTTTTTCTGCCATTTTTGTCATGAAGTAAAATCACATTAAAATACTAAATAGTGATCATCTGTGAAGATTCTAATCTTTTTATTTTTAATAGAAGAATAATGTCATTGAAAAAATTGAATTTAAACATCCTCAAATAATAATAGCATGATCAATTTAAAGATTTAACACGTTATTGCTTCTGCATCACATGTCCCACAATAACATGAGGTCTGTTTGTACCTATTAATCAGCTCTGTACTAACCAAGACATGAATGGAGTTTATCTTGTCGCAATTTAATACAGGTTTAAAATATTGATAGTGGTGTGCATTTGTACCACCTTTTCCATCAGTACCTAATTGGCTAATATACAAACTGCTACAAAGGTGTACAGTGTACTTATTTGTAGTCAATATGTTAAGAGATATCTATTGTAAGTAGCTACTAAAAGAACTTCTATTGTTTCAATTTCAATATCAAAAGATCGTCAATTAAAAAAGAACTTAGAATTGTCAGATCGAGCATTACCCTCAGTATAGGAGTTATCATTTTTCAGGTCCACATGGCAAACAAAGAACGTCAGCACCTCAGCACGAAGCAACAGAATGAATTGGGACTAGCTATGATGCTTATGGTGGTGGTGTTATTTTTCTTATGCTGTAACTCCTTATCTTTTGTTTTGAGTGTAATGGAGATATGGGGAATGTACATCTCTCATCTGGTGATCATAAGCAACTTTTTGGTGAGCGTGAACTCATCCGTGAATTTTCTCATCTACTGCGTCTTCGGTCAGAAGTTCCGAATAATGTTCCTGAACATTTTCTGTTTCGGAGCTTTCAAATCTCAAGAGATAAGTGAAGACTCTTATTTAAATATGACTCAGAGCATCAGGTTGTCTTCCATTCGCAACAGTCACAGCTCTATGATACGTAAAAACAGCGCACAGACTGAAACCCGTCTTATTGTTTGTCAAAGTATCAAAGAAGAAAGCGAGGACGAGAACACAGATCTTAGAAAAGACATTATAAGCTCTTGAAGATACTTTTCATTCAATATTTTATTCTGTATCTAGCTACATATATTTTATATAATAATCTTACTTTATTAGAATTATATGATGTCTTACTAGTCGAGCAACTAACCTACTTATAAATGTTGTTATTGAACCATACTTTACTTACAAATTTGTTATTGATGTTAGATTTTTAGTATGAACATAGGCTGTGGTTTAAAAATTAGGTAACAAGTAGCTATAGGATTGGTTTTATTTGTTTACATCAGTAACTCAAATAAAAAAATTTGAAGAGGTTTAAAAGATGAAAGAGTTATTTACCCTTCTTACTCTTGGAAGAGATATAACATTTTAAAACATAATTCTAGTACTGTGAGTAATATATTGGAGTTAGCTATCTTTTCATTCTTATTAAGAAACATCTTACATTGATAATAACTCTTTTTCCATGTAGCTAACTCCTACTTAGCCATTAGTCACATATTAGCTAATGCCTTCAAGATAATATAGAATAAGGATAGAAACTAGGAGATATAACTAGTCTATTTTCCAATATAAGTGACTTTTTCACCAAAGTATCTACCACTAGCTATAGGAAAAAAAAACAATTCAGCACAAAAACGTATTGTGAGGACAGTTAAACATCAAGATTTCCACAATACCTTTATTCACTTTCTGAATCACCATCACAGCCAAAAACTTCTTCAGATCCCGTCTGCATCATACCTAATCCACTGGAGTTATTGAAACCTATTTTAGCTTTACTGGCTGCCAGACTGGCTAACTCAGAACAGAAATGAAGACCCCCAAGAGTATGTAACTGTTCTTCATCATCTTCTGCAGCGCCTTCTTCAGCAGCTGAATTGAGATAGGCCTTCTGCAATCTTTCATGAAGAGTGAGATTCTTGTCCTCCCAATCACCTTCTTCATATGCAGAATTTGAATCAACCGAACCACACTCGAAGACTCCAGATCTATTTTCATCTTCGGTCATGCTTACTTCTTTATTAGATTTTAAAGGATATTTATAATATATGATTGTATTATTCTTATGAGGAAGAAGCTCAAATTTAGATACAATATCAAATTGCTCCAAAAATAGAGTACACGCTTCATTGACGAATGTAGGAGAGATGTTGGCACATCGATGAAACGATTCATTGTTTTTTAGCAAAAGAGAAACACTTTCCAGTGAGGCACATGTATGTATCGACTCATCTTTCAAATCTATAGAATATTGAATATTATTGTTAATACCATTAACTGTAAATACAGGTAGGCACAGTAGGTTTGAAATATTTTCATTTTTAGAAAGTATAGAAGTAGCAATATTCTCGTTAACTCTAATGATAGGAAAAATGATTATTTTCTGTTCACATTCAACTACAGCGAATACGTTAGTGTTCTCTTGACATGTTTGGAAGTGGTAGTAGAGAGGGGTTGTTTCAGTGATTGGCGTCTGACTATCAAAACTATTCATCTGAAACAAAAAAAATGTTTGTATCAAATATTGCAGGACGTAGTTACGAGCTTGAAAAACAATTTCAATCTAGCTATATATAGGTGCAGTCAATAAGTTTGGCAAAAACTGATATTTCCTTTACACAGTTGTTTTTCCTAATGAAATTATGTGTAGCTAAATAATAGAAATTTACATTCTTTTCAGATTCATAAATTAAATTATCAATAAAAGCATAGCTACTATTTTGTTGAAAATTTTAAATATTAGTTATCAGACTTTGTGTTAATAATGAGTTACTGAACATTGTTAATAGGCAACCATTGTTATTATTTATCCTTAATTGTTCATAAAGGTGACTGATCATAAACTACAAAAAATTAGGAACTAGATAGCTAACGAAAAAATAAAAATATTCAGATTTGTAAAACTCAATCATAGATATATTATTTCTGATGGAAATATAGGATAGATATACTTAGATAAATAATTGTTAAAATAAGAGGTCAGTCACTTATTTCCTTTATAAATTTCAGAATATTTTTAAACTTTTTTACATTTTTTTTTAGAGTCTGATATTTTCAATTTTCTGTTTTCAGATCAAAAATAGATGACTTCCTGATCGTTGTTTCATTTATACAGGATTTAAATCAATTAAATTAAGGCTACATTACAGTTGAGTTGGCTACAGATAATGTCTAAAGGGCCGTACACACGCAGGGTTTTTTCAGTCTTTCCACCGGACTTTTTGCTAAGCTCCTCCCACTTTTTCCACGAGACTTAAATTTTGCACCGAAAGTCCGAGACTTTTCAACAACCTACATGTTCTATTATTTTCCCCCAATCAAGAGGTGCAATTTTGGAAATCTTCGTATAGCTACTGTCAACTCATAAAATATATTGTAATAACACGATTGGTGTTCATTTTTAGCCAATCTTTGCTCCATTCATTTCTTTGCCTTGAGGTAAAGAATTCTCATATTTTCCTTTTTATAAAAGACTGCCAGTAAAATTGATAATACCTAGTGATGTTTCTAAAAACTTTTTTTTAGTATAGTATATTTTAGTAAAATAAATATTACTATCATTATTTTATTTTATTTATTTCAACATATTACCTATTAGCTAATACCTTTATTTTATTTATTATAACGCAATACATATTAACCCAGGTAATTAGTAATTTTAACTATCCTAGATAATTAACAGTTACTAATTCTACCTAGGTTAGTTACCTAGTTTAAAAAAATAGAGGAGGGCTTATGTCGCTGATATGAGTAGTTAATTGCACGACATGTAAATCCACGAGATTAAAAAGTCAATCCACGTGTGGACGCTATTGACTTTTGAATCAAAAGTCTGGTGGAAAAGCGGAGAAAAAAGTCCGGTGGAAAGACTTAAAAAACCCTACGTGTGTACGGCCCTTAAGATTGCCAGCAATACTTGTGCTAGCGACCACAAGTTTATTCTTCAAAAAAATGTATTCGAAAATACTGTTAAACAAAATTATACCAAATGAATATAATGAATTGGAAGTTCTAAATAATAAATATATTTCAGAAAATATTTTTCTGTAACATTAATATAATAACTTTGATTTTTTGTAGCTAATACAAGAAATTTGATGCTGTTTAATACGACAATTCCATCAAATAACTAACCTTTTTCATCTCTTCAGATTCACATTTGTTAACATCAGTAGAAGAGACTTCTATTCCCTTTGCAATCTTCTCCCTTTTATCAAATTCTAACTTCTTTTGGGTGAGAATAGGTTGTAGTTCTGAGAGAACCCTCTTGTTCTGAACCCTGAGAAGCTTCTTACTCTCCTCCTCTTTATTGTACTCTTCAAACCACGGATCATCGGATGGAACAGAGTCGGTAGCGATAGGATCTCCCTCCAAGAATTCGTCTTTAGGAACATGCGGTTCTATCTCCGGTAAAGCTTCGGGTTTAGCGTCGTTTTTCACAGGCCGTATTAAAGGTTCACTTACTTTAATGTCATTTTTCTGTAGAATCTGCTGAGCAATTTCATGTAAAACATCACAGTCTTCCTTGATGGCGGCTACTTCGGCATCAATTTTGTTAACGTTTTCCTTCAATAGTTCATATTTTTCCATTTTATCTTTATTTTTATCTCCAAATGTCTGTTCATAACTATCAATAAGTGTTATCATCTTCTTAGCATGCAGCTGTAATGATTTCAATGATCTTTCTTCCTCACAATAATTGCGAGGACTTGATGCGTCCTTACGAGGTGCAAACCAACTTTGTTTCATCAAATTAATTTGTCTCAACACCAAACCGTTCTGATATTTCAAGTTATCAATTAAATGCGAGTGACTAATGCAGACATCGTGAACAGATTGTATAATATTATTAGTTTGATCTTCTAAAGTACCGTCACATTGCATCATCAACTCTTTTGAGAATCGTGATAGAAGAATTTCAATCATTTTTTTGCCTTCCTGAAAAATAATGAAAAAAGGCCTAATTTAAAAAAAAATAATTGCCACAATGAGAAAAGATATCAAAAAATAGATTATAAATAAAAATTAAAGGAATCAAAATAGAATAACTTTAACAAACTTATGAAAGTACGATAGCTACCTAATTTTAATATTTTAGCAGCTAGCACAATGATCTAAAACTAAACCTGATATTAGCTATGTATAAATAGATTATGTCCTTGGAAATCTCAAAAAAAATTCCCATTATTATCATGTTTTGTGACAAAGATGGCCAGCTTTGTCATAGTTTTGTAAGGGTACTTTGTGTAAATAAATAAAATCTCAAAATAAAATGTAAAACAAGAGAATAAAAACAGCCATTTCTTTCCAAGTTTTCGATTTATTCAAAAATCATCCTAAGGAAAACAAATTTTAACTTAAAGATACACAATTTACATTCTCTTATCTAATTTATATTTTATATATAACTAATCGCTAATCTAAATTAAGGTTTCCCGAGGATGATTTTTAAAATCATAAATCGAAAGTTTGGCAGTTTTTATTATTAATCTTGTTCTACATTTTATTTTATGTATAAGGTTGTGACAATATGCTCTTAAAATCATAGATCACGGAAATATTATAGACTGAAAGAATTAAACACTTAATTCGTTCTACATCAGCGGTATATATATAGTATTCGATACCATTTCATTTCGTCTATGATTTTCTTGGGAGCTATAATTTTAAGAGCACATTGTCACAACCCTGTTTATGCATAGCATATGCAATCATCACCTTCACATCAGACCAAGACTGAAAGTCTATCTTTTCACCGTGTATACCACACGCTTCAAAAATAATGAATGTTCTTTCAATGGTTATGGCGGTCATTTTGAGCAATTCATCGCATTGACTGTTGACCTTCTGAAGGGTTGAGTCTTCTGTGGAATGAGACCTAAAGAAAACAGAGAAAGCTATAACAATTTCATGTAGCTACTTCTTTAAAATAATGAAATTAATTCATAATAATAAAATAATGTAATTGATTTGAACTTTGAAAATTATAACTAGCTAATTCAATTGAATCTTCCCAGATTTGGAGTAATTAACTAAATAGGTAGCTAAGAGTATCATGATTTAATAATATTTTTTAATTAATTATTTTTTTTAATTAATAATTTTTCAAATAATTATTAGCTAATGATTCTTTCAAATTATCAATTTTTTTAGAAATTCATAATTTTTTAAATCAATTTTTTTATTAGCTAATTGATGTTTTAACAATAATCACATGTAGAGAGTTGGGAAGAAATTTTTTCCAGACATCATCTTACCCCGAAGACAGGATAGAGACTTCAGTGGCGGCAGAAATAGCCTGCGGCAAACTCTTTCTCTCCACATCAGTCAATACCTCTAGGAGTCTCTCTACAGATACCTGCACAGACCTCTTACTCTTCCTCTTCAATAACCTGATGTAGAGAATAAAACCCGATTTAAAATTCAAGAAGTTTTTAATTATCGGTCGGTTCCACATTTTTGGCCACATAAGAAAAAAGTATCTATATGATGCAAGCTTTATAGACTATAATAGGTTAAACGAATGGGGAAAAAAGTGCCATCGAGAAAACATTTTCTGTCTTTCTTCTTGAATATCTCTTAAACGGTAGATTAAACTCACGCGTGAGTCAACATAGAATTCTTTAGAATTTAATAATCTATTGAATGGTATAAAAATATTTCAATGAAATGGTTATTATTGCTGCAAAACCAACAAAAAACTAACTGCTATTCACTACGACAATTAGTAATGGAAGGAACAATTTCTGTCTTTCTTCTTGAATAGCTATATCTTAAACGGTAGATTAAACTCGCGCGTGAGTAACATAGAATTCTTTAGAATTTAATAATCTATCGAATGGTATACAAAAAAATCAATGAAATGGTTATTATCACTGCAAAAAGAACAAAATACTAACTGCTATTCACTCCGTCGTCCGTTGATTAATGGGCACTGATCAACATTTTCATCTGCTTTAATTACTGTAGCTAAAAGCCTAAATAAGAACAAAAATAATATTGCAATAATAAAATAAGATATAAACAATATAAAATGTCAATTATTGTAACATAGGTTTTAATCTAAAGAATAGGTTTTCATCTAAAGAATTTGTAGACGCAGCTCTTCGTAACCCTTCGTAATATTTCTATTAGTTTAACCTGTTATAGTCTATGAACCTTGATATGATGATCATTATTTACATTTTATTGCTATCCATGATACCGGAAACCAATTAAAATAATTGTTAAATAATAACTATTATAGTTTTTGAACCTTCTCTGTTTGCTGGGCGCACGAACAATAATCAAAATAAAATAATAAATTACAATGGTATCATACTTACTGACTTCTGATTTTTAATGATCTCTGCTTTATGAGAACACCTCTCCTTGATAACTTTTTTTCTAAATGAGTCATTTGATTTCACAATGTCCATTTACCCAATGACATTGTTATTATTGTTAGTTATATTGTTATTATTAATTCACCTAAGAAACAGATATTGTTATCATCTTTATATTGTTTTCCTAGCGCCTATGAAACAGAAATTTATCATAATACATTATTTAATATATCAAGTCTGTATTATTTATAATTAAATAAATCCATTTTTGAAGTCAGTAAGTATGATACCATTATAATATATTATTTCATTTCAATTATTTTCTGTGCGCCCATAAAACAGAAAAGATCCCAATTATTTTAACTAATTGGTATCTTGGTATCCATGATGATTGATGAAAGTTAAAAAATAATTATTAGCTACAGCTATATTTTTCTCTTACGTGTCCGAAAATGTGGAACTGACCAATAATTAAGAAATTGTTCAAATTTTCAATGGAAGAATATTGTCTTTAAAAAGAAAAAAAATTAAAAGCTTACCCTAGTTAATTTGAATGTGTTTTTCTTACCTGACTGCCATCAAACATGAAGGCAGAAGAAACACAGACGCAGGTAGACTGAAGCCAAAGTACGAAAGAGGGGCAAAGGCAATCAATGTAGTCAGTGTCAGTAACTTCAATCTGGAGAAATAAAAGGATAAAGTAACAATAAACTAATTGCTATTTCTTGTTTATGTTCTAAGAAAATTTGATGGAAAAGTATCATCTTAAAAAAGGGCATCGGATGCCTAAAATATAGCACACCATATCTAGAAATTGAAGTGGAAAATAAAAAGGTGTTAGTAAATGATACTTATGAGCTAAGAGCTTAACTAATAATAAAATCTGAAATAAAATAGTTGAAGAATATGTATATCTATTGCACTATCCAATCCAGCATAAATAGCTTAGATAAGAGTTAAACATGGTACAAATACAAAAAAGAGAATTAATTTTAGGGCACAAAAATGAAGTATGCGGTTTGAAAAAATAATTGGACAATCAGCCATGTGTCATACAACTAACTTTGATGTTTTTTTTAATAAACTAACTAATTGTAATATTTCAAAGGAAAATATTCTAATTCTCACCTGAATGGAAATTCATCTGAACATTGATTGACTTCCTCTTCAACAATGCTGGAAATATAAATGGTTTGTTAAAATCAGAGAGAATTGAAATTTCAAGATATCTACATTCCTTTGGCTGAACTATGTTTTTAAAAGATAAATCAATGTCATAATATTTAAAGGAACTTTCAGAATGAACTATGTACGAACCTGGCAAATGTTGGTGAGAAATGATAGAGGTAGAGTCTGTCATCAAGAGTTAGGGCATTCTTGCTGCAGAGAAGTGTGCCTATGAACTCTGACATTTTAGCATTGTACTGAAAAAATAAGAAGATGTATCATTTAATGGTAATAAAGCTAGACCTTACTTGCCAATATTATGACAAATTTGTGATTGTAATTTTGAGCCTATAAATTGCAATTTGAGAGAAAAATATAATTTATTCCTATGCTTCAGAGAAAATTTATGAAAATTTCATCATTTTGGAGAGAAATTCAGCTTCATTTGGAGAGAAATGGAGAGATTATGAACCAAACTATTTTACTTGTTGTATCAAGTTGTTCAAGTAGCTACAATATAATTTTCACTGATAAAATAGATCAATATACAAGCATATGTCTGGTAATAAGAGTGGAACAGCTAGCTACTTTTATATAATATTCAGTTCACAGTATGGTGGGCGTTTTCAAAGTAGAATTAAGCTACAAAAATATAGATGTATTTCAGATAACATATCTATTATCAAACCTTTTTTTCTTGAGTCATCCATTCTACAAATTGACTGGCATTGTTCTTGAGGATGGATATAAAACTCTGAAAAAAAAAATGAAGTAGCTATTAGTTTTCAACAAGAAGAATCAAGCTTTTATTTTGAAAGTAATAGCTACCAAGCTAATTAGATAACAATAGGTTCAATGATAGCTTATATCAAAAAATTCATTTTAACTGTTGATACGACAGTGGTTAAATTGAGAATGAAATGATAGCAAGTGGCTACTAGCTAGTTAGTATAGCTATTATATTGAACACAAAAATGAAATGACGATTCACATTTTTGATCATGTAGAAATTAGTAACAATTATTAAGTAGTTTACTTTATTTTCATAACAATACATTAAAAATTAATAATTGTGATAACACTACACATACACTAAAGTAAAATTGCCTCAAATTTTCACATTTCTTTTCAATTTTCTCCTTTTCTTCTGTGAGATTGTTTGGAATTCTCTGATGAACTTCTTCATTCTCCAAGATATCCAATGATTCCAAATACTTGTGTATATCACTACCCTGAAATAATAAAAAGGTAATAGCCTATTAGGAAATTATTAAGTGTAAATTTGTAATTTCATGGCCATTCTAAAAAAAAATGTGTATAAAATTTTGAATATTCTTTAAAAAAAAACAATTTTGAACAACTTCAAATTAATTTTACTAGGTAGCTACAAACTACAACTACTGTGCAAATAGGGTAAGTTACAAATTATCGGTCATTACTACATCTTCGGTCATACCTATAAGAAAAAACTATATAAAAATAATTATTATTAGATAGCACTGTGTAATAATACTAATTTTTATATAGTTTTTTCATATGTGACCGAAGAAGATGATGATGAAGTACTGACCAATAATTCGTAACTTAACATATTAATAATAATATTTCTATTTAATTTCTTATTTATTTATTTGAATAATCTATGATAGCACATTTCTAATATCTAACAAAACAACAGAAGGGGAAAAATAGCTTTGACGATCTGAGTTGAAACTATACTTTGACTTCAATGTGCAACTTTACCAAATTTAGGGTCACACAGGTAAATTGCAGCCCTTTATAATTTTCAATTGCGGCCCTCTCAAGAGTGTCTCCAAAATATTCTGAACAGAAATTACATTAAAATGTTGCATAGCTATCAAAATAAGCATTTATTACTTTATGTTTTATTTTAATGCATGTTTTGAAGCTATGATGTTTCTGTTGTCAGAGGCCGCAGTTTGAGTTAGTTAGTGGGCCGCAATTTACCTGCTTGACCCTATTTTACAACAAACTATAGGAATACCTTACCAGTTTCTGTAATCTGGTAGCTAAATCAAGGATTAGGTAGCTAAAGTTTATCAAATATTGACAAATAATAAAGTTGATCAAATCATTCAATTTGGATGATTAAGAATTTAACAATGCACAATATACCTAGCTATTTACAATTCTAGCCAGTTAGATTTAAAAAAATACCTAGCAAGGTTGAAAAATTAGTCTTGAACTTAGTTGACTACTAGTTTATTACAAAACTACCTACTTCCTGGAACCTATCATATCAACAATAGGAATTTTATTATAGCAATAGCTTATAGTAAGTGGATAGCCAAATAGATAGTAATTCATTGTTTTAATTTACCTCAAAAATCACATCATAATCTTCTTCCATTGGACTGATTGTGGTAGTTAGTCCTACTTTTCTATCCAAATAGAGAAGATCCCCCTAAATTTAAATACGTAGTTTTCTTTGAAATAAATTTTGTAGAAAATATTTGAATTCAAGCAGTAACTGCAGTATAATATAAAATTCCACTTTAGTTACTTTAGTAGGTATTTATAAGTCAAAAAGTGAATCTGTTAAGATATTTGCATTATTATAATGATATTTCTAATATATAATAAGATAATGGCGACTCGTAAATCACTATGTGATACCATTTACATCATTGCTGCCTGTTTCTGACCAGTTCTTATAATATTGTTCAATAGGTAGTTAATACATTTTTATTTTTTACGAAGTCATTTCTTTTAAATTAAATTATAAAAATTGCTACGTAAATAATTTCCTTCTAGAAAAAAGTTATTCATGTAAGAATAGAGTTTTGAAGATATTAGCATACCAAGCAACAATTTATTTTTACTTAGAGTGTACCTACCTAGTTTATTTTGAACATTAGTGATTAAACAATTTGAATTGAAATTAAAAAAAACAAGTACCTAAATGAACTAGGTAGTAGCCCTACCTAAAAAAACATCTTCCTTTTTTTCTGATATTTCAATGTTTTAGGGAATTGAACCAAATTTTCAACTCGGTTTACATGGCCCCCGTTTCGTTCAGGCAGGACGGAATAAACATCCCGATTATTATTCCCATGCTCGGCCGCCTTCATGGCCATAACCATTAAAACAAAAAGTATCTAAAAACTTAGCGGAGCCCACAGAACATTCTATCAGATACACAGCACGGTGATGTAATTTGAAAGAAGATTTATAATTTTAGGTAGAGATCATTGAGATGCAAGTTTGCAACCAGTCTGGAAAAATATGTGCTTTCTGATGAACTAATTACTCTGTTAGAGTTTTACAGACTTCAAAAATTAATGGTAAATTGCTTAAAATTGTATAATCTACAGCATTTAGCATATAGAGTTCATCTGTTAGCCTAAGCAGACTGGAGACCAGATTGCATTCTTTGTGAATTTTTTTCGAAACTCGCGGTCTTCTAAAAGACATTCATATAGAGTTTCAAAACTTTGCGGCTCATCAAATGTGAATTTTCACTTGATCAAATATTCCCGGTCTGTTAATAAGTAACTAAATCTAGATTATCTAGGTAGTAATTGCTCCTTCCACCACGGCTTGCTCTATATCCCATTGCTTGTAGTTTTTTTCCCACAGCTCACATTTTTTATCCCACGACTTGCATTTTTTATCCCACGGCTCGCATTTTTTATCCCACGGCTCGCATTTTTTATCCCACGGCAGCACGGCTCTCATTTTTTATCCCACAACTCGCGATTTTTATCCCACGGCTCGCGCTTTTTATCCCACGGCTCAGATATGATATCCCCACGGCTCTTCAAATAACCTGTTGGTGAAATGGCGGCTCTTAGACAACAACTATTGCAATCTGGACTGGAGATGTCTGATGCCAGATTGTATTTGGATAATTTGGTGGCCAGTCTGCAGAATGTGTCTCTTCTCCCACAGAGACTTTAATTTGAGAGAGAGCTACCTACTCACTACTCAGCCTACTCTCTCACTCTCAGCAGCAGATACAGAATCTCCCGCAGCTAAATTAATGGTAACATAGGAATTATTAATTAATTCAAAATCTCCTGCAGAGATCTCCAATTTCTAAAATTCAATTAAAAACTCTCGCAGAGAGTCTTGGAAAAATGTTCCATATTCTGCAGAATGGTTTGGTAATTTGGCGGTTACACTAAATACCGAATTACACTATACTCAATACCGAATTACACCGCACTACACCTAATTATACCGAATTACACTATATTACACAATAATCAATACCGAATTACGCCTGATTATACCGAATTACATTCCACTGAATATCGAATTACCCCTGATTATACCGAATTACGCCTGATTATACCCCAAGTAATAAAGCATGTCCAAACTCGCCATTTTAATGGCGAGTTTGTGACAATTATTTTGAGCCCTTCAATTGCAAATGGCGAGAAATATCTAATTTTCTCCTATACTACAACGTTATTTTGGAGAGAATTTATGATAATTTGATCATTTTGAAGAGAAATTTTGTGAATTTTGGACAAATGGAGAGTATATGAGACATACTATTTTACTTGGATTAGTATGCGAGCTACACTCCCACAAACCGGCAAACGTACATGTGATGATGTGCACTACTGTACGCACGTTACGGGGCACATACACCAGTCTGCAAAAGATGGGTGAATTTGTGAAGTTTTTTCGGCAACAATTGAGGCCTAGAAGTTGGCCTTCTGAATTATTTACCTAATATTTGGAAACAATTTACAAATTAATTTCTATGTTTATTTATTTCTATTTATTTATTGGAGAGAATTTTTGGTCATTTTACAGAGAAATTTGAAAATATTTGGAAAGAAATTGGTAACCTAGGTAAAATTTGTAAAATTGCATAATGATCAGTGATATATAAGGTACATTCATTTTACATTAAAGTTTTTTCCAATTTATTGCATAGCTATTGATTTTTATAAAGAATAAAATAAATGAATTCATTCATTATTTTTATATTTTTCAAAATATTTAAGAACAGAATGCAAAAAATGAGATAAACTCAAATGTAATTTATGTGAAAATATCTCTGGTAGCTATCCATTTCCGGAATCAGTTTGTTTCCATCTCTTTTAGTTTTTGAGGAATTTCTATGTTTGAGCCAAATTGGCTTGGCTTAAATTTTTGTGAAATTATGGCTCAAAAATGGGCTTTAGCCTTACAGTTTGCCAGTCTCTGAAACATGGATGCCAGTCTCAGTCTGCAGAATATGGAACATTTTCAATATTTTCTGTGCGAACAATCCATAATTTCCTCCTATATTTACATGTATTTTACTGAGAAGGTTTCTTGGTACTTGGAGAACACTTCACCAGTTCCTGCAGTCTGAGCTTGCAGAATATGGTATTTTTCCCATTGAACATTTATGAATTAGTTCCTATGTTTACATTAATTTTGCTATGAGTATGAACACTTATGAATTCTGAATTAATCCCTATATTTACATTAATTTTAGCTACTGTGAACAGCAAAAGAGATCCTCTACAAACAGTTTACCAGTTTCTGCAGTGTTTAAACTGATTTGAGTCTGAGAGAAGTTGTGTAAAGTTAGCAGGGCTGCAATTTACCTATGTACCCTACTTTGAGAAGTTGAGACTTGGTACAGTCTTTTGTTAAATTACAGGGGAATAGTCATGTTGCAACTGCAGGCCCTGCAGCTGCCAGCAATGCTCTGACACCTTCAGTACTCTGAAAGTCTTTTCAAGTACGGTATAATATAGGAATGGACAAATAGTTTCTGTAGAAAATCGTAGCCTACACAATTTAATATCCTTAATTTTTTATCTCAAGCTCCCACAAAAATGACTTGAGATTTTACAGTCAATATAAATGCAGTAATTTAATTTTCAAATATCATTTGACAGAATGCATCACAATGACGCATGTTTCAGTTATTCAAGAATGGCAAAATATTGAAGACACTTTTGATATTGATGTTTGCTCTGGCTGTGAAGCAGGTATTTTCTATCTATTACTATTTGATAATATTTATATAAAATCAGGAAATACTTTTTATTTCATATTTTTCTTCTATTATAATAATCAATGTAAGATAATATATATATGCAACCATTTTCAGGCTGTACTGGCAGTTGGAATTCTCATCACTGTCCCATTTGTCCAGTTAGCAAGTTTAAACCTACAAGAAAGCGCAGGGTATTTGAACATCTGCACAGTCATTTCTTCGGTCCACAAGGCAATGTTCTGTTGAAAGGTATTGTCTGTTTTTTATTACAGATCTACAAAAAATAATGTGCCATGCTAGAATGTTATCTTTCGACTGTCATAAGTACTAGATGTTATAGTTACTGACGGATGGCAAATTTATTTTATAATTGAATTTTTATTTTATGGAAGGTAGAAAATGATTCATACCAATTTATGAAGTTCCAATAACTGAAAGTGAGTACCTACCTAAGATGTTTCTATAATACAGTTCTGTTGTTTTTTCCACAGGATACCGCATAACTGGCTGTTTCCAGGATTGTCATGACACAACTGCACAAAAGATCAGATCACATTTTCATTGTCCCTTTTGCATCAAGACTATCATCAAAAAAAGTGTTTTTATAAAGCATGCAGAAGAGTGTGATGGTCAACATGTATCAACAGCCCCACAATTAGCATCAGAAAATTCTCATAACTTGGAAGAAGATTTAGCAGAGAGCTATATACCATTATTCACTGAACATCAGGTAGGTACCAATTCCATTGAATGTCAGTATTGTCATAAGTCATACAATAGAATTATATTCGACAGCATATGGTGACAAAGAAACAGTAATATCAAAGGGGAAGCATCATCCTCATAAATTGTTAATACACTAATTTAATTAAACATAATATTTATTTAAATTATCTTGCAAACAACTTTCAAATTACATCACCTGATTTTTGATAGATTATGTTCTGTGTGGCGCCTCTCAGCTTTTAGACCCTTTTGAGTTTTGATCAAAATACTTTCATTTATTAACGTTAGAGTTATACAAGAGCTCAGGAAGTAGGTAGATACCTATTGTTCAGTTCATTCACTAACTCATGAAAGAATATTTGAACTATTTAGTTTCATACCCAAGTTTAAGTTGGGGCTTTTTGAAAGCTTGCTGTCTACTTTCTGATGATGTGATTGTTTTCATAATTCTATTAGGTTTTCCTAAGATTTCAGCATTTTATAATTATGTTTCATACAGTTTATCACACATGGTACATTTTGTGCATTTGGTATGAGATTCGTGTACTACAGAGTACAGGGTGGCGGAAAAGTAACTTTACACTTTTAAATGTTTATTGCAAGAAAACAAATTATACTAGGAATATCAAAATAATATGATATTATACACGAAATCACAATTTTTTTTACAATATGTATGATACAGATAAAAAAAATCCCGCCAGAGAAACCATGGCAATATTAAGAGATGCATTTTCAAGTCGCTTAATTCCACATTGCAATGAAATCTCATGGCCTGCTGGATCTCCTGATTTTACCCCTCTTGACTTCTTCCTTTGGGGGTATCTACAAAATTGAAAGCTTACAAAAATAGGCCTGAAAATCCCAAAAAGTTGAAACTCAACATAATTGAAGAAATTACCTTATAATAACGAGGGACACATAAGAAAATGTTTTGCAAAATACTGTGCAAAGAGTCTGAGAGACATTGAACAATAACGGAGAACATCTTCAGGACATCATTAACAAAAAAAATTAAATCTATTGTCTATATATATATATATTGCAAAAAAATCTTTGAGCTTTTGTCTATAAATTCATATATATTTGATATCAATAGTTCAGTCAGGTTTCGTTCAATAAACATTTAAAAGTGTAAAGTTACTTTTCCGCCACCCTGTATATATGGTACATGTATCTATCTGCCGTAGGGTTACCTATTACCTACCTATTAAATTTACTCAATAGCTAGCTACCTTTTAAATTTACTCAATAGCTAGCTACCTTTTAAATTTACTCAATAGCTAGCTACCTTTTAAATTTACTCAATAGCTAGCTACCTTTTAAATTTACTCAATAGCTAGCTACCTTTTAAATTTACTCAATTGACTATTAAATTTAGCTACTCAATGTTTATAAATTATTTTTATCTAATCCCTATTTATTCAGTTACAGACAGACGCAATGGATAACGGTTTGTCGAGAATTCTTGTGTCAATTGACCCTACCTACATGGATTCTGAGAATGAGGGGCTAGTTGAAAAGGTAAGTTTAAGTCATTGCCTTAAAATAATAATTATATACAGTTATGAATTAGTCAATTAGATAACAGGTTAAAGGCAACTTTCAAGTCATATGTTTCCTGACTCCAAGAGCTCTTGCTCAGTGTCCATACCAATATATTCATATTTAATAATAATAAACTTTATTTAGAAAAATATATAACATATGTTTACCAAGTAGCTACTGTAAATTTGTTATAATAATGAAATGTTATATCCATATGCAATACTAGTAACTGACTCTAGTTCTCTACCTATTCCTGGTGTTTTGAATTATAATCCTGTTATGATGATCTATTTTTTCCAGGAAAACAAAGACTACCATTCATCTGAATCTGATAGTTCAGGTAAGTTTTGAAATAAAAATTTCTTATTATTTTCATAGTCTTATATCGTTTGTATATTGGTTTGAATTCTTAAAGTATGGAGCCTTGAATTATCTAATAAAAAATTCAAAATAATTCCTTCATAACTATGTTCTATATTTTCAGATGGAGATTCTAGACCTGTTAGTCCACCTCATTATGATGTAAGTCTGTAATTGAAGATTGAATGAAATGCTCTCTTTTTGATGATATTTTTAACTGTAGGTTAGGTAGCTTAGCTAGCTAGCTATATAGTTCTTTTGAAGTATATCTACAAACATTTTCATTAAAATATGTTCCATTCCTTATAGTAATGCACTGTCAAAAATTAAGTAGCTAATGTATTCTTATCCATATATTTTCCTCTTAGACCCTAGAATCGCTCAAAAAGAAAGCAAGTGGCCGAGATGTCTTAGGAAAGAACAGGAAAAGTTTAATATGTCATAAAATTATGACGTCCAAAAGAGAGCCAAACTCATTCATGAAGTTGGTGAAACTGCCTCTTCTTCCTTACAAGTGTTTTTCATGCTCCCTAACTACAAGCGATTTAGAAACTCTAGCAGAACACTGTGAAGTAGTACACAAAGAAGATTTACTCATTCCGTGCGAGTTCTGTGTTAATTACCGTGCCCCGTTGATTAAATTGGTTCAACATCAAGCCCAAGTACATAACAAGTTAGAGTATCTGGCATTTCGTGAATCTAAATCTGCCATCACTGAAACTGCAATAGCTGCACAATATATCCATGAAGGCAAATATTCCTGCCTGAAATGTGAATTCTCTGATACGAATTTCTTAATGTTGAAATCGCACGCTAAAGAAGTTCACAATGACAGCGTATATCAATGCTTGCAGTGTAATTTCAAAGCAGCCAATATGCCTTCTCTCAAAAATCACATTTCTGTTAATCATATAGAGGCTGAACCATTCAAATGCATCACATGCAATTTCAAGTCATCTTTTTCAAGTACAGTCGTCAGACACATCAAACGTCACAAAGGTGTCGTTGGAATTAAAAGCTGCAATATGTGCTCTTTCAAGACCGAACTTGTTTCTGATCTTCGTATGCATGTACGTAAGCATCTTTTAGAAGAGATATTCGAATGTTTCCTATGTCATGAGACATTCAACAGAATGGTCGATGCTTCAGGTCATTATGAGACGTTACACTCAATGAAGGTGTCGACTGAATTGAAGTGTGCCCAGTGCCCGCTTACTTTCCATCTTCACAAGGATTTAACTGATCATGAATCAGAAAAACATAGCCAAAATAAACCATATGGTTGTAAGTTGTGCGAGTATTCATTCAGTACAGTGCGCCAATTCACCCAACATTTGTGTGCTGATAAAAGAACTGATTTTGAGAACATGGTGATATTCCATAAAAGTTCTGGTATAGCTTTTAAGGACACTTTCAAGAAGTTTGTAAATTCAGAACCTTCCAATGGTACAAAATATTTTAAAAAGATTGTAAGTGAGAGTGCTAAAAGTGATGGTGAATATAAGTGTCATTCATGTAGTTTCAAAACGGATACGACCACTGATCTAGTTGACCATATTAAAATGACTCATATTAGTGGTAATGAAGATGTTAAAAGTAAAACCATTTCAGTGAATCAGAAAAGGAAGAATAATAGGCGGCTTTCAGGAAATCATAATCATTCTATTGAAGAAGATAGCAATGATAGTGATATTTGCATGGACGAAGTACCAGAAGATATGGATGAATTTTCTTCTAACATTGATAGGATGAACTGTACCTCAAAATCGGTGAATTCCACAGGAGAAATGACGCCAACAAATGTGAGAAAAAGCAGCCGGAATAGAGTTACTCCAATTAAATATAAAGAAGCTTCTACATGTGAAATATGTAATTTTGTTGCTACGTCACCCGAATTACTATCAAAGCACATTGATATTTTCCACCGGCGTAAACTGCAGAATCTGTCTTCCCCAAATAAGGAAGGAAATATTGTAAGTGAGAAATTCATAAAAGTGAGATTGGAGAGGTCGAAACTTGTTGAAAATTTAACCACACCTGAGAAATCAACACAAAACAACACTTCAAGTGAAATGAGGAAAAGGAAAGAATTATCAACTATTAAATCTGAATGCAATTCATCCAATGCGTGTGATGTGAACTGGGCACCTCAAAAAACAAAAATACGTAAGACCGATGATGATGATTTTGATAATCATCCTAATTCAAAAAGAAAATCTAATAGTAAGGTTTCTAAAAGTCATGGTTATTTTAAAAAAATCATGAAAGAATCAGATGAAGAGATGGATTCAGCCGACCAAGAGATGGATTCAGCCGACCAAGAGATGGATTCAGCCGACCAATCGATGGATTCAGCCGACCAATCGATGGATCCAACCAACCAATCTGCTCCTTATAGAAAATGTCACTTGTGTGATTATCAGTCTGAGAGAGCGGACACTCTTCTGACTCACGTAACACATAATCATTTAGAGGCAGTTGGTAAGAAAACTTGTTATCATTGTCAGTTGCAGTTTGATGATGTGGATAGACTGAAATTTCATGCTGCGGTTGCTCATGATCAGGATGATCCGTTTCACTGTGGTATATGTGGTTTGTGTATACCCACTAGTCATCTTCTAGAAGCTCATCTTTATTACAAACACAGACGCAAAATGACTTTGCAATGCATACATTGTCTCCGTACATTCGGCTCTCTGAAACTGATGAAATATCACATGAAAGATCACATGGATGCTCCTGAAAAGGTCAGTGCTGGATTATATCTCTGCGCTTACTGTTCCTTTAGCACCAGCAAGGGAAAACAATTCAGGAAACACCTCGAGGTCAACCATCCTAAATTCGAGAAGTTTCAGTGTAAATATTGCTCACACATTTCCCCGAGCATTGCACATTATCAAAAGCATATGTTTGAGCTGCATCACAAGATACGGGAATTCAATTGTACATATTGTGATTATTGTACTGGTAGGAAGGATTTATTGAAAAATCATGTACGACGTATGCATAAAACAGATTAAATGTCATAGCTACACTCATCTCAGCATGTTGAAAGGTATTTAATATTACCAATGCTTTAGTTATGGAGCGGAGATTAAAACCAACTTCTAATGCAACTACAAATCTGCTGCCGTTTTAAGATATAGCTAATTCCTAAATTTGTCCGCTGTAGCTAATTCATTGTGGCAAATTTTGTTTTTAGACAAATAAGTTTAGGTTTTTGAAGTAGTGACGCAAATTTGATGTTCCAATCATCGAAAAATTATTTGACGTCCGAATTTTTAGACATAAAATATGTAAGGAAATTTTTCTTTGGTTACTGTTCAATAAATGTTCAAATTACTATTCAACCAATTGAAGTACTCTTAGTGGTAGCTAAATATTATTTTAAAATATTAAATTCAATAAGAATCTTTTTAATGCTAGTTAAATCGTAATATTCAAAATCAGAGTTTGAAAACTGGTTGTAGTATGAAATGATTGTATAAAGAATTAGGTGATAGTAACAAATTTTATTTTTTTCACATTTTAAGCTTTTGAAGGAAGTAGCTATTTGAATTTACAATATAGCAAGGTGGAACAAGATTTTTATTTTATTGAGAATAGTTGTTTGCTCTTCCTTTAGCTATCATTGATATCAAGTTTATTATTGTTTGCCATTCTTAGTGTTAATTAAAACATGATTGATTAATGAAGAAGTTCTCAATATTATGGAAATAGGTTTGGAATATAGTTACATATTGGTGTGAATAAAATTTTCATGACAGTTATTTTTATGTGGCTTTTTTTATTTTTTATTTATGCGTTTGAGCTTAGCATCCTTCATCTCATAGCAACTCTTCATTTTCCTCTTCCATCTGGGAAGTGCAATACAATAAAAGACGAGATTAGTTTTCTTTAATGAAATCAGAGGAAAATTAATTTTTATATCGTCTCAATATAATCTCTTCATTTTCCTCTTCAGAAATCTAGAGCTGTGTTCCCTTACTCTAGATTTAAAATATATAAACACCAAGTAGCTTTTCTGCATTCATAAGCTTTTTATAAATACAGCATATTGACTAAACCTAAACTTCGTTTTGAACTATTTTTGTTTTCATGCTCGAGGAGCCTCAATGGAAGCACACTCGTGCACCGTAACATAATTCATATTTCTTATTATAAACTTAAGTATCTGAATAATAAATTACCTGTTAATATGAATACCATTTATCTGTAATGAATTCTCATTGATTAAATGTAATTAATTAAGCTAGACTTATTTGTAAGGTAAAAGTCATGTGTTAGACCTAATACAAAGTTGTGTATAATTTCTTTGAATCAATCCGTTCCTTATAACTAGAGTTGTGACAATATGCCTTTTAAAATCATAGATCCAGAGAATATTATAGACTGAAAGAATTTAACAGTATTAAATCGTTCTAAACCAGCGGTGTTGTAGTATTTGATACCATTTCATTTCGTCTGTGATGTTCTTAAGATCTATGATTTTTAAAGCATATTGTCACAACCCTAGTTTTCACCACCCCATGGGGATGTGTTCTTTAACCTTTTCCATCTGAGTATTCGAATTTGGAAAAAAATTATATTGATAATTTTTGTTATTGATCTGGTGATTAACACTAGAGTTCCCAAGCAGTCAATTTAACTGCTTTATTACTTTTAAAAAATTTGTATATCATAAATTATTATTGGTAGCGAGATACTCGAATTATAAAAAAAAATCAAATATCTAACAATAATAATTTACGAGATAATGTTGAAAGCAAAAAAAAAGTAAAATTGGTTGCTTGGTAAACCAAGTGTTAAGGGCCGTACACACGTAGGGTCTTTTAAGTCTGTCCACGAGACTTTTTGCCAAGCTCCTCCTACTTTTTCCACGAGAATATAAGAAAAACGATGTAATTATTATTTATTTTAGTTTGTATCCATGATACATGGATTGAAACTAAAATAAATAATAATAATATTGTTTTTTCTTATATTCTCGTGGAAAAAGTAGGAGGAGCTTAGCAAAAAGTCTGGTGGAAAGACTTAAAAACCTCTACGTGTGTATGGCTCACATAATATGTTATTTGTCACTCAGAGTATCCCTCAGGAGTTAAAGGGTTAAAGTAATACATCTGAGGGAAGTGATGCTCCCTGGGTATCCTGACATTGAAATGCCTGTATTGAATTTTATTAGTTAATTTATTTATACTCTATCCTGAAGCTGCCTGTGGTGAATGGAAGAGAAGGGGGTTTGGCATCCTTTGTGCCCGAACTGTTGTAATTTGGATTATATATTGTCTTTTTCTATTATTATCATGTTTATCATTTTTTTAACGCTACTTGCAGTTTTAGAGGATAGCGCTAGGGTTATGCTCTTCAACTACGAGATCTTAGATTTTGTGTTAGGTAGACTCGTAGGCTTCATTCACTATCTATCACCTCTTCATTTTCCTCCTTCATTCTTGAGTGCAGCCATCGGTGCTTGTGTCCCTTTTCGTCACATTCCTTGGCCAGTGACTGCATTCACGGAGTAGCTTTTCGGCAACCATTAGCTTGTCAATTTCTTCTGGTAGGTAATATTTTTTTCTAGAGCCAATTTCTGTATGATTACTTCAAAGTCCCTTGTATTTATTTTCTTTTTGACTTCAGCAAACCCTGAGTAGTCGAAATTGTAAGTTAAAACCCCTTAAATAATAATTATTCAGAATACACTTCAAACCCCAGAATTAACTGCTTATAATGATCTAGTTAGAATGTTTTCAAGCAGCAATCAATGTTTGATCTTTTGTACAGAGTTTCTTATCTGTTTATTGATCTCCAATCTCTGTTATCTTCTTATCAGTAGGAAGAAATCGTGTGCCCTTTAGTCCTAGTGAGCAGAGAGATGAGTAAACCAAAGTTACAGTTCAGTCACATTGTCTTGTGGTGTTGAATAGTCAGTATTGTCTGGTTGAAGGTGACTTTGTTCATAGAGTCACTTTCCAGTCTGACTGCTACTTCCAGGTCCCTTGTATTTAATTTTCGTTTTGACATCTGCGATATGGCCTCTAGTTTACGAAGCAGATATTGCATAATTGTTCATAGTAATAGATATTATTGTCAATATATTATGTCTGGGTTTTGAAGAAAAAGAACATATTGTATATAAAATAGAATTTGTTTGGGATCGAACTCCAGTTTACTCTACTATTCCAGGGTTCGAGTTTTGATAGTTTTTAGAATTGTTATAATTTTTTTTCTACATTCTGTAGCTATTCAATATTTTATAAAAGAATAATTTTTTTGAAGATTAGTTCAGGGTTTTGAAAGATTTATTTTTGCAGATTAATTCTTGGAAAGTGTTTTATCTTTTACTCTTGTTACCTACTTATACATTTTATTAATTCTTATCAAATATTTTATGATGTGTACGAACGGTGTTGATAAAAATAAAATAAGAGTTTGGTGTGATGGATGGTGAGTTTCATTGATTAATTTATTTACTTATTTTCCATTAAATGATTTTTTTTATAATTTAAAATTTTGGTCTTGGAGAAGTTTAGTTTTATATTTCAATATTTTTTTTATAATTGAATATGTAGCTATGAATTCACTTTTGTGTAAATAGTAATTGAAAAATATTAAAAAAAAATTTTATTGATTTTTTTTTATATATATAAAGAAAATATTCTTTTGAGTTTGTAATTATTTTATTTTTATTTTTAGCTACATAAAGTTATTTAATTCAAATAATTTAAGAGATAAAATATTGAAGTATTGAATTCCCTGAAGGAATTTCCTCTTCTGTAAAGATTTTATCCTTCTTGTTTTTAATGGAAAAATATTGTCTTTAAAAAAAAAAAATATATATTGAAATTTAATCTGAATTTCCAAGTAAAATGTGTTAGCTACAACAAGTTTTTGTTTTAGTTACGACATGGTACACTTTGGTCACGCCAATTCTCTCCGCCAAGCCAAAGCAATGGGCGACTACTTGATAGTCGGGGTACACACCGATGAGGAGATAGCGAGAAATAAAGGACCCCCAGTGTTCACCCAAGAGGAGAGGTGAGTGAGGGGGTGCATATTCACCCCCACCCATTCTAACAAGTACATCCTCCTTTTCTACTAAATTTCTATTTTTTTTTCTGTGTACTAAATGTAGCTATTTACCATTTTCTTTTACTAAATTAGGCTCTTTTTAAATTATATTTACTATGCAGGGTGACCCTCAAAAAAGTGTAGGTAGTCAAACTTTTAATTAATATTGCTAAATATTGTATTTAAAAATATATATAAATTTAGAGCTCAAGTAAAACTAAAAATTATATATTTTTATTTCTATCAATTCTACAACTTATGATATATTATTTATTTATAAAGACTAGACTTATATTAATTCAATGTTGGGGAGCTAGGTACACTTGTTGTGGGTCGCCCACCCTATTAAAGTCCACTAAAAATATATCCACTGGACCACAGTAATTGGATCTACATGTTCATCATTCTATTCCACTTTATTCTAGTACAAAAATATGCATAATATTTGCTACTTACGTAATAGCTACTATAGCTAAGTAATAATTAATGAATTATATAAAGCCTGGTACTTATATTAATGGCAGTGGATACAATTTTGGTGGACACACTATAGCTACATATTTCTGTTCAGATATTCAAATGACGGACCTTCAAAGCTCAAAATATTTTCCAATTCCCCAAATTCGACTATCCGAAAAATTTATCATTTTCTACGAATTTACCTGCGCATTTTACCTGTTAATTTTACTGATGTGGAAATACTTTACCAGGAATTAATGTAATGAATTTCCACATCTCACTATTTATACTTTGCATGAAGTGAACTGAACAGAAAAAGTATATATTAGTTTTGCCCTATCATTTTTGTGGTGCTCAATTCCCCTTTCCTTGATAGGTACAAAATGATCCGTGCCATCAAGTGGGTGGACGAAATAGTAGAAGGTGCCCCTTACGTCACTACTTTAGAGACACTGGAGCAGTACGGATGTGATTTCTGTGTACACGGAGGTGAGTTTGATGGAGAAGATTCAAACACAATGGGAAATCCATATTATTAAGAGTTTATTTAAACTCAACGTTATAGGTTTCTAAGGTTTCAAGCTTTTGAATAAAAAGATTTCCGTTTATCATCAGGACAATAATATAGTACTATATAATTATAATTATAATAAGAAAATCGGGATATCATTTTTACTGAGACTGAAAATTATAAAAAAAAATCTGATTTAGTAAATTCATATGCTTTTTGCCCGTTTTTTTTTTTTTAAATTGTAATTTTTTTCGTAGTCTTTATCGAATTTTATTGAATGTAATTATATGTTAAATATACTCATTTCTCTCTTTTCTCTTCCCCAGATGACATCACAATGACTGCTGAGGGTGTGGACACTTACCATATTGTAAAAGATGCTCAGAAGTACAAGTGAGATTTGAGTCGCAAAGATTTAATTAGTTAGCTACCTACTTTTTTATTTTCTGAATAAAGGCTTGTTCACACGATCAGTGTCCCTACAGTGAAGGTGAAAAAATATATCATTACTTTAAATTCACCAGACACGTTCACACACGTCAGGATCAGTACCTAGCTACTGAATCTTAGGTCATATAAGAAAAAACATTGTAATTGCTAATTTTATTTTTATTTTTATTGGTAGCTATCCATGATAACTGCATCGATCAAAAAAATTGACAAAGGAATTTCAGAATGATAACATTTTTTTTTGAGCGATTCATATTCATGGATACCAATAAAAATAAAATAATTATTATATAGTTTTTTCTTAAATAACCTAAGATACGGTAGCTACTGAGACTGACGTGCGAAAACGTGTCTGGTGAAACTTGAATTTAAAGTAGCTTAACTATATATTTTTTTCACGGACACTGTGAAGACACGTCTTGGATATAACACTGATGCGTGTGAACAAGCCTTATTCAGTTTAGTGTAAATATCTCCCATCAAATAAAGTGTTGCTACATAATTTAATGTCATTCTTATAATTAAGATTAATTTTGAATAATAGTAAAATAATAGTTGTATTGAAATACTGACAAATGTAAAAGCAAGTTAGCTAATACATATTCACTTTTTTTTGGCTTATAAATTACTTCAATGAGCAATCTTTTCTGACCTACATTGTAATAGAAAATGTTAACAATATTTTGTCAATATTTTATTAATTTTTTTTTTTTTCAGAGAGTGTAAAAGAACCGAAGGTGTCAGCACCACAGATCTGGTGGGAAGAATGCTGCTAATGACACGACAACATCAGCAGGTAACTTTCCTATCTAACCATTTCTTAGAGTCCCTTGTATTTATTTTCTTTTTTAACGTCAGAGATCTGGCCAAAGCAGATATTAAACCTCTTCCCAATTTAATAATCTTATTTAATCACGTCCAACACTAGTCAATAATCTTATTGCTTCACTGTGCTGTTTTTTGATATTATTGTTTTCCTCAGGTTGGTTCTTCCGAGTACTCCGTAGATGACGGTCACTCCACCAGTCTGAGTACAGATGCCAGTGCTAGATCTCCATGGACTGGAGTCAGTCAGTTCCTACCCACTACTCGCAAGATCATGCAGTTCAGCAGTGGTCTGGTGCCTAAGGTATGAGCTGGTCTGTTTAGGTTTTGCGTGTTTTTTGAATTAAGGAAGATCGTTAAATCTGCAATTTGTGGGCTACTTTTTTTGTTGTTGAAGATCTTTCTTTTTTCTTTTAGTTCGAAACTTTTAGATTTGTTGTTTTCCTTTAATTTTTTAAAACGAAATTCCTTTTCTAGTGTATTGAATTTTTAAGATTTTTATCTTATTCTAAAAATGTTTGTAGCTAAAATTTTTCTACTTTAGCTACTTGTTAATTATTCTTGATATTAGAGGGAAAATTAGTTAATATTGAAGAGAAGTTTACCTGAAATTCTGCTGAACTGAATTTGAAAATATTTGTAGGTCTTTTTTTCTTTTCTTATTCATTCTTGATATTAGAATAAAAATTAGTTCTGGTAAAACTTTATATGGTTCATCTCTACAGCCAGATGACAAGATCGTGTACGTTGCTGGAGCGTTTGACCTGTTCCATGTCGGTCACTTGGATTTCCTGGAGAAAGCGCGGCAGCAAGGGGACTTCTTGATAGTGGGATTGCATACGGACCCGGCAGTGAACCGGTACAAAGGGGCCAATTACCCTATTATGAACCTGCATGAACGGGTCAGTCCACTATGTACTTATTTTTGACTATAGTCGGATACTTTCTATCGACTTTTTATGAACTTCCGAGACGTTCTTCATCCTCTAGTTCCGAAGTCATATGTAATTAACCTAATTAACTTGATCACACATTAACTCCTCTACAAAGTGATTCCAATTCTCACCAATTCCCATTCCCAGGTGCTCTCTGTGTTGGCGTGCAAGTATGTGAGTGAAGTTGTTATCGGTGCCCCTTACGCCGTCACTGCTGATCTCTTGGACCAACTGAAGATCAGCAAAGTGATCCACGGAACCACTGAAATATGCACTGATGAGGAGGGACAGGATCCTTACGAGGTTTGAAAACCTTAACAATAAATTAGTAATCTTTATTCTGAAAATATAGTAAAAACTTGAATTTTTTTAAACAAATTGTGTTTAATGTTAAATGTTAATATTTTGTATTTGTTAAATATTTTGTATTTGTTAAATATTTTGTATTTGTTAAATATTTTGTATTTGTTAAATATTTTGTATTTGTTAAATATTTTGTATTTGTTAAATATTTTGTATTTGTTAAATATTTTGTATTTGTTAAATATTTTGTATTTGTTAAATATTTTGTATTTGTTGAATATTTTGTATTTGTTGAATATTTTGTATTTGTTGAATATTTTGTATTTGTTGAATATTTTGTATTTGTTGAATATTTTGTATTTGTTGAATATTTTGTATTTGTTGAATATTTTATATTTGTTGAATATTTTATATTTGTTGAATATTTTATATTTGTTGAATATTTTATATTTGTTGAATATTTTATATTTGTTGAATATTTTATATTTGTTGAATATTTTATATTTGTTGAATATTTTATTTTAAATATTAAACTTCAATAAATCTTGAAGGTGCCTGCACGTGAAGGCAGGGTAAAGCCGAAAATTCTTCGTGGTTCACGACTAGTGTATCATCTTGGGCAACGTCCATATCCTTTTCTACACTTCTACTGAAAAAGTTCTAAACTTCTTCTTTACTGGAACTTCTAAACTTCTACTTTAATGAAACTTCTATTTCTAAACTTCTACCATATCCTCGCAGGTGCCGAAATCTCGCGGCATCTTCATGACCCTCGACTCCGGTAACCCAATGACCACTGCTCACATCGTGGAGCGCATTATCAGAAACAGACTGGAGTACGAAGTGAGAAACTGTAAAAAGGAGAAGAAGGAGGTTGCCGCCTACGCTGCCTACGTTTCCTCAAAGTCTAAAACGGAGCTCTCTCTAGACTCCATTAAAGTGGACAGCTGAAGCAGCTCTTTGACACTTGTGAGAAAAAATGAGATACTATAGGAATCAGTCATAAAAAACACAATGTTTTGAAGTGTCTGCAACCGTTCTGGTAGATAGATTTTATTTAGCTAAATTAATGAAATAAATTCCTTTGATACAATACAGCCATAACATTTAACGAGAAATAGACCGTAGAAATCAGTCAGAAAAAACACCATGTTTTGAAAGGTCTGAAAATGCAACCATTCTGGTAGGTTTTATTTAGCTAAATTAATGTAATAAATTTCCCTTATAGATACAACAATAACACTTAGAAAAAAAAGACCCTAGGAATCAGGAAAAAAATACCAATGTTTCAAAGTTTTTTTTTTTAGGTAAATTAGTATCAAATACTGTTGAAATGAATCTAGTCTCAATATTTTCTTGTCATTCATGTAACCATAAGTAAAAATTTTGCTCCAAATAGTTATTGTGTGAGTTTGTGTAGTTTTAACTCAATTGTCTTCGTGGTACTTAAATTGTATGGAGAAAATATATAGATGTCTTATATTATTCCCAAGTTGCCATCATTTAATAATAAGAAACGGTGCACACTTCCCTTGTACAGTGGTATAAGTGTGTTGACGGCTCACAAAGTGTGTTGATGGCTCACAAAGTGTGTTGATGGCTCACAAAGTGTGTTGATGGCTCACATAGTGTGTTGATGGCTCTCAAAGTGTGTTGACGGCTCACATAGTGTGTTGATGTCTCACAAAATGTGTTGATGTCTCACAAAGTGTGTTGATGGCTCTCATAGTGTGTTGATGGCTCTCAAAGTGTGTTGACGGCTCACAGAGTGTGTTGATGGCTCTCAAAGTGTGTTGACGGCTCACAGAGTGTGTTGATGGCTCACAAAGTGTGTTGATGGCTCTCAAAGTGTGTTGATGGCTCACAGAGTGTGTTGATGGCTCACAGAGTGTGTTGATGGCTCACAGAGTGTGTTGATGGCTCACAGAGTGTGTTGATGGCTCACAAAGTGTGTTTACGTCTCACAGAGAGTGTTGATGGCTCACAAAGTGTGTTGATGGCTCACAAAGTGTGTTGATGGCTCACAAAGTGTGTTGATGACTCACAAAGTGTGTTGATGACTCACAAAGTGTGTTGATGGCTCACAAAGTGTGTTGATTATTTATTAAAATTAGGATTCACTTCAAATGCACTTCACAGTAACTTTCGTACTGAAATTTTAAATGTTCTACTAATATTTTTAAAATTCAATAAGTTTGGTGATATTTCCCATTATATCCTAGAATAGTATTTTGTTTTAATATTCGGTGTCAATGAGACCTATTTTAAAGTAATTGATACTATTCATCAGTGTTCAAAACATTTATATTGTTTTAAAGTCTTTCTTTTTGAAACTCTTTAATACTATTTTAAGTTTTTTTAAATATGTACTTAACACACTATCAACTCTTCATTTTCCTCTTTTTGAAACTCGTGTAGAGTTTAAAGTAAACTTTAATAGAAATTGTGATTTTATTAAAATTAGAGGCAAATTTAGTAATAGCTATTATGTCCTAGAAAATCTATGATTCTCCATATTTTGTATATTATTTAATTTTTTTTCTTCTCAATATTGAAGCTGTCTGTGGTGAATGTAAGAGAAGGGCATCTCTTGGGTCCTGAACTGTTGTAATTTGAATTGTAACTCTCTCTTTTCATGTTTATCATTTTTTAACGCTACTTGCAGCTTTAGAGGATAGCGCTAGGGTTATGTTCTTCAACTACGAGGTCTTAAATTTTTGTGTTAGGTAGACTCGAAAGCTTCATTCACTATCACCTCTTCATTTTCCTCTTCCATCCGTAAGTGCTGCCACAGGTGCTTGTGTCCCTTTTCGTCACATGCATTCACGGTGATAGTTGACTTAACTCATGGAGCACCCCACTTTCTTTTCTGACTGCTTCTTCCAGTCCCTTGTATTTCCTTTTGACGTCAGCGATATGGCCTTTAGCTCTAAAGCAGACTTTAAAACCCCTACTAAAATTAAATTAATTATAGAAAGCCTAAATATTGCATAGATTAAGCCCCATGTAGCTACAGCACAATTAATAGTAAAATATTTAGAAGAAACGAATATTAAAGCTGTCTACACTTTCAAAAATTGCTGCACTTATAATTTAGTATCCATGATACGAGTCTATACAATTTTATTGCAGGGTTTTACTATTTAAATAATTATTATACATGCTCCATCATTTCTGACCTTGAAATATGAATATAACTTCATCAGTATTGGATCCTTTGCTGCAAAAACAATACATGGCAACTGTTTATAATATTACAAACACCAGCTGCATTTGGACAACTATTTACTCGTGTGCATTTGGGACAAAATATTTACCCCCTGCATTTGTCCCACTCCCCTTTTGTATTAACTGTGAGCTACCTACAGTGCCATAATATTTGTTCACTATACCACCTCTTGGAACTGTTGTAATTTATATCTTTTCTGACTTTCTTGAAATATCTTCTTTTTTCTCCCAAATTTTAAGCATATATAGTTGAAATAAACAATTTCATATCCAACCTACTGTTTAACCCATTTGTCGAATATTAAATTAATAGAACTAGAAATAGGGTAATTATTAAAAAAATAAATATTGGAATATCGGAAATTATCAGACTTTTCCCCATTTTCGATTAAATAAAAATGATTTTTATTTTAATTGACATCAAATGATACCAATTAAAATAAGGTAAATAAATAAATTTACCTATGATCGAAACCGTCCGATAACTAGGAACTTACCCTATGTATTTTTGAGAATTTATTAGCTATTGACTAATAAAAATTATAATTTGTCATGTAAATTTGGTTACAATTTTTTGTTAAAAAAAATACTTTTCCATTGAAAAGAAGAGGAATAAAATCTTCATGAATAGGTATGGAAAATAATACCATTTATAAGTTGTGCAAAATATCTAGAATTTATTATTGACAATAACTTAAACTATTTACAACATTGAGTTATTTGGATAAAAGTAATGCCTCAAGGCAAAGTATCAATTACCAGATGCTATTTAAATGCGGTATTAAATTTTAACAGGTTAAGAAAAATAATAAAGTAAGAGTATAAAAGACTTCTCTAATTACAATGTATATATTTTAAATAATATATATCGCATTTGGTAATTGGAGCTTTACCCTATATAACTTATAAATAATATCTGAAACAAATAAAAGTGTGGCAAAAATAATCGTAGAGATATGTTACAATGGGTAACGTGGCGGAATTAAGACACTCCCAGTCCTCGAAAAGTGGGTGAACATCAACCAGTCTAACCTTTGGAAATAACGAATTGATATATTTATAACTTATATAAATACCCACTTTACGAGAACTGTTAGCATAATTGAGTGTTGGGAAGTAGCTACAACGTAATTAGCTTAGGGTAAGTTTCGAATTATCGGTCAGTTCCACATTTTCGATCATCTAAAAAAAAAAAAAAATTTATTTGTATCTATGGATACAAATAAAAATTACTATACATTTTTTTTCTTATAGGACCGGAAATGTGGAACCGACCGATAATTCCTAACTTATCCTAGTTAAATTACCTACCTTTTTTCAGGTTACGTACCTCTGGCAGCTAAAGAACCCTATAGAAACTGTAAATTATTTCATTGAGTAGACCTAAGTAGAGGTATGGAAGATATATACAATGAGTGTTAATTAACGTATCTTTGGTGGTAATATCAAGTATCTCTTGCCATGCACACATCTACACACTAACTAGGGTTGAGACAATATGCTTCTAAAATCACAGACGAAATGAAATGGTATCAAATACTATAATACCGCTGGTGTAGAACCATTCAATACTCTTTAATTCTCTGAGTCATAATTTTTTCGAGAACTATAATTTTAAAAGCATATTGTCACAACCTTAATAATAACCTACATTAGATTGTCACAAGTAAAAAAGAGGAACTTGCTGCTAGGGTAAGTTTCGAGTTATCGGTCAATTTTATATTTTCGATCATATATAAAAAAAAAATAATAATTAAAAAATTTAATTGTTAGTCATGATAGATAAATCGCAATACTAAATTTTCTCCTATGATCGAAAATGTGGAGCTGTCCGATAACTCAGAACGTACCCCATCTAACTAGTGAGTTTATCATAGAAGAAAAGAACAAATGAAGAGATTAATTAGACTAGAGTGAACCTTTACTTATATTTAAGAGAGATATGTACATTATTCATACTAACTAACAATCATTATTTGTCATACAATGTATTCATTAGAAAAGATCTAGCGACAATTGGCAACTACAAGAGATACAGTTTGTTGCCAAATGTCGCCATATTTCATGTCTATTGGAGACATATTTTTTCTATCAGAAAACGGCTAACTAACTTCATAAAAATAACAATTTTAAACATTCTAAAACATTTCTTATTAAAAAAAACAGTCATAATTAAACTATACAGAAAATAAACCTGACTTATTAATGCAGTTATCACGAATAATCAGGGTAAGTTCCGAATTATAGGTCAGTTCAATATCTTCGGTTATAAGAAAAAACGAGAATAATAATTATCTATTTTCTTTTTGTTTTAATTGGTATCCTACTATCCATGATAGCTACGCGAATAAAAATTAAATAATTATTATTAAATTGTTTTTTCTTATATGACCGAAGATCTGGAACTGACCAATAATTCGTAACTTACCCTATTCCTATTTGAAGGGTAACAACAAAAAAGTTCCTACACACTAGTGAGCCAACCATTGACGGCTGCCTTGAAGTATTTCCTGATCCGCTTGCACCGTCTCTTTGGGCGGTGGCGGCTCCTGCACCACCACAACCACAGCACCAACACCGAGGCGGACACGAACACACTCAACCACAGTAGGTTTGGTGAGGAGGTTAGAGGAGAAAGAGAATCGGAATCTCCTTCTTCGAAAGGCAGTTGATGAGAATCGACAGGTTTTGCTGAAAAAAAATTGACGGGAATTAGTCGAGATGATGATTATGAATTAACTTAATTTATTAGGGGTTTAACATCTAATTCGACCATATCGCTGAGGTCAAAAGGAAATTAAATACATGAGACTAGAAGAAGCAGTTAAAAAGGAAAGTGGCTCATTGATCAAAGTCACCTATCAACGTCAGTGACAACAATCGTGGATGCAGAAAAGCTACTCCGCGAATGCAGTCACTTACCTAAGAATGTTTTCTGAATTTACAGAATATAGAATTGGAAATAGTAAAAAGTTCTAATTATTTTCTCACCTTGTTCACTAATTTTCTCCTGTGGCAAGTTTTTTGGCATTGCAGGAGGCAGAGCTTCAACAGGAAACACGGCAGAAATTATCTCGGGTTGAGACAAAAGTTTCAGACCAACGTGAATGTTGGCGCTCTTACTAGACGTGTTCAGAGGCACTGGGTTTGATGTGAGGATATCAGGGCAAGGGGGAATGGGTCTGGTATGATAGGAGCCTCCAAGGGACTGGTCCAATACCTTACTGTGTTTATGCAGGTTGCTTTCTTCCATACGCTTGGGTAATTCACTGGGTTGAGAAACTAACTCCGCCTGCTGTTCATTGCCGTGTAAAAACACACCGGGCAAATGGGCGGCCATGCTGTACTCTAGAATGGCTGATAGCAGCCACATGCAATCTTTCTGAAGGTGACTATTATCCAAACAGTTACTGTCACCGTAAACAACAACACGACCAGTCTTGTGCTTCACCTCCACTTGCGGAGGATGCTTTTCCGTCTTGTTTCTATTCGAAACTAGATCTCTCTTTTCCTCCGTGACCCTTTCCTCTTCTTTAGCATGATTCTCATTCTCCTCCACTTCCACCTCATCAAAGCTATTGCTGTTCACATCCAAATTGTGGTTGTGGTGGAAAACGCTCAGAGAATCCACAGCCACAACTTCCGTAACGGCTTCCACCGCTGCATTGTCCCTCTCCACCTCCTCTTCCACCACTACTTGTCTCCTGATCCTCTTTTCTCCTCCACCAATTGTAGCTTGTGTCTGAAGCAGCCCAAGCACTGGGACACTGCGCTCGCTCTTTTGCTCGCCCTCTATCATCTCGTGACCCAAATCAGCCAAAGATTTTGCTCTTATGACCCGTCCTCCATTGGTCGATGATGGGAAATTGGCGAGTGAAGTGCCTTTGAAAATTATTCAAGAAATTAATGCAATGTCAAACAAAGAATTAAATGGTTAAATATAATATAAGATATGTATAATATCAAGATATATAGAAAATAAGATAAGATATATATAATATAAGCTATGATATATTATTAAAAATAGGATGTTGTTAAAAATTATTTCTACCAATATGAAAAAATAGCTACACGATTTGACAGTTATTTACAAAATAGAAGTAGCTAGCTATACATTTTAACACAAAAAAGCAAACAAAATTTATATAATGAGGGACATTTAGAAAATACAACCCTGTAAAATGAATCCCAGTTCACAATGCTAATTTTAGCAAATTATATTGCATTGGTGAGCGTTCTTACCAACTAGAAACCCTAGATGCATTACCAGTTTCATAAAATATTTCTCACCAGTTGCATAGTATAGTTCCCTATCGGCTAGCGTAAAGTCCCCCTCATACACTCTGTTAGAGAAAGCAATTCCCCACTGTGACAGCAGTGTGTTCAGTGCTGGTATGTTGGCACCTCCTGTCATCGGCATCCACAATTGTCTGAAACAAACAAAAATAATGAAAAGATGAATAGAAATATACTATAGGAGTTTAAAGTTTGAATCCAGAACCTAATATAGTAGATATCAGTAGGTTTCATGAAAATCGATCAGTCTGTCCGTCACAAAATGGGTTAAACAGTCACTCTATCAACAGCGTTTCATAAAGTTGGTGGAAAATAAAAGAAATCAACGAAACACAAATTAAAAGGAAAAATAATGAATCTTTTGCATCAGTATCATTGATACGGGTAACATGCATTAATCTATTACTATAACTGAATTAGAAATTAAAGAACTATTTACAATCTGTGTCATAAAATTTATATACTCTGTAACTCTATGTCTATGATATAATTATAATATTATCGTTCTTATTCAATTAAAAACTTCAATTAAATCTGCGGGCACGGACCAAAGACTTGAAAGTTAATTACCACGTTATTCTTAACAGGTAAGTACACTAGTACTATAATAAGAGCCGCGTCTGTCTGTACGTGTCACAATCTTTTTATGAAACACAAATTAAAAGGAAAAACTAATCATTTGTGGCAGTATCATGACTACGGGTCACAATAATATTAACGAATTAAATTTATATTTACAGCTTGGCTTTTGGGAGATGATTTCTTTTATAGTTCAGTATATACTTAATCGTTTATCCACAATACGTACTTGCATTCAAAAAGAACATATAAGCAACAACAGGTACTGTACTAGTACCAATAACTTAGAATACGCAATACAGCTAAAATCGTACTCACTTTGTGTTCTCGTCGTAAAACTTGACTTTCTTCATGACTGTGACGTTGTACCACTCTGCAAAGACCACAACACTGAGTCCTTCCTCCACATCTCTCTTCAACTTCTCTATCTCCTCCGGGAAATATTCCTCTTCGGGATCAACAATCAACAGGGTACCGTACCTGAACAGGTGATTGCATTAAATGTAGGCAACTAGATTAAGATAATTAAATAGAAATAATAGAGCTGACAAATGAG
Organism: Caprella mutica; assembly: GCA_947561585.1. Classification (NCBI taxonomy): domain Eukaryota; kingdom Metazoa; phylum Arthropoda; class Malacostraca; order Amphipoda; family Caprellidae; genus Caprella; species Caprella mutica. The sequence continues at coordinate 34,051 of CANNZV010001270.1, read as the reverse complement.
GCTGAGACTAAAGTAACCGTATAAAATGTTGTTACTTCCATCTAAGATATTGATTGCTCCTTCCCTATTCTTTGGCGTAATTTAACATACCTAGAGGCATCAAAGCAGGTGAAAGGACACCCCAGCACCTCTACATAGTATCCGCTGTTTCTGAGGTGTTGGTACATGTCCTTGAAGTTAGTGTGAATGTGGTCAGCATTCCAATCCAGAGGGTCACTCTTCATACGCAGATTGTCTCGAGGGAAGTAACCAGGAGGGTACCTAGCGGGCAAATTATATATTCATTGGAGTCGTAAAGAAACATTAGCTACAGAAAAAGTGAAATAAGTGGAGATGACATTAAATACCAAATATAAGTATCCTGGATAGTTAATAATAATATCAATACTGATAGCATTGATGCATCTGTAGGAAAAAAAATATAAAACAAACTTTAATTCATAGCTATCCATGAAAATGTCTTCTCATGGTAGCCATACATTTGCAACTATGATAGTTACTTGCAGGTAGCTCTTAGATAGCAAATAAAATAATGAATCAAATTAAATAGCTACCTTTTTCTGAGAGCATTTTTTAACATTAGTTGATAAGCACATATCATTGACTGTGTTTTTTGAACATATATAAAGAGTTAAAAAGACACAACAATTCTGGACGCGAGAAAAAGGGGTGGCTATATGATCGAAAAAGTGGAACAGTTTGATAACTTGGAACATCATTAGGTAGGTAGCTACCTGAGGTTATGGAACTGGTCCCAAAGTACTCTCTTGTGTTTAGGAGGTGTGGGGATAATCCTCGCCTTCACTGGTAACTTTATGGTGGAGAGTCTAGGCTCAGTCTCTCCTTCTTCAGCAGGTGACTCAACAGTGACTGAAATGTGACCTCTAGCCACCCCTGAGAAAGAAGAGAGAGGCATGAACTCCTGTAGATAAATCTAAGGCAGTACCAAAATACAATAAATTATTACCTATACGAGTACAGATAGCTAGCTACTTGGTATAGTGATATACAGATACCTTAAAAAATGGCCAATAAAGCTAAAGAGTATAGATAGAGGCTGTATCGGACAGCCCTAGATAAACCTACAGTAGAAACAGAGATATAGCTAAGAAATTTTCCAGTATTTAATTTATGGCAGAGTTTGAGTAGCTAACAAATTATTTTCATATTTTCAAATATCAATAATCAAGAAAAGTAGATAGCTAACTTCTAACTTTCTAACTAAAAATAGATAAGATAATCCAAACTATTAGCTAAATAAGACTAATAATTCATCTCTTCGATTTCATTACTTTTTGTAGGTTGCAATAATCTTTCTAAGATTACTTCACTCACCTTCAAAATCATTAGCAGTTTCCTTCACCCAAACCCACACAGCCATCCACCCACTCCAGGGCCACAGGACTTCACTGTGAGTGAAGGCCACGTGAAGGTGCTCACCATTCTGGGGAGTGTAGGGGTGCCACACAGGCCCCCCACCTACAATCCTACCACTCACTCCCATCCCATTGAGTACAGTCACATTAACTATGGTGGGTGCACCAGTGAAGTACAGAGGTTGAGTGCAGTAAGGCCACATGTACTCGCATTCAGTGAAGTCTATGTAGCTAGGACTGAGAGAGGCCTGTGGTTTGTACTTCAAAAGAACTTGGTAAGCTCGCACCAAATCTAGCTTGCCGTGCCCCTGCTCAAACATGTTAACACCAGGCAAACGTCTGGCTGATGCCATCAGTGCTTGCTTCATTGAGGCAGGATTTATTATACTGCCTCGTTGAGCAACACCACTCGCTAACAATGCAACAGCACCGGCAACAACTGGTGAAGCTACTGAAGTACCGCTGAGCTGGCGACAGCGACCATCGCTGCTGCTTCCGTAAACCCCAGCTCCGTACGTCACCAAATCAGGTTTCACACGTCCGTAGCCATGAGGCAATTCCCATGTTGTCATTCCACGAGAAGAAAACCGGGCAATCTGATTCTCAAAATTGATCCCACCCACCCCGATCACATCCATTTGATCTGCAGGATTATTCAGAGTGCCATAGAGAGGCCCATCGTTTCCTATAGCAGACACCATGATTACTTTGTTAGCTGTCAACTCCCACACTTTGTCAACAAAAGGATGGTCCATAAAATCAGGTCCTCCAATACTCAGATTGAGCACATCCACCTTTTTTAGGATAGCGTAATTAAAGGCATCCAAGAACCATGATGTGTAAGACACTTGTGAGTTTGTGAACACCCTGTAAATATGTAATTCTGCATCAGGGGCCAAGCCAAGACAAGCCCTGTGTGTAGAGGCAACAACTCCAGCTACAAATGTACCATGGCCCAATCCATCCTCTAACGTTCTCTCATTTGTCCAATTTGTTCGTTCACGTATTCTCTTGAAATGAGGATGGTTCTTACTCAAACCTGTATCAAATATTGCCACTTTAATACCTGCACCTGTGACATCTCGCTGCCACAGAGTTTCAGCTTCTAAAATGGAGGTCACTTGTTGTGGTATGGCACGGAGCAACTTTCTAGACGCGTGTCTAGCACTACTTTGCCAAAATGCTGTCCCTAGCGTTAGAGAGGACCTGTGGAAGGGCCGGGAACCAACCCATATCTCATCATCATTGACTTCCGGTGGTGATTGGTTTTCATTCATATTTTCCTTAAATTCATAACTTTTGGGAGGATCCAAATCATCAAGAGTATCATCCGGAAATATTTCCAGAGTCTTTTTCTTAGAGTGATGTAAAATAGGGTCATCTTCAACCCCAAGATACGGGGAGAAGTATTCGCTAAAGTTCTCTTGAGGCTTGCTCTTTTGATCAGAAGAATCCATTTCATCCACATCTGTCTCTGTGAGGTGTCTCATGACCATCCTTTGTGGTGTGACTCTTTTAATAACCGGATGTTCATTCAGAGCATCCAATCCATCATTAGAATCTTCCTTTTCTTCCAACTGAAATCATGAATTAGATTAGCGAGTGTTCAAATGTCAAATGGAGTTGAAAATAATTTTTTTCATTTTCAATTAATAATCTGATTATTCATATCATATGATAATATATAGCTACCTACTTGATAAAATTACATACGACTTTTCATATTAATTATTATATAAATAATTATTAATTATGAAAAATATTTCAAATTTCTGGCTACTCATTTTCCCAAATTATCTTCAACTCTGAACCCAGATGTCAAGTTATAAAAAAAAAAAATTATGCAAGCTGTTCAGAAGGCAGCAACATATAGCTAGCTACTGCTTAATGAATTGATAATTAAATAATTATATAATTTAATGAATTTCATGAATTAATAATTAAATCATGCATTACCTTGATCACATCAAAATCACTTGGGTAGTCAGCTGCAGGGTTGTTGCGTGGCAGGATGGTCCAACTTATGATGTCAGACTGTGCCAAGGCTGCTTTGATGAAATTCTGACGTGCCTCAGCACGATAGTAGCCAGAAAAACCCACAATATATTCTGGAAAAAAATAATAAAGTTAGCTAATACACATAAAAGGTCAAAAATATATTAATCAAAAAAAGTAATTGCAAGTTATTAATAGGTGTAGCTACAGATTAATAATCTGATATTTTTTCTTACAACTAAAATATTTTGCATATTTAGTTACCATTTTGAACCACTGATGAAGTGTATGATATCTTTATTCTTTTGGTAGTAGTGTTGCAGCAGTTTTCAGCTTCATTGACAACATTCCTTATAATTTTCTCCTCTTCTTTCTTCTTTTCAACAGTCTCTTCAGACTGTTTATCTTCATTTTCAGTATTCAAAGGATCCTTGTCTTCAAACAAGTTTAAGTTTTCTCCAAATGTAGAGTCTTCAGTTTCGTCAGGATGAATCCAGAGAGTTCTCCTAAATGGCATCACTGAACCATCACTACCAAATGCTTCCTCCACATCATCATCACATAAATTAGTTGAGTGTTCATCATCGAAATCTAAATCGTATTTTGATACTCCGTGTGTAATTAATAGAGATAATAGAATGAAAGAGGATATATGTGAGTATTTTGGGAGGAAGGTTTTCAAAGCATTCCCTTTCCATCTCTCTTTCCTTGATATATTCACATGATTCAAAGTTCTATTACTTTCAGTATTTTTCTTAAATATCATTACAAAATTAAGTTTACAATATTTTGATTATCATTAGGCAGCAGATTAAAACAGTCTTAAGAGCAGAACCAACTCAAATGAGTATTATTATTTCAATAGTATTCAACTGGAAAAAAATTGAAATGTTATAACAAAGTTATCATTTGGTGGTAGCTAGCTAATACCTATCAGACAAGTGAGACAATATATCTGTCAATTGTCTTATCATCATATATATGATTGAATAATGATTCATATCTGATAGTACCAATAATTAGTGATAATTCAAAAGATTCTTGAAAAAAAAAGCTAATTGATATTGTAGTCGTTGCCTTAATCTGAGTTCTTATGATCTAGGTTGGAGGATTAGCAGTCTTATATTTAATGGGTTAGTATTATGATGGTGCAACAGGTCAGGTTAGGCAGAAAGATGGAATGCAGAGAGGACAATCAGAAGACAGTGGTGAGAAGATGTATTTCTACAAATTATAATCAAGAGAAAAGAAAGGGTGTGAGGGATGTTATCCCTACAAAGAAACAAAAACAAGAGTAAAGTTAAATGAACAAAAATAAAAGCATAAACATAATTGAATAAGAAATAATAATGAAATCATAATGAATAATTAAATCATATAACACAAATAAGCAAAAACATAAATGAATGACAGATAAACAAGAGTAACTAATAGCTAACTAAATATATGAATCAAGGACAAAAGACACATAGACACTCACTCAGTTGGTGAAGACACGGCGTTAAGAGGATGGACAGATAATGAAGTTGATTACATGCGTTTATTACGTTATGTTAATGAATGAAATTATGAGTTCTGAAAAGGAATGAAAACAGTTATAGTGAAGTTTCTAAAAGTAAATATTGCTACGGCTACATGTCTCCCCACCAAACTGAGGTATAAATGTTTTTATAAATGAGAAACAAAGGACAAAATATTAATATCAAGACTACCTAAAAAAAACTCCTAGCTACCAATCAATACATTCATTATTAAGAAAAATACTACACTTTATTTATTAAAACATAACACACGCTATGCAACATTTCAATATTTTCTCAATAATACACATCCTTCTTCCCCCCTCAAATAAAGAAAATGCTGAAATAATTTATTTGTGAAAAATTCACTAAGAGAGGTAAAGAATATATAGAAATACATAAGCATTAAAATTATTTTCAATTAAGTTACACATCAAGCAGACTCATAATTTGATTTCTTAGACTTCCTTTTTCTAACAGTAGTGCTCTGACACCACGGGAGTTCCATAGCTCGTCCGTGAGATCTCAGACATCTATTGTTAGTTTCCAAATCTACAGAATTAACAGCAATGGAATAATTCTCCATTGAAGGTGAATTTAAAACCCGTTGAAGATTAGAAGAACGTTCATAGGTTGTAATCTCCTCAGAAAATCCCTCAAAATTCAGTTCCTCATCTCCAACAATAACATGAGAACTAGTCAACTGAACATGACCTTTAGCTAATCCAGATATCAACTCAATAGAGTCATCCATACTCTCGTGGCTGTGGTCAACCATTTTAGAAGAGTCAAGAGATGGCCAAACTATGCTACAATCTGATATTTCATCTTCACAATCAGTCCAATCAAAACCGTTAGAAATTCCACATGATAAAGGAGAAGTATTATCAACCAAAATATCGATATTCTCCAACTCATCCAGAATACTCCTCTCAGCCACAGCATTCAAGGAAAGCTCAACTACATCCTCAGACGCCCCCGTTACATTCCTAGATCTTTCAAAGAGACATCCGCAACACGTGCCAGTGAGTGAGTCTCTCTGAGCAAAAGATCCCAACACAGGAGCTTCATCAGATGAGTCAAACCCCAAGAATTCAGAGCTGTCATCAGAGGAAGAATCCCAAGACAAAAATGAGCGGGAGTTCATGCCAACATCAACCATAACATCAGTATCTGAGGGAACAACAACGTTAGTATCCTTAAACATAGAATTATGAGGGGTATAATGAGGGTTATTAAGAATATAGTCCGGTGGCTGGTTTAATATTCTCAATTTAGTATGATGAACTCGAGTAATAGAATCATTAGAATTATTCATTATTTCATAGGTTACACCATTACTGTTAACAGCTACCACCTCAAATGGTCCTTCATAATTAGACAAAAATTTATTAGAATTCAGAAATCCTTTCATTTGTGACTTCATCAACACTTGTTGACCAATTCTAAAGGGAAGAAATTTAGGGTTACCTAACTTCCAAGTGCTAGCCACAGGGGTAATAATTTGATTAATGTCAAAAGTATGAGACTTTCTCAATAAGAACTCTGAAGGAGTCATTAATAGTTCAGAATGAACACTATTATTGTACGTTAACAAAGCCTTAGGCAATGATTTATCCCATTCAAAACCTTCATCAGTTAAACTACGAAGTAAATTCTTTATAGTACGATTAACTCGTTCTACAGCCCCATTAGAAGTGGGTTGATAAGGGGTGGTTAGTTTATGTTTCATACTGAAACGTTCAATAAACTCTTGAAATTCAGTGGAGGTAAATTCAGGGCCATTATCAGTTAAGAGATTGGTAGGTAGCCTAGGTATGAAAGGTAATATCTGACTAGTAAAAGCAGCAACCACCGTGCTACTCTTCTTATCCCTAATAGGCACTGCAGCCACCCATTTAGAGAAATGGTCTACAACCATAAGGCAGCCAATATGACCTCTCTGCGTCCTTGGGAACGTGATAAGGTCAGCAGCCATCAGTTCGAAGGGGTAGCTAGATTGGATCTTATGAGTTGGTGGAGTTACAGTAAGTCTGAAATCTTTAACAGTTTGACATTCAATACATGTAGAGCAAACATCATTACATATTTTATACTTAGAGGGATGCCAAAAGATTCCACTCACTAAATCCAACAATTTATCTCTACCAATATGAGCAAATTCCTTATGACAAATTAAAATAGTTCCAACAAGAAATTTAAAAGGTACCACAACAACAGGCTTTGGACCATTGAATATTAATATTCTGTTTTCGATTGATAATTTCTCATTAAACCTAACAAAATTCTTAATTTTTCTAGACCAAAATCGAGTAGGAGTTCTGTGCTTGACAGCTCTATTCAGTGCCTTTATGATAGGGCAGCTAGACTGAAGTACTTTGATAGAGTTGCTATCATCAAACAATGATAGTCCAGATACAGTAGAGGAGTCACCCTCTATCTCAAAACGCAATTCGTTATTAACTAAATTAGCTTTCATTATATGAGAAGTAAGGGACACAGATTTCATCGTTAATGTATCACCTAATTCAATTTCACTGCTACTATCTAAAAGACTACCTATCGGATTACCATTCTGCTTCATCACATTATTACAAAAATCAATATTTACGTTGAAATCATTCAAAAAATCACATCCTAGCAAAAAACAATAAGGAAAACAATTAGAATCTACAATAGCAAACTGATGTGGCCTGTTCATCTCCCAAGAACCCAAACGAAATGATGTTCCCACGGTTTGATCTATTAACTTACGGTGACCAGAGAATCCAATGATCTCACAAACTCTTTTGTTGACTACCTGACAGGGAACCTCATTACGCAGTTTCTCGAGAGCAGAAGCAGCTACCAGACTGATTTCAGCACCAGTGTCAATGACAGCACACAGCTTGATACTGCCAATACGTACATCAACTCTAGGAAGAACACAATCAGCGTGAACACAGTTACGACTGAAAGAAACATTTTCGTTAGCATTTACATTATCATCAAAATCATAACATTCATTATCATTATTTCTTACAAAAGAAGGTGGAATGTCTGGACACTGAACAGTGCTAAGAGAGCAAAGCTTAACATTAGGGTATTTATAATTAATTAACTGAATAAGAGGGTTAAAATGTATACCACTCAAGCATTGAAGATGAATTACCCTAACACAATCTTCGAACTGGTAGACAACAGGATGATCAGACCAAAAATATACATGTATGCTAACAGAATAAAGTCTGCTAGCGGCCATCAATAAATCATATGAGGGTAACTGACCTTTGAGTCTCATCAATCTCAAGTTCTTTCTACCAATTCGATCAAGTGACAACTTATACTTTACATGATTGTTCATTAATTCGTCTACAAGTTGCTCCCTTAACCCTTGTACAGCCTCCGGCAATACCCTGCTTAGTGACAATCTGCTCAAACATGTATGCAGACTAATCAACATTGAGTCGCCACCTCCTGGAACAGCGCTACCATCAATTACAAGTCCTTCAGGGAGAGAAACAGAATCAGTACGAACATTATCAGGTAAAGACTTAGAGTTAATTCTGGAAAGAGCATCAGCTGCAGTATTGAGATGTCCTGGTACATATCTAATCTCAAATACATAATCTGATAACTCTTCTACGGTTCTAGCAAGGCGCGAACAAACTAGCTTCATGTTGTGAAGGTGAACCAATGGCTGATGATCAGTATAAAGGATAAAAGGAATGCCATAAAGAAAAGGTCTGAATGTTTTGATTCCCCATCGAAGGGCACATAACTCACGATCTAGCGTGGAGTAGTTCAACTGGGGCCCCGAAAACATCATTGAAGCAAACCCAATTACCCTATGCGATTCCCCCTGTTTCTGTGCCAAATACGCACCACTTCCATAGTTGGAAGCATCAACCCATAACTCTAAACTCTCAGCGTTGGTTGAATAATCTGGATAAGCTAGTTCGATTTCTTCAGCCATTGCAGCCTTAAGGGCATCAAATGCTTCGTTCATTTCATCTGTCCACACTACCTCCTTGTTTCTCCTACCACTAGTAATACTAGATAATGGTCTTTGCATTACTGAACAATTAGGGAGAAATTTACGTTGAAAATTAATAAAACCTAGAAATTCCCGCAATTCACCTTTGGTTTTAGGCTTGGGGTAATCTCTAATTTTGTTGACATACTCTGGTGTCTTTCGTATTCCGCTTGTACTGATTTCATGACCAAGAAATTCCACTTTAGATTTGAAAAATTCACATTTCGCAGGATTGATCTTTAATTTGTAGGTTTCGAGGGTCTGAAGGACTTTACATACAAGATCAAGATGATCATTAAACGTTTTACCCATAATTAATATGTCATCAATATAAACTATGACTTTACTAGAAGGGAAAGATCCTAATACAGCTTGAATCTGTCTCTGGAACGCAGATGGTGCGTTACGCAAGCCAAAACTTAGTCGTTTAAACTGCCAATGATTCCTTGGTGTTGAAAACGCAGTAAAACTCCTACTTCCTTCATCCACAGGTATCTGATAGTAACTTTTTACTAAGTCTAATCGAGTGAAGAAAGTAGTGCCATGTAAACCAAATAGGGAATCAGACAAATTAGGAATTGGATGACGATCGGGAATTGTCACCTTATTAAGTTTACGATAGTCTATACACATTCTGAGACCACCACCCTTCTTTATTATTGGAACAATCGGTGAATTCCAAGGTGAAATACTTGGTTCAATGACATCAAGTGAGTGAAGCTCACGGCATTGACGTTCTATTTCGTCCGCTATAGGAGGAGAGAATCTACGAGGTCGTTGATAAATTGGAGTGTCATCTGACAACTTTATTATATGCTCAGTTACATTCGCGTGGCCCAAATCAAACTCTCCCACACTAAATACCTTGGTTACCTTACTAAATGCAGTCAAAACTTTAATACGCTGACTCTCATTCAACTCTGAGAGTTCAATCCTACCGATATGATCACCATCATCACCCACAGGTTCACCATCATCAGATGGTAATTCAACAACGGATGATACAGTTCCCAAAGTCTGGCCTTCCTGTATCACAGTAGACTCATTATTACTGACACATAGAACTAGTTTCGCATCCTTACCAAAAATACCTGACAGTCCTTGAGTTCTGCCAGCCAGCTTCTCGTCCATTCCATCATCACAATAATAATAAGTCTGACCTGGATCATCCAAAGGGACACTGAAATTGATAGGAACACTGACTGTTGTACCACTAGATAAGTTAACCTTCTGGGCAGCATAGCAACATACATCTTTATATAAAGTTCTCTCTACCTTTCCAGAGACAGCAAACTGAATTTCAATAGAACCATTATCACCAAAGTGCTTAATTAATTTTCGATCTCTGATACTTAACTCAATAAGGTTCTCCTTTAAAAAATCACTACCCAGAAACAGTGAACCACCAATGGCACAACTTTCAGGAAAAACAAGTACATTAACATTATCAAAAGTAGTATTACCAATACATAAAGAGCACACAGTTTGACCTAATGTAGACATAACCTTATTACCTAATACTCTCAATTTAATATCACTAGGAGCAACAGTTAATTCAAGCTCTTTAGAAAGCTTATCAGAAATCAAGGAATAAACAGAACCTGAATCTATTACAGAACTTACAACTTTTGTTTCATTAACGTTAACATCAATTTTAAAAATATTACAATTATCAGTTTCTTTATTAATAAAATTCACTATTTTATATGGAGCAAGAGTATTATCCATATTAATCATTTGTATCTCTTCCTCAAATGGTTTTTCAAAAGGCTTTTCAGTTGTGTCAGCAATAGCAGACTGGTATGGGGATCCAGATGTCCCCCTCAATTTCCTCCCCTTGAAAATGAGAGTACCTAGTTTAACGGCTTATCTTCTGTCCTGCCATACTTAGGATTGTACCTTGGACAATCTTTCATCATGTGAGCCATCCCACAAATCAGACATGATTTGTTAGCTCTCCAGCACTTCTCCTCACTGTGGTTCTGTCTTCCACAATAAGAGCAGCACCTTCCCCTATCTTTCTTATCAAGCTGATGTCTGGTCTCGGGTGACCAGTCCTGTGCTGATGACATAGGATGTCTTCTTGACCATGGTGTCTCCAGGGAAAGTTGTCGGACAGGAGACCTACGATGCCCTGAAGAAGCTTTAGAATTTTGATCACGATGATTGCCACCATATCTCTGTCCTTTAGGCCTCCAATGACGTGATGGTGGGGACATTGACCATTTATCACCAGTAGTGTCAGGATGCTCAGCAGTTCCATGCCTTGAGTTATTCTTAGCCCAAAACTGTCTGCCTTTAGCAGGTGAATCCCTCTTGCAATCAGTTGAAGTACTATGTCTTTCAACTTTGTCAGACCACATTATGGTATGAGGACGATTCAACTCAGGCTGCAGATCTGCAGCTAGTTGCATAATTGCTGCAAAGTTGAGGTGCTTCTGTTGACCTCCAGTTGTAGCTTTCATAGCTTTCTCCATGTCACAAATTTTCTCAGCTACTCTAGTTGGAATTTGTGAAAGGAATTGCTTGCGAAGTTGCTTTGCACATTCTCTAGGTGACTTTGGATAGGCAGATCCTGCAAGCTCCATGAGCCTCATTCCAAACAAATCCAAAGTTTCATTCAAACCTGGAGTAGCTTTTTCGAACTCCTTCCTCCAATATGATTTGCTTCCAATCTTTTGCTTCTTGTAGTAACTCAACAATCTGTCCTTCATTTTGTCATATTTGAGAAGTCTACCACCACAGATAGTGTACACATTGAGCAAGTCTCCTTGTAAAAAGTTCTCCAATTGTTGACATTTGTCATATGAATTTCCCTTAAACTTAGATTTGAAGTAACTTTCATACGAGGTCAAATAATCTTTGAGGTGTTGCTTGCCATTCATATGGTATGGTGGGGGCACTACCACTTCTCTCCTATCCTTTCTTCTCCTCTGATGACTGTGGGAAAAGGCATCATCATCACTAGAAGAGTCCCCTGTAGAAGATGAACAGCTCTCCAGTGATGAATCTGATGAAAGGACAATTTCCTCTATCTTCCTGGTTGTTTTGGCTGGTCTAACACCAGGAAATGAAAAAGGACCACCTTCACTCTTGACGACTGGTTCCTCAACACCATTATGTTCCACGAAGTGGGTGCACCTGACTTCCAACGGAGTTTCTGCCCAGTAACAGTTACCAGCTAACCTCTTTAAAATTTTGTGCCAGCCTTCATAAGTGAAAGTCCGGGTCTCTTCACCACCTAGAAAGAAGTACTGTTGATTATTGGAGAGAACTCTCGTCATGTTCTGTGCTGCCGTACAATAATCATTAGGAACATTTTCGGCTGTTCCTCTATACCACTGAGGGAAGAGAGTCCATCGGAGCCTATCCAGTGTGTGAAGGAGTTCTGGGTCTTCCTCTTCTCCAAACTTCCCATTAACCCAATCAGCTCTAACTTTTGCATTTCCAAACTGACAGAGAAGAGCTTGGAAACCAATTACGTCCTCAATTAACTTTGTGTTGAGGTTAAGCGTTAGTTTGACTTGATTATTATCAGCATCTGGACCATTACTTTTTGGTCTTTGTTTGAAAGAGTACTGGTTTTCCTGGCTCTGCAAGTCAGGCTCTCTCAATCTTGCATCCACCTCACACCCCTTGTCCTTCTTCTTCTTGGCTATCGCTCCAGTCTCTGCACCACTCCTCAATTCTGCACCATTGTCGACTTGTTTACTGCCAATTGGTGGGGATTGTTCCACCACCATCCTTATTGAAGTACACTGTCTTATGCTCCAGAAGAACTAGATCCCGTCGAAGATGCCAATGTAGTCGTTGCCTTAATCTGAGTTCTTATGATCTAGGTTGGAGGATTAGCAGTCTTATATTTAATGGGTTAGTATTATGATGGTGCAACAGGTCAGGTTAGGCAGAAAGATGGAATGCAGAGAGGACAATCAGAAGACAGTGGTGAGAAGATGTATTTCTACAAATTATAATCAAGAGAAAAGAAAGGGTGTGAGGGATGTTATCCCTACAAAGAAACAAAAACAAGAGTAAAGTTAAATGAACAAAAATAAAAGCATAAACATAATTGAATAAGAAATAATAATGAAATCATAATGAATAATTAAATCATATAACACAAATAAGCAAAAACATAAATGAATGACAGATAAACAAGAGTAACTAATAGCTAACTAAATATATGAATCAAGGACAAAAGACACATAGACACTCACTCAGTTGGTGAAGACACGGCGTTAAGAGGATGGACAGATAATGAAGTTGATTACATGCGTTTATTACGTTATGTTAATGAATGAAATTATGAGTTCTGAAAAGGAATGAAAACAGTTATAGTGAAGTTTCTAAAAGTAAATATTGCTACGGCTACAATATATTCCTAAACATGTTAACTACAGAGAAGTTTAGAACAGAACCCATTTTATCAAAGAGAAAATTATTTCAATCTTCAGTGAATCAGTGACACTGTTGAGTTTGACACAGATGACAAATGATTATTATAAGATTATACTTTATACTCAGTTTATGGCTATTTCAATATGATTTAATTTACACAGCTAAGCTTGAAATCAGGAATTATTTCTAAATTTGTTATTCATATTAGGTAGCCTAGTTGTACTTGTACTTTTATCCCAACAAAATAGTAATAATCTATTAACTAAACTACATATATACTAAAGTTAATCATTTTATGGTAAAACTAAAGTTCCTTAGTTCATCATTTTATGGTAAAACTAAAGTTTATTATTTTTTGGTAAAACTGAAATTTATCATTTTATGGTAAAACTAAAATATTTTTTATGAATTAAAAATAACAGAATTATGAAAAATTGATGTACCTCAATTATTATATTATACACTTTCTCTTTACATAAATTGAACTTTTGAATGAGAAGGGAAAATTACTGAAAATAAAATAGAGACTCAAATTTTGATTGGATGATTGGAAACCACTGCCAGACTTATGGTTTAGAGATGTATTTTAACACCTTTGAATGTCATCGCAATAAACTATTCATCTTGCAAAAAAGAGCCATAAGAGCTATTTGCTCCCTCCAGTATAACGAACATACCTCTTTGTATTTTAAAGAAAACGGTATTCTTAAATTAGCTGATTTGCATTTTCAACAGACGTGTATTTATTTTTACAAGACTATTCACCTCAATTTTGATAGTGACCTGTTGGTGTATATTAACAATAATAGATCTGCGGGGAATCATCATTATTCTACTAGAAACCCGTTATTAATACGTACTCCTTTGTTTATTAGGTCAAATTCACAGAGGAGCTTTTATTATCATTATGTGGGAGTAAAATGTTATAATTCTCTGACTGATAATGTCAAATCTTGTGGAACTGTGAATAACTTTAAAAGGGTGACTAAAAGAACATTAATTGAACAATATTGACTCGTACGTAATTTAGTAAGGTATAGGTCTCAGTTTTTCATTATTGTCTATTACTTTAAACTTCGGAACTTCACTTTTCTGTTTATAATCTATGTAACCATTCCTTTCCGTTATTGTGACTCATATTGAATTTTTCTATTGTTTTCTCAGGTAGTGTCTCGGAGCGATATCGTCGGTACTATCGTATTCACCCTATTTGAAGATAGCTATCAATGCCCAAGCCAGTCTGTATTTGGTGCACAAAATTCTACTGACTTTTTGAAAAAGCTGAGAAAATCCACCATAAATTTCCAGTAATTTGGCTGATCCACCAACATTTTGCCCATTTTTCCACCAAAAATTAATGGTAACACCAAGTAATAAAGCATGTCCAAACTCGCCATTTTAATGGCGAGTTTGTGACAGTTATTTTGAGCCCTTCAATTGCAAATGGCGAGTTTTATCTATTTTTCTCCTATGCTACAATGTTATTTTGGAGAGAGTTTATGAAAATTTGATCATTTTGGAGAGAATTTGTTGAATATTGGAGAGAGCTGGAGAGACAAATGGCGAGTTTATGAGACATACTATTTTACTTGGTGGTAACATAGGAATAAATAGCTAAATATCTACCGACTTTGTCAGAATATTATTTTCAATGAAAAAAAATTCCACCGACAAGTCGGTGGAATTTACCATGAAATACAGTCTGGTGCCCAAGAACCATTAAATCGGTTAATAGGGCTGTTGAAATTATTAATTTGTAAGGCATTTTGTTGTGTACAACGATTGAGATGTTGATGTACAGTTTATTTTTTATTTTTGTGAAATGTATTATAGATATTTTAGGTAGATTACGTTGTGTATCGTATGTTTCATGTTGTTGTTCATAACTATTGTATTTTAATTTTTTATTTCAATAAAGTTTTTGATTCATTCATTCATAAAACGTGCCAATTTGATGTACAAAAAAAAAATCATGTCATTCGAACGCGAAGAAATCAATCGATAGTTGCGCTATCGATCGATGGCTGCGCAAACTATTGATCAACAGATTACGCAGCGAAATCGGTCGATATTGCATATCACTCAAACGCGCGTGACATTTACATGTATTTTACTGAGAACAGAAGCCAGAATAGAGGATTTCTTGGAGAACACTTTTCCAGTTCTTGCAATCTGGTATGGCAGATTTGCGGCCCAATTTATTTCTTCTTCTAATATGCACACTCGGACCTCGGTACCTACTCTACACGTAAGCATAAACATTAATAGCTACCTAATGCTAATAGCTGCCTTAACCTCAAAGTTCAAACAAACATTCTCAGTTTTCTGTTGACGAAAATTCGTGAAACTTCGATTACTGTAATAAATATCACAACATAACCAACAAGCACGTTATTTAACTATTTTATTTTTGCATCAAAATATTAAACAACGAAGCAACTAGTCTTCTCTAGGATGTATTTTGGGGTTGATAATTATGCACCTGCCTCATTGAGCCACAAATCGGAATCGCCATAAAAACATTCCGTGTTTTAGTAAAGTGATTCAGGGTCTTAACAAAAAACATTTCATGTTTTAATAAACACGTTTATCGTTTTAAAGATGTACATTCCTCGTTTTAAAATTACAGTGAAGGAGAATTATTAAAATATCAACCCACTTATGAATAGCTGAATTAGTGAAGGCTTTACTCTAGTCGATCTTTGTTCTTATTCTAATAGCGTCGAATGATTAATGAAAAAAAAATCTTAAATCGTTGGTTTGGTGATTTCAATTGCCAATTACTCACTTTCTTAAGTCAAAATACACCGAGCATCAGTTTAGGGAGGTTGACTAAACGGATTTCATATTTGAAGGGTGAAGTAGAAGCACTCTCTTAAGAAATTGTATTTAAAATTAAATATTTTTGGTAGGAGGTAACAAATTTTATACAGGTTCTAAGATCTTTGGATGAAAATAGGCGTAATAATTTTTAGAACATTTGAATAAATAACAAACTTGTAATCTATTAACAGATAATTTAATATACTAATGAGAAACGTATTTAGAGGGAAATAATCTATAACAGATATAAAACGAAATCTTAATATTAAAACTAACAAAAAATAACTAGGTAGTCAAATTTGTTGATAATATAATTAATTAATTTATTAAGGGTTTAACGTCTGCTTCGGAACCAAAGGCCATATCGCCAACACCAAAAAGAAATTAAATACAAGGGACTAGAAGAAGCAGTCAGAAAGGAAACTGGCTCCATGAACAAAGTCACTTACCACAGTCGGTGACAAAGCTCATGGATGCAGAAAAGCTACTCCGTGAATGCAATCACTTACCAAGGAATGTGACGAAACGGGACATCAGTGGCTGCACTCACGGATGGAAGAGGAAAATGAAGAGGTGATAGTAAATGAAGCCTACGAGCCTACTTAACACAAAAATCTAAGACCTCGTAGTTGAAGAGCATAACCCTAGCGCTATCCTCTAAAACTGCAAGTAGCGTTAAAAAAATGGTAAAAATGAAAAAAGACAATCCATAATCCAAATTACAACAGTTCATGGCCGAAGGTACGCCACCCCTTCTCTTCCATTCACCACTGACAGCTTCAGGATAGAGCCCCTGGAGGATGTTGATCATATAAAAAAATATATAATTATAGTTAAATTTTAATTGATATCCATGATACCCGAAGGAATCATAGATACCAATTAAAGTTATATAGCTAGCAATGATAATATATATTTTTCTTATATGATCGAAAATGTGAAAGCGTCCAATAATTTAGAACATAGCTACCCTATCTAGTTCTCTATTTCACAAAATTACCCCACTATACCAAACATTTTTTACTAAAACTACTTCAAGAAATAAATTAAAACAATGCAGATATAAAATACCCAATCATAAGGTAACAAAGAAGCTCAAGACAACAGATATAAAATATAACAAAACAACACAGATTAAAGGCAATAGAATGAGTCTAGTGAAATGTATGCAAGTAGCTGTGTAGGGATGATCACAATACGTAATGGCAAAGTGCAGCAAATAATTGACGAAACTTCTTAAAGAAGAGCTAACGTGAGGTAGATGGAGGAGGTGGCCAAGAAAATGTACCTGTTGGTAGAGAAAAAAAGGAATTAATTAATTCAGCGACATGGCCAATTCGCACAGCACGTCATTTATTCTTCAGATTCTCCATTTTTTAACATCAGATGTATTAACATCTGATGTTAATACAAAAATCTCTCAAGAAGTCAATAAAAAATAAGTATTACAAAAGTATTTACTAAGATCTAAGATGTATCATCAATAATTAGCTATAGGTACTTAATTTCAATCTATGGATCTTATTAAATCTCGAATGTTCACCTAAATTACTTCATTATTTTCTTGAATCAATGATATAAAATATGAAAAGAAGCTAGCTAATTAATATGTTTTTTGAAAAATCATTAAATTGGAATAAAGGGTAAATTTAAAAAATTGATTAGCTAGCAACTTTTTTAAATTAAAAATTTATTTATCCTTATTATTACTTTTATGCCTTATATCAATAAGAAATATCTTTCTTCAGATGAATCTGTTACTGTATTCATAAAGCTTCAATAATTTTGTTCATTAATTTCATTTTCTAATGTAGCTATTTAGTGACTTCACTTACTTGAAATCGGAAGAGATTATTTTGATAAAAGTTGGAAGATTTTTTAATTCGTTTTAATTTCTCCTCATTTTCAAACTCCAGCAAATGAAGGGAATAACACTCGAAAGCTTTTTGATCAATAAAGAGAACAATCTGGAAAAGAAAATTGTAATTATACGGGTTTATAAGCAACATAGAATAAATATAAATATTGGATATAAATTAACATTGATAATGGAATAATCGACAGTAAATTCAATATTTCATTACCAAAAAATTCATTAGCTTAGTTAGAATATTATAAATAAAATCTCATCAATAAGCTATTTTGAACAAGCAAATTTATTACAAATATATAGCTAATTAGCTACTAGCTATAGAGGAGAAATTCATTGTTTAAACAAATTTTTTTTTAATTTACCTTAGGGCTTTCCTCAATAAAATAAATCATCCCTTAGTTAAATATTTGTATATAAAGCAAGGTAATTGATTGATTAAATAAACAACTATTTTTAAATAACAAAGAGGGTTTCCATGCAAGAGTAACCTCTAACTATCTCACTCTAGAAGATCCATTGAGCATCGCAAACACAAGTGACTGTGAAATGCTATCCTGTAATTTAACTGCTGGTTTGACAACTTGATGGAGGATGAATGAACAATTTTCTTTCCATTCATCAACTACACAAATATCTTTTCTATGAAGTGGACACAAGTTGAATCTGAAAATTAGTAGGTAGCTATTTAAATTATATAATTTAAAAATAGCTACTATTAAATTCCATTGGTATTATTCTTCACTCTTATGTTTATTTTATGAATGAATAGCTATATTTAAGTAGCTATATGAACTCCTATAGCTATATCATATGATATCTATATTAAACTTCAGATAAGAATTGTAGCATATATTTATACTGAGATAGCTAGCTAGCTAGCTACTAATTAAGTTCGAGGAGTGACATAAAAATACAGTTTACCTATCTTCAATCCCCATAAGGTATCCCATAGTTCTCCAGAAGTGATTGAACCCATCTAGCAGGTGAAGGGAGTCTTCATTGATACCCAATTCCTTCCACTTGAGTGCCACCACTCCACAAAAAGCCCATTGGGTAACCACCATATCCAACTGTGAAGCACACTGGCTATTTCTCACACAATCATTTCCCTGTGAAGAGTTCAACTGCTTACAGATTGACTTTCGATGGAGTGCTCTCACTGTCAGTATTGATTTATTGGCTCTGCAAAAATAGTAGGAATAAAATATCAAATATGTATTTTATAGTTTCAACATAAATGATCAAACATGTAAGTCTAACATAGAGCAGTAAAATATTATATAGAAATACGATTCCATTGATCTGAAAGTAGGTCTAGGTACTAACTAACTAGTACTTTCTCCAAACTAAAATCATTTAATGATTTCAACTGAAGCTGAAGTAGCTACTTGAGTTAGAGGACCATTGAAAAAGTATTGATCAAGTTTTACAAATAATGACTGATTTTACAATTAAACCTCAACTATTTCATTGCTGCACTGCACATACTTGTCACCAGTTTTGAACACATTTCCCAAGTACCATAGACGCAGATGACGCAGTGTTGAGAGGTACCTTCTGGCTGCAGAATCAATATCGGAAGATTTTTGAGTTTTGCTCAAGACATCTCTGATGTTTGGAAAGTGGAGAATGGAGTAGAGTCCCACCAAATTACTCACAAAAACTGAGAGAAAATTCTCCTCAAAAAATAACTTGCCTCTGAAAGAAATAAGAAAATGATAACACATGACAAAATTGAATTTAGCAATTAAAGTTATTGAACTAACTAAATAATAAATAATTGATTACTAAATTAGGTAGGTACCTAATATTATAAAAGAATATTTTGTTATATAGATAACTTATATTATTTCTATATTTCAATATGCTGAAGTTATATTGTAGCTAATCCTAAAATTTAGTTTTATATTCAAGTTTCAACCACTCTGGAAAATACCTTAGCCCCTTAGGGCTTAGGCAAACGCCAAACAGTTTAATTTAGAGGCTGGGGTCCGGGGATTATACAGTTCCCATTAATTTATTACTGTATTTTAAAGTTTGCTAAACTTCAACAGAGTAATTTATCCACCAGAAAAAGACCACTTATTCAGTAGGCCTATATTTATTATTTATATTAAATAAAGTCAGCAGAATAATATGGGAGATATTTGGGATTTTCTCTCCGAACTATTTTGAATTTATTCCTATATACCTATAGTATTTACATTAATTTTGCTACAAACAGAATAAGATATCTCTATGAGCACTTCACCAATTTCTGCAGTCTTGCAGACTGGTATTAAATTTAGAATTTTTGATTTAATGAGTATTGTCGTATTGGATAGGTATAAGCTATTTAAATATATTTTATACTTAATAATTGATATTCAATATTCAATGCAATGAAAATCTCACTGATCTAGGCCAGACCCAGATTGCATTAGTTGTTGTCTAAGAGCCGCCATTTCACCAACAGGTTATTTGAAGAGCCGTGGGGATATCATATCTGAGCCGTGGGATAAAAATCGCGAGCCATGGGATAAAAAATACAAGCCGTGGGATAAAAAATGAGAGCCGTGGGCCATGTTTTAAAGTGTGGACAAAGTCGCCAGTATATTGGCGACTTTTGAGGGGTTAAATAAGTTGAAAAACATGTAAATAAGGAGTAAATCACTCCCAAAATAGTCTCAAGAGATGCACATGCATAAGGCATGAAGCATAAAGATGTTTCCAAGTGTAAAATCTTTACTAGGAAGTCAAATTTCTCCTTTAAAGTACCTTAAATGTGGCGACCTGCCAGTCTGTATTTGGTGCAAAAAATTCCACTGACTTTTTGAAAAAGCTGAAAAAATCCACCATAAATTTCCAGTGATTTGACCGATCCACCAGCATTTAACCCATTTTTCCACCGAAAATTAATGGTAACATAGGAATAAATAGCTAAAAATCCACTGACTTTGCCAGAATATTATTCTCAAAGGGGAAAAAATTCCACCGACATGTCGGTGGAATTTACCACGAAATACAGACTGGGCGACCTGGATCTATTTTCTCACTAAACTGGCAACTTTCCTGCCACAATTTGAAACATGGGCCGTGGGATAAAAAATGCGAGCCGTGGGATAAAAAATGCGAGCCGTGGGATAAAAAATGCAAGTCGTGGGATAAAAAATGTGTGCTGTGGGATAAAAACTACAAGCAATGGGATATAAACCGAGCCGTGGTGGAAGGAGCAATTACTACCTAGATTTAGTTACTTATTAACAGACCGGGAATATTTGATCAAGTGAAAATTCACATTTGATGAGCCGCAAAGTTTTGAAACTCTTTATAAATGTCTTTTAGAAGACCGCAAGTTTCGAAAAAAATTCACAAAGAATGCAATCTGGGGCCAGACTGCAGGAACTGGGAAACTGTTCTCCAAGAAATCATCTGTTTTGGCTTCTGTTCTCAGTAAAATACATGTAAACATAGGAGGAAATTAAGGATTGTTCGCACAGATTCACAGAAAATATTAAAAATGTCCCATATTCTGCAGACTGGGATCTAGGTACAATGAAAAATAGAAGAAATTTTTTTAAATAATAAGACCTAAGTACTGACCTAAACAATTTAAAACAACTAAAAATAAAAAAAATAACAGGTTTAAGTTAGATAAGTTATAACTACTCCAAGTAAAATAGTATGTCTCACAAACTCGCCATTTGTCTCTCCAGCTCTCTCCAAAATTCAACAAATTCTCTCCAAAATGATCAAATTTTCATAAATTCTCTCCAAAATAACTTTGTAGCATAGGAGAAAAATAGATAAAACTCGCCATTTGCAATTGAAGGGCTCAAAATAACTGTCACAAACTCGCCATTAAAATGGCGAGTTTGGACATGCTTTATTACTTGGTAACTACTAACTAGGTATCAACTTACCTGTTGAATAGAGTCTCATCAAACCACTTTGGTTTAGTAACATCATGTTTATTAAATTCACCAAGTAGAGCAGGTTCTAATATTCCATCAGTGACAAGTCTTGACCCATAAAGATTGGAATCATTCAAAACTTTATCAATTGAATCAGACATATTCAAATATGTATGGTTATTCAAATAGGTACATACAAACCAGATGTATACCTAGCCTACTTCAAAACTTTTCATACAATTTTTTTTTTCAAAAATCCTGCCTATTGTAATAAGTCATTCAAAATCAGTGGTAAAATGAACAGAAATAGGGCAGTATCTAAAAGACGGAAAAGAATTAATAATCGGCGTGAGCGTGCACGCTCACGCCACTGTCTAAAAGCCGGAAAAAAGGAATTTGCGTGCACGCCCACGCAACTAAGTTGACTAAAATATGGGAAGGTGGAATTTTATGGAATTTCTTGGCGTGCACGCTCACGCAATTATCTAAAATGCGGAAAAAAATAATCGGCGTGCACGCTCACGCAACTGTCTAAAACGCGGAAAAATTAAAAAAAAATGGCGTGCACGCTCACGCAAATGTCTAAATTAAAATAATTGGCGTGCACGCTCACGCAACTGTCTAAAATGCGGAAAAAAAGAACTGGCGTGCACGCTCACGCAACTGTCAAAAACGCAGAAAAAAAATAAAAAAAATGCCGTGCACGCTCACGCAAATGTCTAAATTAAAATAATTGGCGTGCACGCTCACGCAACTGTCTAAAATGCGGAAAAAAAAGAACTGGCGTGCACGCTCACGCAACTGTCAAAACTGCAGAAAAAAATAAAAAATGGCGTGCACGCTCACACAAATGTCTAAATTAAAATAATTGGCGTGCACGCTCACGCAACTGTCTAAAATGCGGAAAAAAAATAATTGGCGTGCACGCTCACGCAACTGTCTAAAACTTGAAATTTTTTTAAAAAAATGGCGTGCACGCTCACGCAAATGTCTAAATTAAAATAATTGGCGTGCACGCTCACGCAACTGTCTAAAATGCGGAAAAAAAAGAACTGGCGTGCACGCTCACGCAACTGTCAAAAACGCAGATAAAAATATAAAAATGGCGTGCACGCTCACGCAAATGTCTAAATTAAAATAATTGGCGTGCACGCTCACGCAACTGTCTAAAATGCGGAAAAAAAAGAACTGGCGTGCACGCTCACGCAACTGTCAAAACCGCAGAAAAAAATAAAAAAATGGCGTGCACGCTCACGCAAGTGTCTAAATTAAAATAATTGGCGTGCACGCTCACGCAACTGTCTGAAATGCGGAAAAAAAATAATTGGCGTGCACGCTCACGCAACTGTCAAAAACGCAGAATTTTTTTTAAAAAATGGCGTGCACGCTCACGCAAATGTCTAAATTAAAAAAATTGGCGTGCACGCTCACGCAACTGTCTAAAATGCGGAAACAAAAGAACTGGCGTGCACGCTCACGCAACTGTCAAAAATGCAGAAAAAAATTTAAAAAATGGCGTGCACGCTCACGCAAATGTCTAAATTAAAATAATTGGCGTGCACGCTCACGCAACTGTCTAAAATGCGGAAAAAAAAGAACTGGCGTGCACGCTCACGCAAATGTCAAAAACGCAGAATTTTTTTTAAAAAATGGCGTGCACGCTCACGCAAATGTCTAAATTAAAAAAATTGGCGTGCACGCTCACGCAACTGTCTAAAATGCGGAAACAAAAGAACTGGCGTGCACGCTCACGCAACTGTCAAAAATGCAGAAAAAAATTTAAAAAATGGCGTGCACGCTCACGCAAATGTCTAAATTAAAATAATTGGCGTGCACGCTCACGCAACTGTCTAAAATGCAGAAAAAAAAGAACTGGCGTGCACGCTCACGCAAATGTCAAAAACGCAGAATTTTTTTAAAAAATGGCGTGCACGCTCACGCAAATGTCTAAATTAAAATAATTGGCATGCACACTCACGCAACTGTCTAAGATGCGGAAAAAAAATAATTTGCGTGCACGCTCACGCAACTGTCAAAAACGCAGAAAAAATAAAAAAATGGCGTGCACGCTCACGCAAATGTCTAAATTAAAATAATTGGCGTGCACGCTCACGCAACTGTCTAAAATGCGGGAAAAAAAAGAATTGGCGTGCACGCTCACGCAAATGTCTAAATTAAAATAATTGGCGTGCACGCTCACGCAACTGTCTAGAAAACTGAAATTGGATTTTTTTAGCGTGCACGCTCACGCAACTGTCTAAAATGCGGAAACAAAAGAACTGGCGTGCACGCTCACGCAACTGTCAAAAATGCAGAAAAAAATTTAAAAAATGGCGTGCACGCTCACGCAAATGTCTAAATTAAAATAATTGGCGTGCACGCTCACGCAACTGTCTAAAATGCAGAAAAAAAAGAACTGGCGTGCACGCTCACGCAAATGTCAAAAACGCAGAATTTTTTTAAAAAATGGCGTGCACGCTCACGCAAATGTCTAAATTAAAATAATTGGCATGCACACTCACGCAACTGTCTAAGATGCGGAAAAAAAATAATTTGCGTGCACGCTCACGCAACTGTCAAAAACGCAGAAAAAATAAAAAAATGGCGTGCACGCTCACGCAAATGTCTAAATTAAAATAATTGGCGTGCACGCTCACGCAACTGTCTAAAATGCGGGAAAAAAAAGAATTGGCGTGCACGCTCACGCAAATGTCTAAATTAAAATAATTGGCGTGCACGCTCACGCAACTGTCTAGAAAACTGAAATTGGATTTTTTTAGCGTGCACGCTCACGCAACTGTCTAAAATGCGGGAAAAAAAAGAATTGGCGTGCACGCTCACGCAAATGTCTAAATTAAAATAATTGGCGTGCACGCTCACGCAACTGTCTAGAAAACTGAAATTGGATTTTTTTAGCGTGCACGCTCACGCAACTGTCTAAAATGCGGAGAAATAGGAATTTTGGCGTACACACTCACGCAACTGTCTAAAATGCAGTAAATTAAATTTTTTGACTCTATTTTTTTGACTCAATTTGATGACTCAAATTTTTTTGACTCAAATTTTTTTTGACTCAAATTTTCTTTTGACTCAAATTTTTTTGACTCAAATTTTTTTTACTCAAATTTTTTTGACTCAAATTTTTTGACTCAAATTTCTTGGCTCAATTGTTTTACATATTTTTCTGTCTAAATACATTTTTTAAACAACTTTTTTTTTTAATTAATTCCTTCAAATATATTCTTTGAATATATATATCTTTAATTAATAATATTTTTTCTTTTACTATTGATAACCCATGAATTGTGATGGGAAGTACACTAGTTAGTGAGAATAAAATAGAAATTAGCGTGACGACATATTAATTATTAAATTGTATAATATACTTTTGAATGGAATAATGTTTTAGCGTGAAAGAAACGTGCGTTACGCAACTTAGTACAATGATGATAGAAAATAAAAATTGGCGTGACGATATCAATTGTATAGTTTAATATCGGATGGAATTATGTGTTGGCGTGATAGAAACGTGCGGCACGCTGCTTAAGTGAAAAGATAACAGAAATTTTAAATTAGCCTGACGATATCAATTGTATAGTATAATATCGGATGGAACTATGTGTTGGCGTGATAGAAACGTGCGGCACGCTGCTTAGTGAAAAGATAACAAAAATTATAAATTAGCATGACGATATCAATTGTATAGTATAATATCGGATGGAACTATGTATTGGCGTGATAATTCCATAACACATAATTCCATCCGATTTAAAACTATACAATTGAAATCTTCACGCTAATTTATAATTTCTGTTATCTTTTCACTAAGCAGCGTGCCGCACGTTTCTATCACGCCAATACATAATTCCATCCGATATTAAACTATACAGTTAATATCGTCACGCTAATTTACATTTTCAATTATCGTTGTACTAAGTTGTGTGACGCACGTTTCTATCACGCCAACACATAATTCCTTTAACAATTAAACATATATGATATAATCAGAGATGGGCGAAAAGTACATCGAAAGTACTTAAGTACCAAGTACAAGTACTCGTAAATCAATGTACTTGAAGTAGTTGCCCAAGTACTCAAATAAAAAAGTACTTTCAAAGTACAAGTACAAAGTACTTTTTAGAGTACTTTAAAGTACCAAGTACATTTACTATACAATTTAAAAACTAATAATTTATACTGTTAACTCTGATAGTACATCTTCTCAGTGACTTTATTCTCTGATAGTACATCATCACAGTGACTCTTTTCTCTGATAGTACATCATCACAGTGACTTTTCTCTGACAGTACATCAACACAGTGATTCTTTTCTCTGATAGTACATCATCACAGTGACTCTTTTCTCTGATAGTACATCATCACAGTGACTCTTTTCTCTGATGGGATATCATCACAGTGACTCTTTTTTTCTGATGGTATATCATCACAGTGACTCTTTTCTCTGACAGTACATCAACACAGTGATTCTTTTCTCTGATAGTACATCACCACAGTGACTTTTCTCTGATAGTACATCATCACAGTGACTCACTGTACACGTCTACACGCTTATAATTCGTCAATGTGTTTGGTAAATATTGGTTGTGATATCT
This sequence comes from Caprella mutica, assembly GCA_947561585.1. NCBI lineage: Eukaryota > Metazoa > Arthropoda > Malacostraca > Amphipoda > Caprellidae > Caprella > Caprella mutica. The sequence continues at coordinate 7,546 of CANNZV010001270.1, read as the reverse complement.
AGGTATCATAAAATAATTGTATTCAATATACTTAAATTGGTCAATATAACTCATAGTCTCTATACATGATTGTATGTCAGAATATATAAATATTCACCGTCACATAAAAGTATACAATATGTCATACAGTCTTAGTTTTCGATTCTACTGTTTTACAAAGTTTTCAATTTTACTGCTTGACAAACAATTTTCCAACATGTTGGACATCTTCAAACTCTAGTTTTTATCCAGTTGCTGTAAATACAGTTTTAATGAGAAAAAGAATTAATTTTGTAGAGATTTTAAATTTAATCTTTTAAAATCTCTTGACTGAAAGGAAAAAAATGTACTTTGCAAAATACTTTTTACTTGGAAAGTAACAAGTACTTGTAAAAAGTACTTCTAAGTAATTATTCAAAGTACTTTTTAGAAAGTACTTGAAGTAGTACTTGAAGTACTTACTTGTTACTTAGTACTTTTACTTGGTACTTGGGAAGTACTTTCCCGCCCATCTCTGGATATAATCAGGTTAATTTATATTTCCAGTATATTTTCACTAATTAACGTGCAGCACGTTCCTATCACGCCAATACATAATTCAATCTAATAAAAAATTATACAATTGATATCGTCACGCTAATTAATGTTTTCAGTTATCGTTGTACTAAGTTGCGTGACGCATGTTCCTATCACGCCAACACATAAATCCAGGCAATAACCAACTATACAATTGATATCGTCACGCCAATTAATATTTTCAATTATCGTTGTACTAAATTGTATGACGCACGTTTCTATCACGCCAACACATAATTCCGTTAATAATTAAACTATGATATAATCACGCTAATTTATATTTCAGTATTTTTTCACTAACTAACGTGCTGCACGTTTCTATTACGCCATCACATAATTCCATCCGATATTAAACTATACAATTGATATCTTCAAGCTAATTTATAATTTCTGTTATCTTTTCACTAAGCAGCGTGCCGCACGTTTCTATCACGCCAACAATTAAATTCCATGCGATATTAAACTAGACAATTGATATCGTCACGCTAAGTTACATTTTCGGTTATCTTTTCACTAAGCAGCGGGCTGCACGTTTCTATCACGCCAACACATAGTTCCATCCGATATTATACTATACAATTGATATCGTCAGGCTAATTTAAAATTTATGTTATCTTTTCACTAATTGCTGTGTGCCGCACGTTTCTATCACGCCAACACATAGTTCCATCCGTTATTATACTATACAATTGATATCGTCAGGCTAATTTAAAATTGATATCTTCAGGCTAATTTAAAATTTCTGTTATCTGTTCACTAAGCTGTGTGCCGCACGTTTCTATCACGCCTGGTGACGCCAACACATAGTTCCATCCGTTATTATACTATACAATTGATATTGTCAGGCTAATTTATAATTTCGGTTATCTTTTCACTAAGCAGCGGGCTGCACGTTTTCATCACGCCAACACATAATTCCATCCGATATTATACTATACAATTGATATCGTCAGGCTAATTTATAATTTCGGTTATCTTTTCACTAAGCAGCGGGCTGCACGTTTCTATCACGCCAACACATAATTCCATACAATAGTAAATTATACAATTGATATTGTCACGCCAATTTATATTTTCTGTCATCATTGTGCTAATTAAGTTGCGTGACACACGTTCCTTTCATGCATCACATAATTCCGTTCAAAATTATATTATAAAATTAATATATCGTCACGCTAATTTATATTTATATTTCAATTTCACTAACTATAGTGTACTTCCCATAAAAATAATGGGTTATCAATAGTAAAAGAAAAAAATAATATTAATTAAAAATATATATCTTTAAAGAATATATTTGATTCAAAATATTTGATTCAAAATATTTGATTCAAAATATTTGATTCAAAATATTTGATTCAAAATATTTGATTCAAAATATTTGATTCAAAATATTTGAGTTAAAAATATTTGAGCCAAAAATGTTTGAGCCAAAAATATTTCAGCCAAAAATATTTCAGCCAAAAAAATTTTAGTCAAAAAATTTTAGTCAAAATATTTGAGTCAAAAATATTTGAGCCAAAAATATTTGAGCCAAAATATTTGAGTCAAAATATTTGAGTCAAAATATTTGAGTCAAAATATTTGAGTCAAAATATTTGAGTCAAAATATTTGAGTCAAAATATTTGAGTCAAAAAATTTGAGTCAAAATATTTGAGTCAAAATATTTGAGTCAAAATATTTGAGTCAAAATATTTGAGTCAAAATATTTGAGTCAAAATATTTGAGTCAAAAAATTTGAGTCAAAATATTTGAGTCAAAATATTTGAGTCTAAAATTTTTGAGTCTAAAATTTTTGAGTCTAAAATTTTTGAGTCTAAAATTTTTGAGTCAAAATATTTGAGTCAAAAATATTTGAGTCAGAAATATTTGAGTCAAAAATATTTGAGTCAAAAATATTTGAGTCAAAAATATTTGAGTCAAATTTATTTGAGTCAAAAATATTTGAGTCAAAAATATTTGAGTCAAAAATATTTGAGTCAAAATATTTGAGTCAAAAAATTTGAGTCAAAAAATTTGAGTCAAAATATTTGAGTCAAAATATTTGAGTCAAAATATTTGAGTCAAAATATTTGAGTCAAAATATTTGAGTCAAAATATTTGAGTCAAAATATTTGAGTCAAAATATTTGAGTCAAAATATTTGAGTCAAAATATTTGAGTCAAAATATTTGAGTCAAAAAATTTGAGTCAAAATATTTGAGTCAAAATATTTGAGTCAAAATATTTGAGTCAAAATATTTGAGTCAAAATATTTGAGTCAAAATATTTGAGTCAAAATATTTGAGTCAAAATATTTGAGTCAAAAAATTTGAGTCAAAATATTTGAGTCAAAATATTTGAGTCTAAAATTTTTGAGTCTAAAATTTTTGAGTCTAAAATTTTTGAGTCAAAATATTTGAGTCAAAAATATTTGAGTCAGAAATATTTGAGTCAGAAATATTTGAGTCAAAAATATTTGAGTCAAAAATATTTGAGTCAAAAATATTTGAGTCAAAAATATTTGAGTCAAAAATATTTGAGTCAAAAATATTTGAGTCAAAAATATTTGAGTCAAAAATATTTGAGTCAAAATATTTGAGTCAAAATATTTGAGTCAAAATATTTGAGTCAAAAAATTTGAGTCAAAATATTTGAGTCAAAATATTTGAGTCAAAATATTTGAGTCTAAAATTTTTGAGTCTAAAATTTTTGAGTCTAAAATTTTTGAGTCAAAATATTTGAGTCAAAAATATTTGAGTCAGAAATATTTGAGTCAGAAATATTTGAGTCAAAAATATTTGAGTCAAAAATATTTGAGTCAAAAATATTTGAGTCAAAAATATTTGAGTCAAAAATATTTGAGTCAAAAATATTTGAGTCAAAAATATTTGAGTCAAAAATATTTGAGTCAAAAATATTTGAGTCAAAAATATTTGACAGTTGCGTGAGCGTGCACGCAAATTCTTTTTTTCCGCATTTTAGACAGTTGCGTGAGCGTGCACGCCAATAATTTCAATTTTTCTGCGTTTTAGACAGTTGCGTGAGCGTGCACGCCAAGAAATTCCATGAAATTCCACTTTTCCATGTTTTAGTCAACTTAGTTGCGTGGGCGTGCACGCAAATTCCATTTTCCCTGTTTTAGTCAATACTAAGTGACGTGAGCGTGCACGCTCACGTCACGCTCACGTTTTTTTTCCGCATTTTAGTTAGTGCCCAGAAATAGGTAGCTCATTAACCTTCGCCTACATTTTATCAATAAAATATTGAAGAGGTCAACCATGGTTAAAATAACTAAAATGCGGAAAATATATATATATTTTTTAAATTAAATTTTAAGGGCCCGGTTTAGCCTATATTTGGTTGTTCGTGCTATCTTCTGTAATCTATTCATAGGAAATAGTCAAACTAAATGAGTAAAGTTGCTTGGAGATATCAGAGTATTAATCATAATCTGCTTTAATACTTGGATTGGAGTTATCGGCCAGGCTCTGCATTTTTGATCATATGAGAAATCAATTGGTTAAATCAGTGGTCGGCAACCTTTTGGTCGTCGCGGACCGGTAAACGCTCAAAAAAATTCTCGCGGCCGGAGGGATGAATGTAGCTAATAGTATTAGGTAGGCCAAAAATTCGTTCGCTTCTATGAGTGGCTACTTCTTTCTGATGATACCAGAACGAGCTAATATAATATATTCCTTTATCTAAACATTTCATTTAATACGTTTCTTGCCATGTGACCACCGGTGGGTGTCGACGTGAATTTATGACGTGAATCGTTGCTTGTAGATATGTTCAAAGATTTTGAACCTTCAAATTCTCTTTTTCACCTTATTAGAGAAAGGTTTTAGTTAAGATAAAAATTATAGGTTATAATGAAAAGTTGTAATTAAAAAGTTGTTTTATGAAAGCGGCAAGAAACGTGTTAAACTAACAATATGGTTCAATAAATACCAATAATATTCAGGTAAAAATAATGTCTTTACTCAGGTACGGAAAACTCATAATCAGGTAAAAAGAAGAATCACCTGTAGAATCTGCGCACCAGTCAATTTTGGGGTGCAGATTGTACAGGAGTGAAATCATTGGGGTTCGGATTCTACAGATGATCCCAAAGGAGATAGTAATACTCAAGTACGAAAAAATAATAATGAGATAATAGTAGTCAGGTCTAAACATGATTTGAACGTGACACGAAGGGCAGGGTAAGGATGTACTTTTTAACAGGATTCAACAGACAAGCCTCTAAATTTCTTGATTAAAACACCTCAATTGTTATACATATATTGTTTTACGTTATATAATCATTTCAAATGTTAGTGTCTCGGAAAATTTGAATTTGACCACCAACTTTATATTATTCATTCGAGTGAAGTCACACTTATATTTATTAATCAATTGTTGAATGTTCTTCTGCGGCCCGGTACCAATACCGGTCCGCGGACCGGGGGTTGCCGACCACTGGGTTAAATGACCACTAATAAATGGTGCAGACAAAATCACAAAATCAATGAGAATCAAAAGATTAATTGGTTAAATGACCACTAATAAATGGTGCAAATAAAATCGCAAAGGCAATGAGAATCAAAAGATTAACCGCTATTTAGGAGAAAATGTGTCGATTCTCAGAAACCCCAATTTACACTTTAGTGTCACAAACTAAAGTTTTTCATTCCTATAAGATATGAAAAACGTATTATTCAATGTAATTTGCTAAGTTAGTTGGCATATGGTATTCATCAAAATAATAAAATCTTGGTTTGAAAGTTTTAAAGGTCCTCTCTAGGCTCCGGGAAAAAAATGATTTAACATAATATTATAGAACTAAGGTCTACGATCATTATTCTGCAAACTGCATACAATTCGGTTCAGCATATATTTTATATATAATTAATATTTAAAGTGTTTTAGTACTCTGTGAGCAATAATTGAGCGAATCACTAATCTGATGTTCAAGAAGGAGATTGTACACTCTTTGTTTTGATTACAAATTTGAATTTAATAAACAAACCATGCGTTTTCGGCCTTTATTTAAATTATTTTATATATTAATTGTTTCCTAAAGTATATAAACGTTTCTATTATAAGTTCATTCAATTTTATACCTTTACACGAATATTAGATGGATTTATTAAACCTAATACTTAGTTGACAATCAAAACAAATGGTGTACATTCTTTTTCTTCAGGCTGAAAATTTCTTAAATTAGTAAGTCGGAAGTAAAATAGGTTTTGTAGAGTTTTGATTATAAAAATCTTTAAAAGCATATAAAATTAAAAATATGCTACCAAATTCGATGCAGCTTGCAGCAAAATGATAAGAAACATTAGCCTCGTTGAATAAAGCAATAAAAATATTTGCTTGGAGGGGACCTTTAATAGCCCAATACATTATACCTAGGTAGGTAAGTGTTTTCTTGAATAGGTTTTATTACTTCTAATCAAGGTAAAGGAACATCTGTTGCTGTATCCTGCATCTAATGAAATAATTACGCTGTTTTTAGTTAGGTATATACCTACAACTTTCACTACATAATTATTTACATTAAAATTTAAATATTAAAGTATTTTAAGTGTTCCAATGATTTCTATTTTTATTTCCGTTATTTAGATTTGAGTTACTTCATTTTAGTCTGATTCTAAATCTAATTTCAATTTGATAAAATACGTTATATGTGGCGCTGCTCACGTGTAGGTACCTATCACTCTATGAGGATGGGAGTGTGTAGATCACATATGAATTATCTTTAAAATAAAGATTAATACAGGACCAAAAGTATTTAATAATTTATACCAGGTAGTAGATAGCTACAAACTCCTCCAATTAAAAAGTTAAAAACATGTGTGATGTGTGATTTAGTTTACTTGTTATTCACAGATTTTTCAACTTATTTAACCTCTCAAAAGTTGCCAGCCAGTCTGTATTTGGTGCACAAAATCCCACTAGCTACTTTTTCAAAAAGCTGAAAAAATCCACCTTAAATTTCCATTAATTTGGATGATCCACCAACATTTTCCCAATTTATCCACCATGTTTCAAAGTATGAACAAATTCGCCAGTATATTGGCGACTTTCCAGTCTGTATTTGGTGCACAAAATTCCACTGACTTTTTGAAAAGCTGAAAAAATCCACCATAAATTTCCAGTAATTTGGCTGATCCACCCAGTCTGCAGAACAAGGGGAAGGGACATTTTTGACATTTTCTGTGCGAACAATCCTTAATTTCCTCCTATATTTACATGTATTTTACTGAGAACAGAAGCCAAAATAGAGGATTTCTTGGAGAACAGTTCACCAGTTCCTGCAGTCTGGTGATGATGATCCACCAACATTTTATGATTTTACCCAGTCTCGGCAGTCTGTATTTCGTGGTAAATTCCCTAGTTTCAGAGAATGATCATTGAGTCGCCAATAATAATATATCTTTTTTTTCAAAATAAGTCAACTAAAATTAGTAATGCAGTCGCCAGCCACTCTGTATTTCGTGGTAAATTCTACCGACTTGTCGGTGGAATTTTTTCCCTTTGAAAATAATATTCTGGCAAAGTCGGTGGATTTTTAGCTATTTATTCCTATGTTACCATTAATTTTCGGTGGAAAAATGAGCAAAATGTTGGTGGATCAGTCAAATTACTGGAAATTTATGGTGGATTTTTTCAGCTTTTTCTAAAAGTCAGTGGAATTTTTTGCACCAAATACAGACTGGCATTAGCTGTTGTCCAAGAGCTGCCATTTCACCAACAGGTTATTTGAAGAGCCGTGGGAATATCATATCTGAGCCGTGGGATAAAAATCGCGAGCCGTGGGATAAAAAATGCGAGCCGTGGGATAAAAAATGCGAGCCGTGGGATAAAAAATGCGAGCCGTGGGATAAAGAATGCGAGCCGTGGGATAAAGAATGCGAGCCGTGGGATAAAAAATGCGAGCCGTGGGATAAAAAATGCAAGCCGTGGGATAAAAAATGCGAGTCGTGGGATAAAAAATGCGAGCCGTGGGATAAAAAATGCGAGC
>CANNZV010001269.1:204771-233127 GCA_947561585.1 Caprella mutica | reverse complement strand
AATATAAACTAGATCATAGATGTGTATGTAAAAGTTTGTGTGAGGGATATGAATATTTTGTATCGATATTATGAGCAATGTATCGATATTATGAGCATTGTATCGAGATTATGAGCATTGTATCGGTATTATGAGCATTGTATCGATATTATGAGCATTATATCGGTATTATGAGCATTGTATCGGTATTATGAGCATTGTATCGATATTATGAGCATTGTATCGATATTATGAGCAATGTATCGATATTATGAGCATTGTATCGATATTATGAGCATTATATCGGTATTATGAGCATTGTATCGGTATTATGAGCATTGTATCGATATTATGAGCATTATATCGGTATTATGAGCATTGTGTCGGTATTATGAGCATTGTATCGATATTATGAGCATTATATCGGTATTATGAGCATTGTATCGATATTATGAGCATTGTATCGATATTATGAGCATTATATCGGTAATATGAGCATTGTATCGATATTATGAGCATTATATCGGTATTATGAGCATTGTATCGATATTATGAGCATTGTATCGATATTATGAGCATTATATCGGTATTATGAGCATTGTATCGATATTATGAGCATTGTATCGATATTATGAGCATTATATCGGTATTATGAGCATTGTATCGGTATTATGAGCATTGTAACGGTATTATGAGCATTGTATCGATATTATGAGCATTATATCGGTATTATGAGCATTGTATCGATATTATGAGCATTGTATCGATATTTTGAGCATTGTATCGATATTTTGAGCATTGTATCGATGTTATGAGCATTATATCGATATTATGAGCATTGTATCGATGTTATGAGCATTGTATCGATATTATGAGCATTGTATCGATATTATGAGCATTGTATCGATATTATGAGCATTGTATCGATATTATGAGCATTATATCGGTATTATGAGCATTGTATCGATATTTTGAGCATTGTATCGATATTATGAGCATTGTATCGGTACTATGAGCATTGTATCGATATTATGAGCATTGTATCGATATTATGAGCATTGTATCGGTTTTATGAGCATTGTATCGATATTATGAGCATTGTATCGGTATTATGAACATTGTATCGATATTATGAGCATTGTATCGATATTATGAGCATTGTATCGATATTATGAGCATTGTATCGATATTATGAGCATTGTATCGATATTATGAGCATTGTATCGATATTATGAGCATTGTATCGGTATTATGAGCATTGTATCGATATTATGAGCATTGTATCGATATTATGAGCATTGTATCGATATTTTGAGCATTGTATCGATATTATGAGCAATTTATCGATATTATGAGCAATGTATCGATATTATGAGCAATGTATCGATATTATGAGCATTATATCGGTATTATGAGCATTGTATCGATATTATGAGCATTATATCGGTATTATGAGCATTGTATCGATATTATGAGCATTGTATCGATATTATGAGCATTGTATCGATATTATGAGCAATTTATCGATATTATGAGCAATGTATCGATATTATGAGCAATGTATCGATATTATGAGCATTGTATCGATATTATGAGCAATGTATCGATATTATGAGCAATGTATCGATAGTATGAGCATTATACAATATACATCAACTCAAAAGAAGTGTAACCGAAATGATTTATTTGACAGTTTACTAATTTCACATTCCCAACATTAACTTTATAACTAATTGTAATGCATTTAGATATTTAGCAATTTTATTTGGGTACACGACGATTAATTTGTAAGATTTGAAAATAATAGGAAATCAGAAAATTGTGATTTTAGTAATTAACATCCATGCAGTGAGACTCTTTTTTTATACTACGTGAGTGTGCAGCCACTTTCCTTCCTTGCTATTTCTTTTCAGTCACTTGTACCTAGTTTTCATTTGGCATAAGGACCCTTAATTAAATTCAAAAATTTATATATGCATTTTTTTCTAACAAAAGATATTTTGGATAAATAACATATTTATTTTGTTAAAATACGGGGTTTGCCAATAGAGAAAACTCTGGTAAGATCCCATTAATGAAGTGCTTCAATTGCAACTATTTTTTTAAGACAGTATTTTCCATTTTCAGAACTCAATCTAACTCACTTATTTAAGAGAATGCAACACTGGAAATGATTCCACTCTCATCTAACTAACACAGTCAAACATATTACAGAGCAGACATGAGAAGATGGTAATTAGATTTACTGTTGTACTTAATAACACATTAAAAGTGAATTTCTTCCCCTCACCTTGCGATAGAAATAGTTAGATTAGAGAGAATGCAATGGCTAACAACACCTTGGTTCACAGTTTTGCGTAAGTAGGAAGTGATTTGCTTTCACCGTCAGTGACGCTAGATGTCAGTGACTCTAGTTAGGAGAGATGGTCACTCGGTACCCAGTGGCAAGAGACTGACCCTCAGCTGCCTCTACCACTCTATATAAGACACCAGACACAGAGAAAGTGAACACAGGCCCAACACGATGAACCAACACAAAGGGACGTGATTGATGGCAAATAGAGGGATTGATGTAGAGAACATTTGGCATAAAATATAGAGAACATTTGACACAAACTATTGAGAACATTTGACACAAACTATTGAGAACATTTGACACAAACCATGGAGAAAATTTGACACAAACTATTGAGAACATTTGACACAAACCATGGAGAACATTTGACACTAATTATTGAGAACAATTGACACAAACTATTGAGAACATTTGACACTAACTATTGAGAACATTTGACACAAACTATAGAGAACATTTGACACAAACTATTGAGAACATTTGACACAAACCATGGAGAACATTTGACACTAATTATTGAGAACATTTGACACAAACTATTGAGAACATTTGACACAAACTATTGAGAACATTTGACACAAACCATGGAGAACATTTGACACAAACTATTGAGAACATTTGACACAAACCATGGAGAACATTTGACACAAACTATTGAGAACATTTGACACAAACCATGGAGAACATTTGACACTAATTATTGAGAACAATTGACACAAACTATTGAGAACATTTGACACAAACTATAGAGAACATTTGACACAAACCGAAAGGAATAACTATTTTGTTTTGATCGTTTCTACGAAGTAAAATCTAGTCATTATGACTGAGAGAAATAGTCTCAGGGTCAGTAGTCTCTGAATGGTGTTAGTCATTATGACTGAGAGAAATAGTCTCTGGGTCAGTAGTCTCTGAATGGTGTTAGTCATTGTGACTGAGAGAAATAGTCTCTGGGTCAGTAGTCTCTGAATGGTGTTAGTCATTGTGACTGAGAGAAGTAGTCTCTGGGTCAGTAGTCTCTGAATGGTGTTAGTCATTATGACTGAGAGAAGTAGTCTCTGGGTCAGTAGTCTCTGAATGGTGTTAGTCATTGTGACTGAGAGAAATAGTCTCAGAGTTTCTTTACCGCATTCACTCGGTATTCCCTCTGCTGTTCTAATTCGCGGAAATAACCGACTGACCCTAAATTCACTTTCGATTTCTGAAGTTGCTGTAGGAACTTTTTGTCCACATTTATTGTAATGAATTGACTAATATTAACAGTAGATTAAATGCCACCTTATTGTAATGAAGTGACTAATATTAACAGTAGATTAAATGCCACCTCATTGTAATGAAGTGACTAATATTAACAGTAGATTAAATGCCACCTCATTGTAATGATGTGACTAATATTAACAGTAGATTAAATGCCACCTTATTGTAATGAAGTGACTAATATTAACAGTAGATTAAATGCCACCTCATTGTAATGATGTGACTAATATTAACAGTAGATTAAATGCCACCTTATTGTAATGAAGTGACTAATATTAACAGTAGATTAAATGCCACCTCATTGTAATGAAGTGACTAATATTGACAGTAGATTAAATGCCACCTTATTGTAATGAAGTGACTAATATTAACAGTAGCTTAAATGCCACCTCATTGTAATGAAGTGACTAATATTGACAGTAGATTAAATGCCACCTCATTGTAATGATGTGACTAATATTGACAGTAGATTAAATGCCACCTTATTGTAATGAAGTGACTAATATTAACAGTAGATTAAATGCCACCTTATTGTAATGAAGTGACTAATATTAACAGTAGATTAAATGCCACCTCATTGTAATGAAGTGACTAATATTAACAGTAGATTAAATGCCACCTCATTGTAATGATGTGACTAATATTAACAGTAGATTAAATGCCACCTTATTGTAATGAAGTGACTAATATTAACAGTAGATTAAATGCCACCTCATTGTAATGATGTGACTAATATTAACAGTAGATTAAATGCCACCTTATTGTAATGAAGTGACTAATATTAACAGTAGATTAAATGCCACCTCATTGTAATGAAGTGACTAATATTGACAGTAGATTAAATGCCACCTTATTGTAATGAAGTGACTAATATTAACAGTAGCTTAAATGCCACCTCATTGTAATGAAGTGACTAATATTGACAGTAGATTAAATGCCACCTTATTGTAATGAAGTGACTAATATTAACAGTAGCTTAAATGCCACCTCATTGTAATGAAGTGACTAATATTGACAGTAGATTAAATGCCACCTCATTGTAATGATGTGACTAATATTGACAGTAGATTAAATGCCACCTCATTGTAATGAAGTGACTAATATTGACAGTAGATTAAATGCCACCTCATTGTAATGAAGTGACTAATATTGACAGTAGATTAAATGCCACCTCATTGTAATGAAGTGACTAATATTAACAGTAGATTAAATGCCACCTCATTGTAATGATGTGACTAATATTAACAGTAGATTAAATGCCACCTTATTGTAATGAAGTGACTAATATTAACAGTAGATTAAATGCCACCTCATTGTAATGAAGTGACTAATATTGACAGTAGATTAAATGCCACCTTATTGTAATGAAGTGACTAATATTAACAGTAGCTTAAATGCCACCTCATTGTAATGAAGTGACTAATATTGACAGTAGATTAAATGCCACCTTATTGTAATGAAGTGACTAATATTAACAGTAGCTTAAATGCCACCTCATTGTAATGAAGTGACTAATATTGACAGTAGATTAAATGCCACCTCATTGTAATGATGTGACTAATATTAACAGTAGATTAAATGCCACCTCATTGTAATGATGTGACTAATATTAACAGTAGATTAAATGCCACCTTATTGTAATGAAGTGACTAATATTAACAGTAGATTAAATGCCACCTCAAATTGTAATGATGTGACTAATATTAACAGTAGATTAAATGCCACCTTATTGTAATGATGTGACTAATATTAACAGTAGATTAAATGCCACCTCATTGTAATGAAGTGACTAAAATTAACAGTAGATTAAATGCCACCTTATTGTAATGAAGTGACTAATATTAACAGTAGATTAAATGCCACCTCATTGTAATGAAGTGACTAATATTGACAGTAGATTAAATGCCACCTTATTGTAATGAAGTGACTAATATTAACAGTAGCTTAAATGCCACCTCATTGTAATGAAGTGACTAATATTGACAGTAGATTAAATGCCACCTTATTGTAATGAAGTGACTAATATTAACAGTAGCTTAAATGCCACCTCATTGTAATGAAGTGACTAATATTGACAGTAGATTAAATGCCACCTCATTGTAATGATGTGACTAATATTAACAGTAGATTAAATGCCACCTCATTGTAATGATGTGACTAATATTAACAGTAGATTAAATGCCACCTTATTGTAATGAAGTGACTAATATTAACAGTAGATTAAATGCCACCTCAAATTGTAATGATGTGACTAATATTAACAGTAGATTAAATGCCACCTTATTGTAATGATGTGACTAATATTAACAGTAGATTAAATGCCACCTCATTGTAATGAAGTGACTAATATTGACAGTAGATTAAATGCCACCTTATTGTAATGAAGTGACTAATATTAACAGTAGCTTAAATGCCACCTCATTGTTATGAAGTGACTAATATTGACAGTAGATTAAATGCCACCTTATTGTAATGAAGTGACTAATATTAACAGTAGCTTAAATGCCACCTCATTGTAATGAAGTGACTAATATTGACAGTAGATTAAATGCCACCTCATTGTAATGATGTGACTAATATTGACAGTAGATTAAATGCCACCTCATTGTAATGAAGTGACTAATATTGACAGTAGATTAAATGCCACCTCATTGTAATGAAGTGACTAATATTAACAGTAGATTAAATGCCACCTCATTGTAATGATGTGACTAATATTAACAGTAGATTAAATGCCACCTTATTGTAATGAAGTGACTAATATTAACAGTAGATTAAATGCCACCTCATTGTAATGATGTGACTAATATTAACAGTAGATTAAATGCCACCTTATTGTAATGAAGTGACTAATATTAACAGTAGATTAAATGCCACCTCATTGTAATGAAGTGACTAATATTGACAGTAGATTAAATGCCACCTTATTGTAATGAAGTGACTAATATTAACAGTAGCATAAATGCCACCTCATTGTAATGAAGTGACTAATATTGACAGTAGATTAAATGCCACCTCATTGTAATGATGTGACTAATATTGACAGTAGATTAAATGCCACCTCATTGTAATAATGTGACTAATATTGACAGTAGATTAAATGCCACCTCATTGTAATGAAGTGACTAATATTGACAGTAGATTAAATGCCACCTTATTGTAATGAAGTGACTAATATTGACAGTAGATTAAATGCCACCTCATTGTAATGAAGTGACTAATATTAACAGTAGCTTAAATGCCACCTCATTGTAATGAAGTGACTAATATTGACAGTAGATTAAATGCCACCTCATTGTAATGAAGTGACTAATATTAACAGTAGCTTAAATGCCACCTCATTGTAATGAAGTGACTAATATTAACAGTAGCTTAAATGCCACCTCATTGTAATGAAGTGACTAATATTAACAGTAGATTAAATGCCACCTTATTGTAATGAAGTGACTAATATTAACAGTAGATTAAATGCCACCTCATTGTAATGAAGTGACTAATATTAACAGTAGCTTAAATGCCACCTCATTGTAATGAAGTGACTAATATTGACAGTAGATTAAATGCCACCTTATTGTAATGAATTGACTAATATTAACAGTAGATTAAATGCCACCTTATTGTAATGAAGTGACTAATATTAACAGTAGCTTAAATGCCAATGATGTGACTAATATTGACAGTAGATTAAATGCCACCTCATTGTTGTAATCAACAAAAATCTTCAGCTAAAAGTAAAGTACATTTGATAGCTAAACAACCACAGAAAACGTCTCAAATAACTCACAGCTTTAATTTTTCTTAACTAATTTCAATAGATTTTCCAACAATGAATGCGGTTACGAATTAGGTAACCAAATATCGAACTAAAATTCTCCACAATTGAGTAAATTGTCAGCTATACTAAAGAACTTCATTTTTCTCCCGTAAGAATAACATGGGAATATTTCGGTGATAAGCTGAGTTGGAACTGCGTTGCCTTTACTTTACTGGTCTATAGTGACTGATGTTAACCTCATCAAACAATTCAACAAAATGGTTCGTCATTCGTGCTGATATTATTTGCTATCATTGGCCTGGCAATTGCATTCGAGAGATGCGTGTGAGTGGGGAAAAAATCATTGGCTGTGGAAATGAAAGGATGACTGTAATTGCAATGTGGATCGACAATGACTGTAATTGCAATGTGGAGTGGCAATGACTGTAATTGTAATGTGGAGTGGCAATGACTGCAATTGCAATGTGGAGTGGCAATGACTGTAATTGCAATGTGGAGTTGCAATGACTGTAATTGCAATGTGGAGTTGCAATGACTGCAATTGCAATGTGGAGTGGCAATGACTGTAATTGCAATGTGGAGTTGCAATGACTGTAATTGCAATGTGGAGTGGCAATGACTGTAATTGCAATGTGGAGTTGCAATGACTGCAATTGCAATGTGGAGTGGCAATGACTGTAATTGCAATGTGGAGTTGCAATGACTGTAATTGCAATGTGGAGTGGCAATGACTGTAATTGCAATGTGGAGTTGCAATGACTGTAATTGCAATGTGGAGTGGCAATGACTGTAATTGCAATGTGGAGTGGCAATGACTGTAATTGCAATGTGGAGTTGCAATGACTGTAATTGCAATGTGGAGTGGCAATGACTGTAATTGCAATGTGGAGTGGCAATGACTGTAATTGCAATGTGGAGTGGCAATGACTGTAATTGCAATGTGGAGTTGCAATGACTGTAATTGCAATGTGGAGTGGCAATGACTGTAATTGCAATGTGGAGTGGCAATGACTGTAATTGCAATGTGGAGTTGCAATGACTGTAATTGCAATGTGGAGTGGCAATGACTGTAATTGCAATGTGGAGTTGCAATGACTGTAATTGCAATGTGGAGTGGCAATGACTGTAATTGCAATGTGGAGTGGCAATGACTGTAATTGCAATGTGGAGTTGCAATGACTGTAATTGCAATGTGGAGTGGCAATGACTGTAATTGCAATGTGGAGTGGCAATGACTGTAATTGCAATGTGGAGTGGCAATGACTGTAATTGCAATGTGGAGTGGCAATGACTGTAATTGCAATGTGGAGTTGCAATGACTGTAATTGCAATGTGGAGTTGCAATGACTGTAATTGCAATGTGGAGTTGCAATGACTGTAATTGCAATGTGGAGTTGCAATGACTGTAATTTCAATGTGGAGTTGCAATGACTGGAATTGCAATGACTGTAATTGCAATGTGGAGTTGCAATGACTGTAATTGCAATGTGGAGTGGCAATGACTGTAATTGCAATGTGGAGTTGCAATGACTGTAATTGCAATGTGGAGTTGCAATGACTGTAATTGCAATGTGGAGTTGCAATGACTGTAATTGCAATGTGGAGTTGCAATGACTGTAATTGCAATGGCAATGACTGTAATTGCAATGTGGAGTGGCAATGACTGTAATTGCAATGTGAGTGGCAATGACTGTAATTGCAATGTGGATTGACAATGACTGTAATTGCAATGTGGAGTGGCAATGACTGTAATTGCAATGTGGAGTTGCAATGACTGTAATTGCAATGTGGAGTTGCAATGACTGTAATTGCAATGTGGATTGACAATGACTGTAATTGCAATGTGGAGTGGCAATGACTGTAATTGCAATGTGGAGTGGCAATGACTGTAATTGCAATGTGGAGTGGCAATGACTGTAATTGCAATGTAGAGTGGCAATATAACTGTAATTGCAATGTGGAGTTGCAATGACTGTAATTGCAATGTGGAGTGGCAATGACTGTAATTGCAATGTGGAGTGCCAATGACTGTTATTGCAATGTAAAGTGGCAATGACTGTAATTGCAATGTGGAGTGGCAATGACTGTAATTGCAATGTGGAGTTGCAATGACTGTAATTGCAATGTGGAGTGGCAATGACTGCTATTGCAATGTGAAGTGGCAATGACTGTTATTGCAATGTGAAGTGGCAATGACTGTAATTGCAATGTGGAGTGGCAATGACTGTAATTGCAATGTGGAGTGGCAATGACTGTAATTGCAATGTGGAGTGGCAATGACTGTAATTGCAATGTGAGTGGCAATGACTGTAATTGCAATGTGGATTGACAATGACTGTAATTGCAATGTGGAGTGGCAATGACTGTAATTGCAATGTGGAGTTGCAATGACTGTAATTGCAATGTGGAGTTGCAATGACTGTAATTGCAATGTGGATTGACAATGACTGTAATTGCAATGTGGAGTGGCAATGACTGTAATTGCAATGTGGAGTGGCAATGACTGTAATTGCAATGTGGAGTGGCAATGACTGTAATTGCAATGTGGAGTGGCAATGACTGTTATTGCAATGTGGAGTGGCAATGACTGTAATTGCAATGTGGAGTTGCAATGACTGTAATTGCAATGTGGAGTGGCAATGACTGCTATTTCAATGTGAAGTGGCAATGACTGTTATTGCAATGTGAAGTGGCAATGACTGTAATTGCAATGTGGAGTGGCAATGACTGTAATTGCAATGTGGAGTGGCAATGACTGTAATTGCAATGTGGAGTGGCAATGACTGTAATTGCAATGTGGAGTGGCAATGACTGTAATTGCAATGTGGAGTGGCAATGACTGTTATTGCAATGTGAAGTGACAATGACTGTTATTGCAGTGTGAAGTGGCAATGACTGTTATTGCAATGTGAAGTGGCAATGACTGTAATTGCAATGTGAAGTGGCAATGACTGTTATTGCAATGTGAAGTGGCAATGACTGTTATTGCAATGTGAGTTGCAATAACAGTCATTGCAATGTGAAGTGGCAATGACTGTAATTGCAATGTGAAGTGGCAATGACTGTTATTGCAATGTGAAGTGGCAATGACTGTTATTGCAATGTGAGTTGCAATGACTGTTATTGCAATGTGAAGTGGCAATGACTGTAATTGCAATGTGAAGTGGCAATGACTGTTATTGCAATGTGAGTTTCAATGACTGTTATTGCAATGTGAGTTTCAATGACTGTTATTGCAATGTGAGTTTCAATGACTGTTATTGCAATGTGGAGTTGCAATGACTGCAATTGCAATGTGGAGTGGCAATGACTGTAATTGCAATGTGGAGTTGCAATGACTGTAATTGCAATGTGGAGTGGCAATGACTGTAATTGCAATGTGGAGTTGCAATGACTGCAATTGCAATGTGGAGTGGCAATGACTGTAATTGCAATGTGGAGTTGCAATGACTGTAATTGCAATGTGGAGTGGCAATGACTGTAATTGCAATGTGGAGTTGCAATGACTGTAATTGCAATGTGGAGTGGCAATGACTGTAATTGCAATGTGGAGTGGCAATGACTGTAATTGCAATGTGGAGTTGCAATGACTGTAATTGCAATGTGGAGTGGCAATGACTGTAATTGCAATGTGGAGTGGCAATGACTGTAATTGCAATGTGGAGTGGCAATGACTGTAATTGCAATGTGGAGTTGCAATGACTGTAATTGCAATGTGGAGTGGCAATGACTGTAATTGCAATGTGGAGTGGCAATGACTGTAATTGCAATGTGGAGTTGCAATGACTGTAATTGCAATGTGGAGTGGCAATGACTGTAATTGCAATGTGGAGTTGCAATGACTGTAATTGCAATGTGGAGTGGCAATGACTGTAATTGCAATGTGGAGTGGCAATGACTGTAATTGCAATGTGGAGTTGCAATGACTGTAATTGCAATGTGGAGTGGCAATGACTGTAATTGCAATGTGGAGTGGCAATGACTGTAATTGCAATGTGGAGTGGCAATGACTGTAATTGCAATGTGGAGTGGCAATGACTGTAATTGCAATGTGGAGTTGCAATGACTGTAATTGCAATGTGGAGTTGCAATGACTGTAATTGCAATGTGGAGTTGCAATGACTGTAATTGCAATGTGGAGTTGCAATGACTGTAATTTCAATGTGGAGTTGCAATGACTGGAATTGCAATGACTGTAATTGCAATGTGGAGTTGCAATGACTGTAATTGCAATGTGGAGTGGCAATGACTGTAATTGCAATGTGGAGTTGCAATGACTGTAATTGCAATGTGGAGTTGCAATGACTGTAATTGCAATGTGGAGTTGCAATGACTGTAATTGCAATGTGGAGTTGCAATGACTGTAATTGCAATGGCAATGACTGTAATTGCAATGTGGAGTGGCAATGACTGTAATTGCAATGTGAGTGGCAATGACTGTAATTGCAATGTGGATTGACAATGACTGTAATTGCAATGTGGAGTGGCAATGACTGTAATTGCAATGTGGAGTTGCAATGACTGTAATTGCAATGTGGAGTTGCAATGACTGTAATTGCAATGTGGATTGACAATGACTGTAATTGCAATGTGGAGTGGCAATGACTGTAATTGCAATGTGGAGTGGCAATGACTGTAATTGCAATGTGGAGTGGCAATGACTGTAATTGCAATGTAGAGTGGCAATATAACTGTAATTGCAATGTGGAGTTGCAATGACTGTAATTGCAATGTGGAGTGGCAATGACTGTAATTGCAATGTGGAGTGCCAATGACTGTTATTGCAATGTAAAGTGGCAATGACTGTAATTGCAATGTGGAGTGGCAATGACTGTAATTGCAATGTGGAGTTGCAATGACTGTAATTGCAATGTGGAGTGGCAATGACTGCTATTGCAATGTGAAGTGGCAATGACTGTTATTGCAATGTGAAGTGGCAATGACTGTAATTGCAATGTGGAGTGGCAATGACTGTAATTGCAATGTGGAGTGGCAATGACTGTAATTGCAATGTGGAGTGGCAATGACTGTAATTGCAATGTGAGTGGCAATGACTGTAATTGCAATGTGGATTGACAATGACTGTAATTGCAATGTGGAGTGGCAATGACTGTAATTGCAATGTGGAGTTGCAATGACTGTAATTGCAATGTGGAGTTGCAATGACTGTAATTGCAATGTGGATTGACAATGACTGTAATTGCAATGTGGAGTGGCAATGACTGTAATTGCAATGTGGAGTGGCAATGACTGTAATTGCAATGTGGAGTGGCAATGACTGTAATTGCAATGTGGAGTGGCAATGACTGTTATTGCAATGTGGAGTGGCAATGACTGTAATTGCAATGTGGAGTTGCAATGACTGTAATTGCAATGTGGAGTGGCAATGACTGCTATTTCAATGTGAAGTGGCAATGACTGTTATTGCAATGTGAAGTGGCAATGACTGTAATTGCAATGTGGAGTGGCAATGACTGTAATTGCAATGTGGAGTGGCAATGACTGTAATTGCAATGTGGAGTGGCAATGACTGTAATTGCAATGTGGAGTGGCAATGACTGTAATTGCAATGTGGAGTGGCAATGACTGTTATTGCAATGTGAAGTGACAATGACTGTTATTGCAGTGTGAAGTGGCAATGACTGTTATTGCAATGTGAAGTGGCAATGACTGTAATTGCAATGTGAAGTGGCAATGACTGTTATTGCAATGTGAAGTGGCAATGACTGTTATTGCAATGTGAGTTGCAATAACAGTCATTGCAATGTGAAGTGGCAATGACTGTAATTGCAATGTGAAGTGGCAATGACTGTTATTGCAATGTGAAGTGGCAATGACTGTTATTGCAATGTGAGTTGCAATGACTGTTATTGCAATGTGAAGTGGCAATGACTGTAATTGCAATGTGAAGTGGCAATGACTGTTATTGCAATGTGAGTTTCAATGACTGTTATTGCAATGTGAGTTTCAATGACTGTTATTGCAATGTGAGTTTCAATGACTGTTATTGCAATGTGAGTTTCAATGACTGTTATTGCAATGTGAGTTGCAATGACTGTTATTGCAATGTGAGTGGCATTGACTGTTATTGCAATGTGAGTTGCAATGACTGTAATTGCAATGTGAGTTGCAATGACTGTTATTGCAATGTGAAGTGGCAATGACTGTTATTGCAATGTGAGTTGCAATGACTGTAATTGCAATGTGAAGTGGCAATGACTGTAATTGCAATGTGAAGTGGCAATGACTGTTATTGCAATGTGAGTTGCAATGACTGTAATTGCAATGTGAAGTGGCAATGACTGTAATTGCAATGTGAAGTGGCAATGACTGTTATTGCAATGTGAGTTGCAATGACTGTTATTGCAATGTGAGTTGCAATGACTGTTATTGCAATGTGAGTTTCAATGACTGTTATTGCAATGTGAAGTGGCAATGACTGTTATTGCAATGTGAGTTGCAATGACTGTAATTGCCATGTGAAGTGGCAATGACTGTAATTGCAATGTGAAGTGGCAATGACTGTAATTGCAATGTGAAGTGGCAATGACTTTTATTGCAATGTGAGTTTCAATGACTGTTATTGCAATGTGAGTTTCAATGACTGTTATTGCAATGTGAGTTGCAATGACTGTTATTGCAATGTGAGTGGCAATGACTGTTATTGCAATGTGAGTTGCAATGACTGTAATTGCAATGTGAGTTGCAATGACTGTTATTGCAATGTGAAGTGGCAATGACTGTTATTGCAATGTGAGTTGCAATGACTGTAATTGCAATGTGAAGTGGCAATGACTGTAATTGCAATGTGAAGTGGCAATGACTGTTATTGCAATGTGAGTTGCAATGACTGTAATTGCAATGTGAAGTGGCAATGACTGTAATTGCAATGTGAAGTGGCAATGACTGTTATTGCAATGTGAGTTTCAATGACTGTTATTGCAATGTGAGTTTCAATGACTGTTATTGCAATGTGAGTTTCAATGACTGTTATTGCAATGTGAGTTGCAATGACTGTTATTGCAATGTGAGTGGCAATGACTGTTATTGCAATGTGAGTTGCAATGACTGTTATTGCAATGTGAGTGGCAATGACTGTTATTGCAATGTGAGTTGCAATGACTGTTATTGCAATGTGAGTGGCAATGACTGTTATTGCAATGTGAGTTGCAATGACTGTTATTGCAATGTGAGTTGCAATGACTGTTATTGCAATGTGAGTTTCAATGACTGTTATTGCAATGTGAGTTTCAATGACTGTTATTGCAATGTGAGTGGCAATGACTGTTATTGCAATGTGAGTTGCAATGACTGTAATTGCAATGTGAAGTGGCAATGACTGTTATTGCAATGTGAGTTGCAATGACTGTTATTGCAATGTGAGTTTCAATGACTGTTATTTCAATGTGAGTGGCAATGACTGTTATTGCAATGTGAGTGGCAATGACTGTTAATGCAATGTGTGTGGCAATGACTGTTATTGCAATGTGAGTTGCAATGACTGTTATTGCAATGTGAGTGGCAATGACTGTTATTGCAATGTGAGTTGCAATGACTGTTATTGCAATGTGAGTTGCAATGACTGTTATTGCAATGTGAGTTTCAATGACTGTTATTGCAATGTGAGTTTCAATGACTGTTATTGCAATGTGAGTTTCAATGACTGTTATTGCAATGTGAGTGGCAATGACTGTTATTGCAATGTGAGTGGCAATGACTGTTATTGCAATGTGAGTGGCAATGACTGTTATTGCAATGTGAGTTGCAATGACTGTTATTGCAATGTGAGTTTCAATTACTGTTATTGCAATGTGAGTGGCAATGACTGTTATTGCAATGTGAGTGGCAATGACTGTTATTGCAATGTGAGTGGCAATGACTGTTATTGCAATGTGAGTTGCAATGACTGTTATTGCAATGTGAGTGGCAATGACTGTTATTGCAATGTGAGTTGCAATGACTGTTATTGCAATGTGAGTTGCAATGACTGTTATTGCAATGTGAGTGGCAATGACTGTTATTGCAATGTGAGTGGCAATGACTGTTAATGCAATGTGAGTGGCAATGACTGTTATTGCAATGTGAGTTGCAATGACTGTTATTGCAATGTGAGTGGCAATGACTGTTATTGCAATGTGAGTTGCAATGACTGTTATTGCAATGTGAGTTGCAATGACTGTTATTGCAATGTGAGTTTCAATGACTGTTATTGCAATGTGAGTTTCAATGACTGTTATTGCAATGTGAGTTTCAATGACTGTTATTGCAATGTGAGTGGCAATGACTGTTATTGCAATGTGAGTGGCAATGACTGTTATTGCAATGTGAGTGGCAATGACTGTTATTGCAATGTGAGTTGCAATGACTGTTATTGCAATGTGAGTTTCAATGACTGTTATTGCAATGTGAGTGGCAATGACTGTTATTGCAATGTGAGTGGCAATGACTGTTATTGCGATGTGAGTGGCAATGACTGTTATTGCAATGTGAGTTGCAATGACTGTTATTGCAATGTGAGTGGCAATGACTGTTATTGCAATGTGAGTTGCAATGACTGTTATTGCAATGTGAGTTTCAATGACTGTTATTGCAATGTGAGTGGCAATGACTGTTATTGCAATGTGAGTGGCAATGACTGTTATTGCAATGTGAGTGGCAATGACTGTTATTGCAATGTGAGTTGCAATGACTGTTATTGCAATGTGAGTGGCAATGACTGTTATTGCAATGTGAGTTGCAATGACTGTTATTGCAATGTGAGCTGCAATGACTGTTATTGCAATGTGAGTGGCAATGACTGCACTAATAGTGCTAAACATGGAGTCACCCACTCAATTATCTCTACTGAAAATACAGTCACTTCCATTGAAGAAAATTTGTTGATGGTAGAATAATTTTCGATATTTTTTCCTATTCAAAATAGAAATTATTAAGAAAAAATCAATGTGATGTAGAAGTTGCTGTTAAACATTAATAATACCTATATGTTAATAGAGTATCCAAGAGTAAAGTATTCTACTGTGCAGAATTCCATTAAATTCTACTGTACAGTAGAATACTGTATAATGTACAATACAAACATTATAATTTACGTTTCTTTTTTAATGATGTAAGAATATAATGTAAAAATGATGGTAATATAGACTGTAGACTGTAGAGTACTCCACTGTACATTGTACAGTTAGTACAGTGGTGCAATTTACAGTCTACAGTCTCACTCTTTGGTGCATTTGTTTCCTTGTTAGTGAAATGAAGTGCACTGATGAGGTGAAATATTTCCTCATGTCGTTGCCATTACCTTGCGTTCAATGATAAAATTTGATACAATATACACAGTCATTACCTCATGTCTTACCTCCAGATTATTTGACTGAGCTGTGACCTATGTTAATTAACAACCACTTTCCGAGAACTGCAACCTTCTCCTATTCATACTATACTCTACTCTACTTTAATTAGAGTAGGAATACAAAAAAATGCAATAAAGAACTAAAAATAATCTAATTAGGTAGGTAGAAATAATGGTAATGATTAATCAAATTAACTATTCTTACCATTCAACTGAAAATAATTAGATGAAAGATTGCATTATTTATTAAATAGAGATGTAATTGATATTCCCTTCGTGATACATAATGATAAATTACGTCATTCCTTTATTTACTGGGAATTTAGTAGATAGGTAGCAAATGAATTTTTCTTTTAATATACTATATAATAATATACACTACCGGCCAAAAATCTGGGACAGTTCAGTATTTTTTAAATTTCTCCAGAACTGTCAACGAGATTCAGACCAAACTTACACATATTGTAACTACCTCTTATGTTGATCCTCTGTGTTAATTACAGTTCAATGTAAATGACAAAAAAAAAGTTATGAGAATTTCAATTTTTATTTTGAAATCAAAGTGGCCAAAACCGTGGGATAGAACAATGAATATAATTTATTCTGGATTGTGTAGTGATTTTTTTTCAACTTTTCTAAGTACAACAATTACGAATAAGTCGATTACATTACTGTATAGTTATTGCACCTAAAGTTGATTTATTTTTATTTATTTATTTTTTACTATTACAGAGAGACATTTCTTCTGTCATAAAATCAATTATCAAACTTCAAGGAAAGAATAATTCGATACGGAAGATAGCTGATGACTTGAAGCTGTCGAAAAGTTCCGTCGGGAGAATTATGAAGGGTTTCAAGGATACTGGGAAAATTTTAGCTCCTAAGACAAATAGCCGACCTCGAATAACTTCTCCTATACAAGATAGAGTGATTAAGAGGATGGCACTGAACGATAGGTTTCAGACAGTTGCCAGAATTTCTCGTGAAGTAAATGCCTCTCATGACATCAAAGCATATCGTAAAACAGTATAAAGACGTCTGAATGTAATTCGTCTGTTTGCAAGATCACCAGCGAAGAAGCCGTTGGTAAGCAACAAGAACAAGAAACGCAGATTAGGCTTTACTCAAAATCATGTGTTGTGGACAGATGATCAGTGGCGAAATGTTTCTTCTCTGATGAAAGTAAGTTTAATGTGTTTGGATCTGACGGAAATAAATTTCTAAGAAGGTTTGTTGGCGAAAGGTTAAATAAAAATGTACGAAGAAAACAGAGAGGTTCGGTGGGGAAGCGTAATGGCGTTCGGAATGATTTTCCGAGATGGAACGACTGATCTGTTCCGGCTAACCACCAGAGTTAATGGAACAATATATAGGAACCCGTTGAGAGATCATTTCATCCTAACACTTCGAAATTCTGAGTATGAAAGCCCTATTTTCATACTGAATAACGCACCATGCCACAAGGCTAAGCATGTAATGGAATTTTTGAAAGAGGAAAATGTGGATGTTTTGGAACGGCCTCCTCAAAGTCCGGACCTATACCCTATTGAGAACCTATGGTCCACTTTGTGGACTCGTGTGACGGTCAGAAACCCTGTCAATACTAATGATTTTTTTGCTGAAACATCAAGAAGAATGGGCAAAAGTTTCACGTGATGAATGTCGTGATCTCATTCAAACTAGCAGTAGAAGATGTGCTGCAGTGATAGAAAATAAAGGATTGTTCACCAGATATTGATTGAGTATCATCAAACTTTTGCATTCTTTTGATTTAATGCTGTTATATCAAATTTTCTTTGTTTTGTCCCACGGTTTTGGCCACTATAATTCAAAAATAAAAATTGAAATGCTCATCATTTTTTTTCTATGATTTAGAATGAACTGTAATTAATACATAATATCAACATAAGAGGTTGTTACAATATGTGTTAGTTTAGTCTGAATTCTGCTGACAGTTCTGGAGAATTTAAAAAATACTGAACTGTCCGAGATTTTTGGCCGGTAGTGTAGGACCAGAATGATAATAAAGTGGCAGTAAACCTGCCCCTTTAATAATATAGGTATTACATTTCATATTTTTATTAATATAGTTTATTTTAATCATCGACCTACGTATAAAGAAGGCTCGAGCAACAATTGAGTGAATCACTAATCTGATGCTCAAGAAGAAGATTGTAGGTACACTCTTTGTTTTGATTACAAATTTGAATTTTATAAACAAACCATGCGTTTTTGGCCTTTATTTAAATTATTATTTATTTTAGATATTAATTGTTTCCTAAAGTATATAAACGTTTCTATTATAAGTTCATTCAATTTTATACCTTTACACGAATATTAAATGGATTTATTAAACCTAACACCTAGTTGACAATCAAAACAAATGGTGTACATTCTTTTTCTTCGGGCTGAAAATTTCTTAAATTAGTAAGTCGGAAGTAAAATAGGTTTTGTCGAGTTTTGATTATAAAAATCTTTAAAAGCATATAGAATTAAAAATATGCTACCAAATTCGATGCAGTTTGCAGCAAAATGATAAGAAACATTAGCCTCGTTGAATAAGGCATTAAAAATATTTGCTTGGAGGGGACCTTTAACTCAAATTGATTAGTGATCTAAGTTTGGTTGTGAAATTCCACAAAATACCGGGTTACACTGAATACCGAATTACACCGAATTATACCGAATTACACTGAATTATACCGAATTATACCGAATTACACCGAATTATACCGAATTACACTATACTGAATACCGAATTACACTATACTGAATACCGAATTACACTATACTGAATACCGAATTACACCTAATTATACCAATTTACACCGAATTATACCAATTTACACCTAATTATACCGAATTATAGCGAATTACTCCGAATTACACTATACTAAATACCGAATTATACCGAATTACACCATAATCAATAACGAATTACACCTGATTATACCGAATTACATCTGATTATACCGAATTACACTGAATTATACATAATAACACTATACTAAATACCGAATTACACTATACTTAATACCGAATTATACCAAATTACACCTGATTATACCGAATTACACCTGGTTATACCGATTTACACTCCACTGAATACCGAATTACACCTTATTATACCGAATTACACTACACTAGTTACCGTATTACACCTTATTATACCAATTTACATCTATTTATACCGAATTACACAAAACTGATTACCGAATTACACCTGATTATACCGAATTATAGCGAATTACACCGAATTATACCGAGTTACACCTGATAAAACCGAATTATACCGAATTATACCATAATCTATACCGAATTACACCTGGTTATACCGAATTACACCTGATTATACCGAATTAAACTCCACTGAATACCGAATTACACCTGATTATATCCGAATTACACGTGATTATACCAAATTACACCTGATTATACCGAATAACATCATAATCAATAACGAATTACACCAGATCATACCGAATTACACCTGGTTATACCGATTTACACCTGATTATACCGAATTACACCGAATTATACCGAATTACACTGAATTAAACCGAATTACACTATACCCAATACCGAATTACACCAAATTATACTGAATTACACCTGATTATACCTAATTACACCATAATTAATACCGAATTACACCTGGTTATACCGATTTACAATCCACTGAATACCGAATTATACCTGATTATACCATAATACGCTACACCAATTACCGAATTACACCTTATTATACCAAATTACACCTAATTATACCGAATTACACTAAACTGATTACCGAATTACACCTGATTATACCAATTATAGCGAATTACACCGAATTACACTCCACTGAATTACCGAATTACAATAAATTAGACCGAATTACACCTGATTATACCCAATTAAACCTGATTATACCGAATTACACTCCACAAAATACCGAATTACACCTAATTATATCGAATTACACAAAATTATTCCGAATTAAATTTCAAGGAATACCGAATTACACCTAATCATACCAAATTTAACTTCACTGAATACCGAATTACAGCCAATTATATCCTTGATCATTGGTCCGGATTTTTCGATATTAATTGAAAGTTACAGTACACTGCAATGATTACAGCCAATTAGCCTTCACAGCATTATAAAATATCAAAATATATGGTTACTATCCAACCCATTAGTCCGACGCCTCATCAGTTTGACACTTTTGTAGTTTTTTTACTGATTTAACATCAAATATATGTCCCCCCCTGCCTGATTATTAAATAATCAATTAGTGTGCAGTACTAGCGGATACAAAAAAACTACATTAAATGATGAAATTGAATGAGGGATTGCTATTAATAATATTAAAATAAATTAGATAGGAATATAACATTATAAAATGCAAGAAAGGAAAATTATTTTATTGTTTAGATTAGTTACATATATAGTTAGTATATCTATTTAGTATTTAATTATAATTTTTATTTCAATTGAAAAATAAAACGAGAAATGATTATACTGACTATTGGGGTGTCGGACTGATGGGGCCTCGGACTCTTGGGACGTCCCCAAAATGTATTAAGTCATACCATTTTATTTTTTTGTAAAAAAATATTTGAAAAAATTTAGCCCTTTCACTACGAATTAGACATATATGTCCAGCATTTTAATATGTAACTTTAAATTGACAAAATTATAAATACGTTCAATTTTTACACCAAAATGCTTCAAATTATTTCGAAAATGACTGTGAAAGAGCTTTGCTAAACACTTTAGCCCCCAGGGGCTCTATCCTGAAACTGTCTGTTGTGAATGGAAGATAAAGGGGGCCCGAACTGTTGTAATTAGGATTACGTATTGTTTTTTTTTCATTTGTACTATGTTTATCATTTTTTCAAAACTTACTACTCGCAGTTTTAGAGGATAGCACTATGGTTATGCTCTTCAACTACGAGGTCTTAGATTTTATGTTAGGCTTCATTTACTATCACCTCTTCATTTTCATCTTCCATCCGTGTGAGTGCAGCCACCATGCAGTGCTTGTCATTTTGGACATTTTGTTCATGTCATTTTGTTCAAGTCATTTTGTTCATGGAGCCAGTTTTCAATCTGAGCTTCTTCTTCTTCCAGTTCCTTGTATTTATTACCTTCGCAGAACGTGGAAAGGTTATATTTTTGACGGCATTTTTTTTATTTATCATCTTGTTATTCGCTTAACTGAAAAAAAGTATTCAACCAAATTGCCTGAAATTTGATGAAACGATTGGTCAATATCCAGTGACCTTCTAGTGAATTTTGGGAGTGACCCGGTCAAAGGTCAAGGTCATTGTAACTTATACCTCAAAAAGTATTGAACCATATTAAATCGCTTGTTTACAACAACAACGTCATAAACACAAGAACTTGTATTTTAGATTTATCCATATAAGTATATAAATCGTAAAATACTGATTATTTTGTCAAAAGTTGTATAATTGTAACTCAAAATTTGACCGTTAGAGAGAGGCTAAATGTCCTAACGATATACCATTGAATGTACGTACATTACAAGTACCAAAATGCCTCTCCTGAAAAACAGCTTTCTTAGAGTTATGACAGTGTTGTCGTAACAAGCGATTTCATGAAACTTGGTGGGACGATTGGTTATTATCCAGTTTTCAGTTTATTGGATTTTGGGAGAGAACGGGTCAAAGCAGCGGCGAAGGTATGCACTCGACCGAGTGCCCGTAATATAGTATAATTTCTTTTAGACGTCAGCGATATGGTCAACGATATGGTCGAAGCAGACGTTTAACCCCTACTAAAATTTGCTAAACTTTATGAACCTATAATTAATATTGGTAAATATTAATAAATATTAGTACGTAATTATTAATAAGTCGTAGTAAATTTAATATTAGTAAATTAAATTTTAGTGAAATTTTAAACTCTACACAACTTTCAATTTTCAAAATAAGGATTTTTTATTGTAATTTTTTATATATTTTTTTCTTCATCTAACACACATGTTTAATATATCCCTTGCCTGAAATTGTTGAAACGATTGGTCAATGTACAGTGACCTGCTGGTAGAATTTTGGGAGCAGCCCGGTCAAAGGTGAAGGTCATGGTCATTTATAACTCAAAATGTATTGAACCATATTGCATGAAACTTGGTGAGACGATTGGTCAATATACAGGAACCATTTGGTTAGATTTTCGGAGCGATCGGGTCGAAGGTCAAAGATCAAGGCCATTTATAACTCAATAACTCACAACGTATTCAACCAAATTGTCTGAAATTTGATGGCACGATTGGTCAATGTCTTGGAATCATCTGCTAGAATTTTAGGAGCGATTCGGTCTAGGTCATTTATAATTCAATAACTCAAAAACTATTGAACCATATTGCATGAAACTTGGTGGGACGATTGGAGGGGCTCATCTCATGTCTGTACCACGTAGGACACAAACCCCTCTTCCCCCAGTCATCCCTTTTTCACCTTTATTCATTTTAACTTTTAATATAATGCCTTTCATTTAACATAATATTGATCAATTCCTAATTTAGTCTATATATAGCTAGTAAAATTGGTAATGTAAACATTTTTGTTACTGTCAAAATCGTGGTGTAAGACGAGCTCTCCTTTTTTTCTTAATTCTTACATACTTATTACATAAAATATATTACTAACTTTATTTTCAGTATAATTAATCAGGTGTAATCTGGTATTAAAAGGAGTGTAATTCGGTAAAATCAGGTGTAATTCGGTAATCAGTTTAGTGTAATTCGGTATAATTAGGTGTAATTTGGTATAATCAGTTGTAATTCGGTAGGTAATGAAGTGTAATTCAGTTTAACCAGGTGTAATTCGGTATAATCTAGTGTAATTCGGTATTCAGTGGAGTGTAATTCGGTATTCAGTGGAGTGTAATTCGATCGGTATAATCAGGTGCAATTTGCATAGCTAGGTGTAATTCGGTATCGATTATGGTGTAATTCGGTATAATCAGTGTAATTCGTATAATCGTGTTTAGTAAGTGTGATTCGGTAAATTCGGTATAATTCGGTGAAATTCGATATAATTTGGTATCAAGTATAGTGTAATTTGGTATAATTCAGTGTAATGCAGTACTGAGTATAGAGTAATTCGGTATTCTGTGTTAGTGTAAATCGGTATAATAACAATAATTATGTGTAATTCGGAATAATTCGGTATTGAGGATAGTGTAATTCGGTATAATTTGGTGTAATTCGGTATAATTCGGTGTAATTCGGTAATTGTGTTATTGGGTTTATTCGGTTATTCAGTGTAACCGCTAAGTACCTTATTCTATTGTTCCGAGTTTCAGAACGTGTAGATAGAAAATAGTACTTTCAGAAGTTTCAGCAGGAGTGCCGAGTGTCATCGAATCTAGAGACGAGGAGTTTCCAGGTCAAACCAGGTCAAACGGTTCATCTTTTGGGGAACTACTGACCTTTAGGTTGCATCATCTAGGGTCACGCTGGTAAATTGCGGCCCTCTCTAGAGAGTCTCTAAAACATTTTGAACCGAATTACATTAAAATGGCAAAGATAATTAGCTATCAAAAGAAGCAGAAGCGCAGTACATGCTATAATTTATTAATTTAGTTTTTTAACTTGTGTTTTGAAGCTATGATGTTTCTGTTGTTAAAGGCCGCAGTTTGTTAGTGTGCCGCCACGGCCCACTGGCCCGCCACTCGCCAGAACTTAGAAGACTGCAAGTCTGCAGGAACAGAGGAACTGGTAAACTGTTCTGAGTTCTCCAAGAAATCCTCAATTTTGGCTTCTGTTCTCAACCAGATTGTATTTGGTGGTAAATTCCAATGATATATTGGGAGATATTCAGTTTCTCTATTAAAAAAATCTTGCAATATTGGAGGATATTTAGCTATATTAATTCCTATATTACCATTAATTTTTGGAGGGGAAAGTGGAAAAATGTTAGAGGCCTAGACAAATTGATGAAAAATGTTAACAGCTATTTCTCAGATTTTTGAAAAAGTCAGAGGAGTTCAGTGCACCAAATACAAACTGGGTTCTCAATAAAATACATGTAAATATAGGAGGAAATTAAGGATTGTTTGCACAGAAAATGTTGAAAATGTCCCATGTTTTGCAGACTGGGTGTGCCGCAATAATTTATAATGCAATTTATCTTCTTGACCCTAGTTACCATTGATAAAGAAGAAGGAGTAACATAGCATGCCCTAATTAATTGAAATTTGAATTAGTAATAAGCCATACTGCAGCCAGACTGGAAAACATAAATTCTAACAGAGTTACTCCTAACTTCATGCATTCCCATCAGTGATGTTCATCATCACAACAAGCCCAATTGTGAAGCTAAAATGACTTATTTTACATTAGTTTTCACTGCGGAGCCAGTCTGTATTTGGTGCACAAAATTCCACTGACTTTCTCAAAAAGCTGAAAAAATCCACCATAAATTTCCAGTTATTTGGCTGATCCACCAACATTTTACCCATTTTTCCACCACAAAATTAATGGTAACATATGAATAAATAGCTAAAAATCCACCGACTTTGCCAGAATAATATTTTCAAGGGGAAAAAATTCGGCCGACAAGTCGGTGGAATTTACCATGAAATACAGTCTGGCTGCGGAGTTGAAATTTATAAAATAATTTACTGATTTCTGCATTTTTGAGGGTTAAAATGAGTAATTTTTGTTCATTCTAAATTCCTAACAGAGTTACTAGTCAATCTGAAATGAGTTATTATTCCACTCTGGTACTGCAGGAACTGGTAAACTGCCAGTCTGCAGAAACTGGTAAAGTGTTCGTAGAGATCTCTTATTTTGTTCGTAGCAAAATTAATGTAAATATAGGGATTAATTCAAAAGTGTTCGTAGCAAAATTAATGTAAATATAGGAATTAATTCAAAATTGTTCGGAGAGAATATCCCAAATATCTCACATATTCTGCAGACTGGGTAAACTGTTCTCCAAAAAATCCTCTATTCTATTTTGGCTTATGTTCTCAGTAAAATTAATGTAAATACCATGTTTCAAAGTGTGGCAGGAAAGTCTCCAGTTTAGTGAGAATATTGATCTAGGTCGCCACATTTAAGGTACTTTAAAGGAGTAATTTGACTTCCTAGTGACGATTTTACACTTAAAAACATCCTTATAATTGGTGATGCATGTGCATCTCCTTAGACTATTTTGTGAGTGATTTACTTGTTATATACATGTTTTTCAACTTATTTAACCCCTCAAAAGTCGCCAATATACTGGCGACTTTGTCCACACTTAAATATAGGAGAAAATGAATGATTGCTCGCACAGAAAATGTTAAAAATG
Organism: Caprella mutica; assembly: GCA_947561585.1. Taxonomy (NCBI): domain Eukaryota; kingdom Metazoa; phylum Arthropoda; class Malacostraca; order Amphipoda; family Caprellidae; genus Caprella; species Caprella mutica. Next base: position 207,097 of record CANNZV010001269.1, on the reverse strand, counting down.
TCCCATATTCTGCAGACTGGGTAATAAGCAAAACAAACTTTGAAAGATGATGTAGCGTCAGACCGGGTGGCCTTGCGCACTTCAACATTACGGGTGAAGTTGCGCATCGGTGATTGACGGCGAATGCGTGAAGATATTTCAAATCTGACAACACCATTGCCAATTGACCATTGGAAAGAGCAGCTCTTAAACCCTCTGGTCCATAAATTTCACAAAAATTGTAAGAGATTAAGTATAGATACTAAGTGCTCAAACAGAGACCTATGTTTTTTATAGCAAAATAATTATTTTGGACTAGAATCGAATCTCCGTGAACTATGCTGTAGTGTTGACAATTATGCTCAAATTTGATTGCAATTTAAGTTGGATACGTATAATTTACTGCAGATTAACGTCATGTAAGATGATTTTAATAATAATTATAAATTATTGAGATATAACCAATATATTAGATGCGCAAGAACACCCTGGGAATATTTTAATTCACGGGTGGACTTGCGCACATTTATTAATAAAGTTAAAGAGCTCTTATTCTTTAATAAACCTGTGATATTCATTCCCGATACTCCTATATCACGGCAATTCCACAGCAGCCTCACGTCAATTGCACAGCAGTCTCACGTCAATTGCACAGCAGTCTCACGTCAATTGCACAGCAGACTCACGGCAATTGCACAGCAGACTCACGGCAAATGCACAGCAGACTCACAGCAATTCCACAGCAGACTCACGGCAATTGCACAGCAGACTCACGGCAATTGCACAGCAGACTCACGGCAATTGCACAGCAGACTCACGGCAATTGCACAGCAGACTCACGGCAATTCCACAGCAGACTCACGGCAATTCCACAGCAGCCTCTTGGCAATTCCACAGCAGCCTCTTGGCAATTCCACAGCAGACTCACGGCAATTCCACAGCAGCCTCACGGCAATTCCACAGCAGCCTCACGGCAATTGCACAGCAGCCTCACGGCAATTGCACAGCAGCCTCACGGCAATTCTACAGCAGCCTCACGGCAATTCTACAGCAGCCTCACGGCAATTCCACAGCAGCCTCACGGCAATTCCACAGCAGCCTCACGGCAATTCCACAGCAGCCTCACGGCAATTCCACAGCAGCCTCACGGCAATTCCACAGCAGCCTCACGGCAATTCCACAGCAGCCTCACGGCAATTCCACAGCAGCCTCACGGCAATTCCACAGCAGCCTCGCGGCAATTCCACAGCAGCCTCGCGGCAATTCCACAGCAGCCTCGCGGCAATTCCACAGCAGCTTCGCGGCAATTCCACAGCAGCCTCGCGGCAATTCCATAGCAGCCTCGCGGCAATTCCACAGCAGCCTCACGGCAATTCCACAGCAACCTCACGGCAATTCCACAGCAACCTCACGGCAATTCCACAGCAACCTCACGGCAATTCCACAGCAACCTCACGGCAATTCCACAGCAACCTCACGGCAATTCCACAGCAGACTCACGGCAATTCCACAGCAGCCTCACGGCAATTCCACAGCAGCCTCACGGCAATTCCACAGCAGCCTCACGGCAATTCCACAGCAGCCTCACGGCAATTCCACAGCAGCCTCACGGCAATTCCACAGCAGCCTCACGGCAATTGCACAGCAGACTCACGGCAATTGCACAGCAGACTCACGGCAATTGCACCGCAGACTCACGGCAATTCCACAGCAGACTCACGGCAATTGCACAGCAGACTCACGGCAATTGCACAGCAGACTCACGGCAATTGCACAGCAGACTCACGGCAATTGCGCAGCAGACTCATGGCAATTGCGCAGCAGACTCACGGCAATTGCACAGCAGACTCACGGCAATTGCACAGCAGACTCACGGCAATTGCACAGCAGACTCACGGCAATTGTACAGCAGATTGGGGCAGTTGCATAGAAGATCGGGGTTAGATTTTCTATGCTCAGTTTATACTGAGTGCGCTAGTACACCCAGTAAGTGCGCAAAATTCACCCGGTTTATCCCCACGATCTTTGCGCACAGTTTTTCGATGATAACTTTTTTCCTATTAAAGAGTTGAAACTTGGTGTGCACCTAGGTCTACTCTTCATCTATCTGCACACAAAAAATCAGATTGCTGACTTCCCTAGTTTTTTCGTAAAATCAAAGTATGCGGAAAATGCGCAAAACCCCTCGGTCCGACGCTACCTGAGATACCCGATCAGGTGTCACAGGTACATTTGATGATTTGCAGTTTATTTCTGATAAATACGCTGATATATGTTACAATAATGTATATCAGGAGCCGTACCGCCCCCCCAACCCCCCTGCTAGGTCATTAAACAATCATGATGT